>VZTZ01025995.1:0-63774 GCA_013400955.1 Drymodes brunneopygia | reverse complement strand
AAAAAAAAAAAAAAAAGCAAGGAACCGTCCGAAGTCCCCCACACCCCCAGAAGAACGTGGATAAAACTCGCTGTTTGCAAAGTCAAGTGTAACGCCAGAGGCGGCCCGCTGGTCGATGGGTTCGAATGAACCTCTCCGGCCTTCTCCCGAGGAGTCGGCTCGGGGTATTTTGTTTAATCCGGTCCCCGCCCCCGACTCCCGCAGGAGGTTTCCCACCTCGTCTCCTTTCCCCGCCCTGGCTTTCGGTGTCCGCAGCTGCGGGCTGCAGGAGAGATTCCGTTTTGTTCGTTTTCGTGTTATCGTGGTTCGCGCGGGATGGGTGAATCAGTCCCTCCGACGGCAATAGCCTCTCAGGCGCCAGGTTTAGGCTGGTGGGTTTGTAACGACTCCCCCGCCCGTCCCGGTAAAAACCCTGCGCCAGCCAGCCTGTCCATGGTGGCGGACGTGATAAGCTGTTTCGGAGGGGAGATTTGTTTGCGCCGCTTCCACCGTGGCTGCCNGGTGACGCTCGCCGCCGCCGCCGTGCCCGGCGCTTAGGGAGGGAGTGCGGCCGTGCCGGCCGTGGCAGCACCCCATCATGCCGAGGTCCTTCCTAGTGAAGAGCAAGAAAGCGCACAGCTACCACCAGCCTCGCTCCGCCGACGAGGACTACAGCCTGCGGCTGGAGACGGTGCTAGCCCAGATCTGTGCAGGTAGGAATCCCTCGGTCGCAGCCTCACTTGGAGTCTGCCCACCCGGCCCGCATCACCCCGGTGCTCGCGGCACCGGGCGGTCACTGTGCAGCCCCTGCGGGACGCCGGAAGGGCTAATGCGGGCTTGGAGAGAGTCGGGCATCCAACCTTGGTGGGAGCTGGCCGTCACGGGAGGTGGCTGGCTCCCACCACGGACCCATATTGAGGAGTTCCCTCTTCTCCTTTGCCCTGCAGACAGCAAGATCCCAGAGGACACGGAGCTATGCCGCACCGCCTTGCCCGATCCAGAGCCTTCCCAGGGGCGCTTTTCCCCGGAATCCCACCTTATCGAGGCTGCCGATGGCTCCTCCGAGTCAGCGCCCAGCTGCGAGGGCAGTGTCTGTGACAGAGTGTCCGAGTTCGAGGATTTCTGGAGACCTCCCTCGCCCTCCGTCTCGCCAGGTAGGACCGGGGCGAGCAGCGCTCAACGAGGGTCCGGCTGCATGTTCGTGCCCGTGCCGTGGGGCAGTGGAGCATGCAACTCATGGCTAGGCGCCACCACCGCAAACGAGTAGAAGGGACATATTTGCCAGTCCCTTTTAAAAATTATTATTATTTTTTCCCCAGATTTGCCAGAATCTGTTCATTCCACTCGTTTTTGGGTTACCTCTTTCAGGTTGCTTATCCAGCCCATATCGTGCTGCTGAGGGAGCAGTGGGTGACAGGCTGTAGGAAAGTTGTCATGACATTGGGTGTTGATTTTTTGGTTTGTGATTAATTGTTAGAGGCAAGCCAGATTATGTTTAAAAGGTCCCAGAATTTTCCTACAGGATCCTGTCTACACGAGTTTGTAAGTCTTCTAAGACAGTACAGGCACTCTATATACCCGTAGTAAACAGCGCTGATTTTGTGTTTTGTACAGCCTGCTAGACATTTTTCCTAACAACCTTTCAGGTTATTTCTTGCCTCTTGCCTATAAAGAAGACCTGGCTCTCCCTTCCTCCGTCCCCCTCTCTTTTGCTATTTGGGATTTTTGTTTTTTGGTTTGGCTTTTTATGTTTGTTTATTTTTCTTTTCTAAAAAACACATTTGTAAAAACCAGAGAAAAAAAATGACGGTCAGATTTAAACACCCCAAATCCAGGAAACTCACACTTATGGCTGCAGCGCCTGTCTCTAGCTCCCTTGTCCTGCCTTTGATGTGGCTGGAGCAGTGGGAGATGCTGTCCCCAGCTTGGCACAAATACTTATCTCGTTTAAAAATACAATGGTGTCATTTTAGAACAAAAATATGGATATATATAAAACCACTTTTTATTGCTTCGGTTTAAAAGTGGCAGCTGGAAAAAAAGACAATTTTTGTCTTGATGAAGGAAAAATTGTGTCAGCTTTACCGACTGACAGCAGACGCCAGCAAACAAACAGTCCTGGTTTGCCACCATTTCCCACATTTCGTCTTTACAGTGTCCTTGCATATGAATGGCTAATCGTAATGATGTGGATTTGCATTTTTAAAGCCTCCTCTTCTTTCAAAAGTCCTAAGCTCCTTTGAGGGGACATTCAAAATGCTGTCCAGCATCAGCCACAGGACACTTTCAGTCTGTGCAAATGACAGAGCAGACCAAATTCAGCAATGCAGCAGTCTCTCTTCTGGTAATATTTCTGCACAGACTGTAGCAACGTGTGTAATTTTTGTTCTAAAGAAACAGATCCTCCTTTCCCAAATAACTACAATTTCTGCACAGAAAACAGTCCACTTTCACGGGATGTCAAAAAGACAGATGTAAAATAGTGCAGGTATTTTATCAGGTCTGCTCTGCCTTTTCCTCCTTCCCACTCATTTCTTCCCTCACTGTGGGATTCATTAGCCCTTGGCCAACTGTCAGGATATCCCCAGATCAAGATTTTTTTAAGGTGAGGTGGGCAGTCCTGGGACTGTCTGATCCCATTCACAGGAGGTCTGGGAAAGTATGGGACTCCAAGCAGTGTAAGAGCTGTATTAAATGAATCTCAGTGCAGTAAGAGAGATGCTGCTATATTAATGATGAAGGCAGTGGCAACAGGATTAGATAGGTGGGCTTCCTCCCACAGCTCACCTCCTCCAGCCCCTCTGCCTTCCAGCTGCTTTGTCAGATTCAGTGTGAAGCTGGATTTGTGTCTAGGTCACTTCTGCAAGATGCAGTGGTGAGAGACTGTATTTCTACAATTTTATTTGGATGGGGCACAATTTTTGTGCTTTGCCAGGCAGAGCAGATGAGAAATGATGGTTCTAAATAATGCTGAGAGCGGGTGTGGTGAGTAGTACTACCACTCCCTTATCTCTAGAGGTGAACGTAGGTGCAGGTTGCACTTCAATATGCAGTGAAAGCTGTATTTATTTCACTTTTGTCTTTGAGTGCTGTGCTGCTGATGTAGGCAATCATACAACATACAGACATAATACCTCTTAACTCCATCAGTGCAAATCACTTTGTTATTTAACCTCACTTTCTACTTGTGTCTGTAATCACACGCATTTGCATATGCAGAAGGTGCGTGGGAGCTCAGTGCAGCAGTATTAGTATCTCCTGATGAGCCTGTTGATGCTGCAGAAAGAAAGAGACTTTTACTGGGTATAATGGAGTTGTGCAGAAAGTGTGGTGTTTTGTGTAAGAGGACATTCAAATCTTCCTTTGCTATGCATATCAATCTGTTCTCAACCATTTGAGGTTGAGTTGTCTTGCCTTCAAAAACAAGCATTGATTTTTTTTTTCTCCCAGAAGTAGTCTATATAAAGGCTGCACAGAATTTTGAGGAAAATGAGGGAGAATATTTCCCTGTCTCTGCTCCCCCCTAGATGCTGTGAAGGACAGGCACACACGGAAGTGCCCTGCAGTGTGGCAGAGCAGGGTTTGGAGGCTGCTCTGCATTCGGCTTGGATAAATTGAGTATATAGTGAGGCACTCCCCTGCATTTGTGCTTGAGAGGGCTCCAAAGCATGTGAGGTGATGGAAGGAACATCGCACGCAAACTGATCTGTGGTGCAATGTTCACTGTATACTGTATTGCCAATTCCAAGGGCTCAAAAATCAGGTCAGCCTTCCCTCTCACTCAATGAACTGGCTCAGAAATCAAGATTGTAAGTAATACCTTATGGATATTCAGTTCTAGTGTTGAAATATTGAGGGTTTATGCTTTTCTTACAGTTTGAGCTAGAAGTTGTCTTTAAAAGGAAGAGAAAAAGTTATAACATGAACAAACAAAAGCAAAGTTGAGGGCCTGATGAAATCATGCCGTTTTAAGAGCTGGGACTTTAAGATAGGTTTGAATTTTGTGATAAAATCATGAGAGATGGCAACACTGAAACTGGTTGCAAAGACACAAGATAGATGATGCGATGCTGACCACAACTTCGCAGTCAGTGCAGAACAGGAAAAATCATGCTGAACACCATGTCAGCTAATTTGATTTCATCACTCTCCTCAAATGTCCCAGCTGGTGTGAGTGCATAGATTTCCAACCAAAATATTGCTAATTTCAGTGGAAGAATTTGAGACTGTTCATGTCTGAAATTACGTAAAAGATAAGAAAAGGTCAAGTCATTCAAAGCTCAATTTTAACCCCATTTCCTACTGCCTTCTATAACCCCTGAGTGACCACATGCCTATCCAAATGGATAGCCTAACACATCATGCCTTCTTTCCCTAGTCCACCCCCATTTATCTTGGTTTGTCAAAATCTGAAAAAGCCATGGGAGTTGACATGAATAAGTAAGAGATCCATTGTGGGTGGACAAGATTTTGGTTAAGGGAGGTTACTCTAGAAGCCCAAGTCATAAAGGATGCCAATATCTCTATGAAGGCATCTGCATTTCAGTAGTTAATTGATTCATCTCTTCCTTGGCTCACTAAAACTGTTGTCCAGTCGAGACATTTGACTCTCCCAGTGCTGCTGCCTGTTGTGATGAGGACTGAAAGCAGTGCACCTTGGGCATTAATCAGCATCTCTGGCAAACACATTTGGGGTCTGGTGCCTCATGTTCCATGCCCAACTGTGCTTTCCTCCATGTGAGGCTCCTTGAGCGTTTGTGCCTTTAGACACTCCTCTCAAAGGCTGTGTTCCTGCCATTGTATCAGACTCTGCTGTGGGCCCCCAAGTGTGATTCATGTGCCCACTGCATTGGTCAGATGCCACTGATGAAGGTGAGCCCCTTAGAGTCTGCTGAAGCCATTTGAGCTTGCCCTGGTGGAAATTTGCTTTGATTATGACTGCTAGGAAAATGGTTTTGTGTCTTCAGGTTTTAATGTGGCCCATCCCGATGATTTCACAAAGCTCCATGTTTAGGGTGGACTCAATTTCTTTACATGGAGAACCTCAGAGCAATGTGAAACAACCATGATTTTCTTTCAGATGAGGAGTAATTTTAGTTTATTTTTTTTCTGAAAAAGTGAAGCATAATATGCAAGCACCTCAGAAGGTGTTACTTATTTAAGTTACGCTGTAGTATAGTTATGGTCAGTTGTGGCGTGGAGTTGAGAGACTAGATTTGGATATTAAACTGTGCAACAAGATTTTTCGTTTTATTGACCAGGTAAATCTCAGCACATTTGCTCTGTCTGGTACCTCTGTAATGTTATATTTGCTGTATGGATGTGTGGGATCTCCATCAGAGCTTAAAGATGTGGACTGTCAGCTTTGATGTCCATCTTGGGACATGGTAGATACATGTTTCCAAGAAGCTGTAGATAAAACTGTAGGAAGTTGCAGACTTCAGTTGTTTAGAATCTTGCTAGTCAGATCAGTGCGTACACACCCAGGTGTCCAGAGATGGAGGTAGACAAAATTAGTGTCAGCTTTAAATAATTTGGCTGAGACATTGGCTAAGTAGGTAGTATTGGACACTCAGACCCAAATGTGCAATATAAAATGTCCTCCCATTGAGATGAAAGGGCAGTCTCGAAGTGCAGTACAGGGGTCAGGCTCTACACAAAAGGTTGAGTGCTGAGACTGTTCTGCCTCATGATAGTGTCTGGATCGTGAAGCCCACCAATTCCCATGCCCTTGTGTTTCCACAGCCTCGGAGAGATCTGTGTGTCCATCCCTAGATGAAGCACCCCCTTTCTCGGTGCCCTTCAAACCGTACATGTGGAACAGCCTGGGTGGCTCCGAGCTCAGGCACCTTGTGCAAAGCTACCGGCCCTGCCCGACGCTGGAGCGGACCTCAGCCCTGGGGCTCTTCTGCGACCGAGGCTCTGAGCCTGCCCTCTATGGTGCTGAGTGCAGCTCTTCCCTGGGACTGTATGGTGACTTCAGCTCCCCAGGCCCGGGGCTGTTTGAGAGGCCGCCTGCAGCAGCTCCTGGACTCTATGCTGAAATGCAGCCTGGGCTACAGCAGGAGAAGGGGACAGGTGGCATCAAAGTGGAGTCCGACCTGTTGTGCCGCCCACTGCTCATCAGCACTGGCTCTTACAAGTGTGTCAAGTGCAGCAAGGTAGGAATCCTTTTCTCCCATACTGGGTATGACTCTCCACCAGCCCTTTCTCCCTGGCAAACTTCACTCTGTGTACTCTCTTTGCTCAGGTCTTCTCCACACCACATGGCCTTGAGGTACATGTGCGCCGCTCACACAGTGGCACAAGGCCCTTTGCCTGTGACATGTGTGGCAAGACCTTCGGCCATGCAGTCAGCCTGGAGCAGCACAAGGCCGTGCATTCGCAGGTGAGAGCGGGGCGGGCTGCCAGGATGGACGGTTTGGGGCCAGGGCCAGCTGCTCTATTCGGCTGGCTGGGGAAGCCACAAAGGCAAATACAGGGCAAGGAGGTAGGGACCAAAACTGAGGAGGGGAAGAGAACGTGATAGGGCTGCAGTGAGTAGCTGTAGGTGAAGAATACGGTGGCAGTCAGAGGAAAGGGTGGCCAGTTAGTGTGCAAAGGAGCTAATCAGGTAATTAAAGAACACAGGCTTTGTTTCCATTCTTCAGACCTTACATGCGTCTGTATTAAGCAATGGGCACTTCTGGCACTCCAGGAGTAACAGGAAATAATAAATGTTTCCTTTCAGAGCTGGAGATTGTAATGGAGATGTTGGCTTTTTTTTTAACAGCTAAAGCAATTCGGTGTGCATTCTTCTGATGCAGCACTCCTCATTCTTTCTCCTCCCTCCCCCAAAGAGTGAGCCTTCCCCTGTTTGTAGTAATTTTTGTCAGTGCAGGGAACATCTGAACGACCATTCATAGAGCACTGACTTCACCTGTCTCGACACACTGAGTCACACACCAAAAGAATATGGTGGTTAATTTTGGTAGGAGGACTTGTAACATTTTCCACCTGCTGATACTATGCTATATTTCCCCTTCCCCACCCACTTGACCTGGCAAATCTTCCTTCTTCAGATTGACTTTCAGAGGATAGAGTTACAGCAATGTTTTTTTGCTCTTTAATTTATAATTTCATGAGTGTGCAACCAGCAGAGCGCACAATGAAGGGAGATATCTCATTACCCATCAAACAATGATGAAAAGAGCAGCACTGCATAATGTGTCCGTGGAAGGGACAGCATTTTGGGGAGAATGCATTAAAAGCAAAATAAAGAAGGTGACTGTGTGAAAACATAGAAGGAAGAGGAAGGTGCAATGGAAGTTAAGGGATGGAAAGAAGAGCTGTGTGAGGGAGAGGTGAGAAACAGTAAGGTCTTCATGCAATTGTTTTTATATGTTAAAGTAGTAAGCTGAAAAGCTGTTTGTCCTAGGTGCTCTACATACCTTCCACTTGAATTTTAATGGAACTAAAAAAAGCAGTTAGTTGTTACCATGCCAGAACTCAGTCTACCACTGGGATTTCCCAAGAGACCCAAGCAGCCTTTGGCACCCACTTTCCTATGTACTGTGGAGAGGTGGCCTCTGAACAGTGCTGCAGCTGTTGGGCTCCCACTAGAGTGATTGTGTCTCGGGCCCCTGATAAAGTGTGTTGGCAGACTCTACCCAGTCCATTGGGGTTGCTCCCACCTGGCCATTCCTGCCAGCAGGAAGAGCTGTTCAATTAAATTTTAGTAAGGAACAGTGCACAGCACTAGGAGAGAATGCATTATCTTTTTTATCATGTGGTGCTGCTATCAAGCCAGTGTAGGCGAGTCCAGTTCTCTGGAGAAGTGTAAGTTCTTGCTAAGGCAGAAGGGGCAACACTGATGTTTTGCTGGGCAGTTTGTTGTTGATGGGATCACTGGTGTGATGTAACGTGTGTCTGGGCTCATTTCTCTGCAGGAACGCAGCTTTGACTGCAAGATTTGTGGCAAGAGTTTTAAGAGATCTTCTACTCTGTCCACGCACCTGCTCATCCACTCAGACACCCGACCCTATCCGTGCCAGTACTGTGGGAAGCGGTTCCACCAGAAATCTGATATGAAGAAACACACCTTCATTCACACAGGTCAGCCCTGCAGCTGCTGGTGTCAGCCCCAACATGAGGGCAGGTCTCTGAAGAGGTTTCTCTGCAGCAGTTCATTCCTTCTCAGCCGGGGCAGCACACACACCTCCCTGTGCGTCTCACTGCCCCATTGCTGTTCATGCTATCTGAGCTGTACTTGGGCAAAGGAGGGTGATCTGAATGTGGTTTAATGAACAGCAGCTGCAAAATAACCTACAAAAATCCTCGCAATCCAATCAGTGTTCCCTTAATAGGATCCACCAATGTTTATTCAAAGGGCTTTTGTGTAAGATGATTTGTAGAGTATTATATTCGTGTGGCCTTGATTTACAGCTGAGGTCCCGGGAAAATGACAGGTGAACTTGATTGCAGCATTGCTTTTTGCAGGATCTACCAATTTACAATAGGAACAACAGGAGTCTCCTCCTTTAGATCAAACACTAAACTGGAGGGCCTAGGTCTTAGTCTAAATATTTGTTCAGAGATTGTCTGCACTTCCACCTGGACTTTCTGAGAAATGGCTGCAGTTGATACAGAATGGAAGGAGAGGTGCAGAGTTCTCAAGTTTCACTGTTACTAATAAACATGGAAACTAATATAAAGTGCAGGTGAATCACCAAAGGAAATAGTTTCAAAAGTATCATTCAGTGAGAAGGCAGGTTTATCAGAAATCATTAAAAGAATATTTTGCCTTTCAGACTTGCACTGTTCACTTAAAGTAGAGGGAAATGAATGTGTAAGATATGAAAGAATTCGTATACATAAAATAGAAGTTGTACTGGCCAAACCCACGGTTCAGATGGCTAAAATCCTTTTTCCTGATAGTGGCCACTAGCAGATGTAGGTGAACCCTAAATAGGGAAAATATGTAGAAAAAAGGCACTGTATATAGCGCTGCTTGGCTGCAACTTTTCTAGGTGACAAGCAGTGAATAATAAATGTTACTTATAAAGATTTTTCACTGAAGGTTGCTGGATGAAAATGAACTATTTATGAAGTAATACAAGAAGTATTTCCATAGTAACTTTTTCCAATGAGGCTTGATTAAGTAGAATTTCAGACAAATTCTAATTCAGTCAGATTAATTTCATGTGAGATCAGAAACTGTGCCAGGCTTTTAAATTGCTAATATAAAAGCAGGTCCTTAACTGAATGAGGGATTCCTTTCATATGCACCATATACTTGTGAAATGAGCCTTCAGCACATTTTGTATTATTTTTTTGATTCTAAGAGTCTGATCTTCAACCAACCACAGAGCTGAAGTCAGTGGGTTCTGCAGGTGCAAAGCCACTCTGAAAATCCAGCGTGGTATTGTGGTTGGGTTCCCTTTTATTTGTTATTTGATAATAAACAGTATGAAAATATACTTAGATCCTGCTCCCATGGAATTTTGCCACTGACTCCCCTGTAGAAGTTCTAGAGGCTGCATTTATTCCTGTTTACATTATTTGCCTGCAGGAGAACTTCAGGGCTCTGCTAGCGTTTCAGTGTGGGGAACAGAGAGAACAGATGTCTGGATGAACCCTGCCCTTCAGGATTCACTTAATGGCCCTCACCTCACTTGGGGACAGACCCCGGACCACTGGGTTTATTAACAACCTCCATCTACCTATTCCACCTGCCCCCATGCTGATGGTATAGTAATTAATGTCAGGCATTCGTCACTTTTCCAGGAGATCCTCATGTTTCAAGGACACAAAGCCAGTTTAAATTGCATAGAGCCCATGCAGACAAATACATTCACAAGGTGTGGTGTCCTGAGAGCACTCTGTGCTTCAGGCAGCTCCCAGGACAATACGGGGCTGATGGAGGTGCACCCAAGTCCAGGCCTGCTCAGCTGCAGTGGAGGCTCAGCCTATGCTCTCTCTGGGGCTCCCAACTGCACATTTTTTTGTAAGAATGACTTCTTAGGTAATCACACAAAAATCTCTTTGATAAGCTGTTAGTACCAGTGTATATTTGCTGTGGTTCCATGTAAGCAGCATGTTGCCTCTTTCACAGCCTCTCTCCCACCTTCTGCTTACAGGTGAGAAGCCTCACAAGTGCCAGGTGTGTGGAAAGGCCTTTAGTCAGAGCTCCAACCTCATCACCCACAGTCGGAAGCACACAGGCTTCAAGCCCTTTGGCTGTGATCTGTGTGGCAAAGGCTTCCAACGAAAGGTGGATTTACGGAGACACCGGGAGACACAGCATGGGCTGAAATGAGTCCAAACTACAATATGGAAAGCGCCTACAACACTATGAGAACAGACTCCCTTGGCTTCCCTGCTGGACCCAAGCCCTGTCTTGAACACAGACCCTGGCATTATCTTTCCGAACAGGAGCTCAAAAAGGAAAGAAGAGGACAGAGCCATGTGTTGACAGCTCAATCTGAATGACTGTGAAAGGGGAAAGTAAAGGCTGGTGTTTCTCTCTTTCTCTTCCCCTCGTTGTTTCTGAAATAACACTGAAATATAAGCCTTTTAGATATAAAGTCTAATACTCCAAAGATGGATAAGCTACCAGATGTCTGCAAGTTGGAAAATATTTCTCCCATGGCCATGATGAACCCCTTCCAGTTTACAGTAGCTTGAATCAGCTGGCAGGGAAACGTGGGTATAACAGTGTTTACATGGGGTAATGACAGAGAGCCATCAGCACCTGCCCCGGGTGAGTTTAGTGCTGAATGGGTTCACTCTTGGATGACTTCCTGTCAGGAAAACCTGGAGGATCAGGACTGTGCAGGTTGACATCTTGCTGGTTTTAACCAAAGGTACCAGCTTGGGTTCGATCCTGCTCTCACTTGTTCTGGTGCAAATCAGGAGCTGCATTAACAGTTACAGAGAGGTCCTTTTTATCCTCCCTGAGCCATCTCTCTGTGCAAGGCCCGACTGCCAGTGTGTTTGAAGTGTGGAGGGTTACTTCTTCCTACATCCACTAGGGAGAAGGAAGCTGGTGAAAGATCAGTGGAAAAGCCAAAGCACAGAATTATGCCTTAGAACTAGAAACCAATCCAACAAGTGAACCTGCCTGAGGAAGGCAGGAGCACCAGGGAGGCACAGACTTTCTGTCCAGAACCATTACTGGCTTCTACACTCTGGGCTTGTTCTAATAACTGGAAAATAGCTACTCAATAGCATCAATTGTATATTTGGTTTTGTTTTTTTAATCTTTAAAGGGAAACTTGCTGAGGTGGGCAGGACTTACTATAAAAGTATAATTTACTTAATTTGCCTTAACAACTCTGCATGTACCTCAGTTAAAAAAAAACGTTTTTACTTTGTTGGCAAGTTTGTAAATGTACATATTTAGATTTTATGGAGTGTCTTACATTTCTTGGTACATATTTATTAGAACAATGTTTTAAGTTAATAAAGTATCAAGGATGGTTCAGAGTGATTTTTATTTAATATGTAATGCACATTTGTGAATGTCAGCCATTACAACAATACACACCACTGTGATTGTCAGGGATGCAGCATCCAAGGAGGGAATGCAGGCACAAGGGCTGTAGTGATTAAAGAGCACAACTGCCATATTTATTTGTCCAGTTCCTACTGATTTGAGAGAAACATTCAGACTTTTGAAGACTAAGGTATACCGTGGCTAGGACTATCACCATAAAAGGGTTTAGAGGGGATATGGCAGTTTTAAGGCTCTGCTTTGGAAATGTAGACAGCCAGAAGTCCCTGCTTAGCCCAGGAGAAACTTGAATGTCTCCCACAAGATTAAATGTCTGTGCCTGGGAGTTTGCAGGGACACCTGAGCAGCAGGTGCATCATTTACACTTAAGCCTCTTGGGACTCACAATACAGCCTTTTGCCTGCCTTGTCAGCAGGGCTGGCTCCATCTGGCAGTTGCAGCCTATACAAAAGAGAAGCAGGAAGATGATGGAGGGGTTGCTTGTCCTTTCCCCAGCAGAGCACAGCATGGTAGCCTGGTTTTTCACATATAATATAATCTTGTGTGTATATACTCCAAATATACTGTTTCCAGCTTTGTACATTTATTCTGGACAAACCCAGTGAGCAGAGGTCCCCTGTGCCCTGCTGGGCAGCCCAGCCCTGGGGCACCTTGCCCACCCGAGGCCGGGGCACTCACCTGCCATGGTGCCACCGAGGTCCCTCTGTGCTTCTGCTTTCTGCCACCCTTGAGAACCTCGTTTGGTTCCCCGCGGGGTCGCCCTGGCAGGCTGTGACTGTGACGTTCGGAGGCTGCCCTGGCAGGCCGTGGCCGTGTCCCCTCAGGGCTCACCTGCTCGGGCGGGGCTGCGCTCTGCCCGTGGAGCCGCCCAGGCCGGGCCTCGCAGGCCGAGCTCTCACTGAGCTGAAGCACGGCCACAATCACGGCAACGAGGCCGAAGGCACCGTGGGAGGGGCCAGGTGCTCTGAAGACCACATTAGGCCCATTATGCTGGATTAATTAATGCAGAAGGTCACTGCAGGAGTGCATCGGTGGTGATGTGGACGGCCTGTGGTGCCCTGGGTCCCAGCCCGGCCAGGGGAGGCCCCAAGGCGTGGCTCAGCTGGTGGCACAGGTGGGCTTGGGGCTGTCCCAGGGTGATGCTCCGTATTTATTTTACAGTGAAGCTGCTGTTATGGATGAAGTGAGTGCTGGCCAATGGTTCTGGGTATGGGTTGGCAAGGGTGCAGCCACTACCCCCAGTCCCTCTGCCCTCAGGAGGGCCTTTCCTGCCAGGCACAGCCTCCCGCTCAGCAGACCCTGAGCAGGCTCAGTTGTTGGCATTTACCTTTAAAACTACAATAGCAACGTGCTTGCCCCCTTGGAGCATCCCATTTCCAAACAGGGCAACTAATGTGGTTTGAATCTAGTACTGACCTGCAGGGTGGGGTGGGTGGCTGGAGAGGCAGCATGGATGCAGCACGGGTGGCAAGAATGTTCTTCACAGGAAGAAACTCACAAGTCTTTTATTGGTTTAAGTGTGTCTCCTCCCAGAGCATGTTGCAGTTAATGGTGTGTCTCAGGGCACCACTGTTGGGCTGCAGCTCAGACCCAAACCCCCTGAAATGTTTGTGCATGGCTGCATGGGAAGGTGTTCCCATGTCCCCAGCTCTGCTGGCATGAGTGCCAGCTGCTGGTTTGGGTGAAATGCAGCTACCTGTGGGGAAAAGTCATGGCTTTAAGGTGGGGAAATGAAATGAAGAAGAGGAAAAGAAGATTTATCTGGGGAGAATCAGAACAGGCTACTGAGAGGCTGTGGAGCAAGTCTGAAGATTAGAAATATCTCTCTCAATGTTATTACTGTGTGCCATTAAAAATGCATTATGCATATTACATGACCCATTATTCATGAAGCAGGTTCCATACCTTTTGTTTGCCAGAGTAACAGTAGAAAGGGTAAGGAGAGACACTGGAGCACACCTTTGTTTCTTTCTGTAAATTTTTAATGATACCTCTAGCTAACCAGTTGGTGAAGCTCAGTTCCTGCATAAAGGTGGAAAGGCAGAGCTATCTACGGGACAACTAAGCCTTTCAGAAGCTAATTTGAGCTTGTGTTCATCCACACCAACAATGATTAAATTACCTATCAAGTGTGCAGAGCTATCAGGATTCAGGGCATTGAAAAACAAGGTGAATTTATCTGATTGATTTAAAAGACATGGGTGGAACAAGTGGGTTATAAAAAGAAAAGGTCTATTCCTTAGATATTATAGAAGTACTTCTCTGGCAAGCTAAAGAACTTTTGACTTTGCTTCCAAAAGTTGTTTAGCCTGCACAGAAAACAAGTTTATTAGTTGGAATCAAAATGCTTTATCCAAATCAGTTAGCAGGTTGAATTAATTCATGAGGCAGAAACAAAGCACCTTATTAGGTTCCATCTGTATGCCAAGCAGAGATGTTTAAAATTAAAATATGCAAACATCATCTGTGTTTTCTATACAGTCAGTTTCCAAAAGCTGATAGTAACACTCAGATTGGATATTGCAACACAAGTTAGAGAGCAGCTCTTCTGGGTCTTGCTCCTTCCTCAAGCAAAACATTTGTTGCAGTTGATGGAGGGAGGGAGGAAGAGGTTTCTAGAATAAGCCTTGGGTGAAAGATTGAGAGACTCGTGAACTCTGCTTGCAAGCTGTGCTGCTGTTGCACATTGACAAAGGTGTGCTCCTCAAGTCTCTGCATTTTCCACCTGTAAGAGAGAAAAACCAAACAGGTCAGTTGTATCAAATTCATTTTCAGCATAACCCCAGTTCACATCAGGAATGGATTTTGCCTTTGCTCTGTAAGATTTGGGTCTTACTCTAAATAGTGAAACATAGCTCAGCATACAGCCCTTTGAGGAAATTCTGATTTAGAAAAGCACTGAAATATGCATGTAAGTCAATGGAGTGTGTCTCTAGCAGAGACCTTACTAAATGTCTGCTCAGAGTTAAAATTCCAGAGATTTTCCCTACTGAATCCTAGACCTTACTCCATTGCCAAGCCACATCCTGTCTATTTTCACCTGCAGTGGAGGTGGCTTCCGAGAATGCCAAGGGTAATTTTTTTTAATTGTCAATAGGCTAGTGGTAGTTTCTAGTATTTTTTTCTCTGGATAATAAAGCAGTCTAAATGGATTTCAGGCATGCAAATATCTGTAGTACATTATAAGGCATGTAAAATGATGGAACCAGATTTTAAAGGTATTTGTACATCGAAAGCTGCTGATATGTCTGAATGTGCATTGGATATGGGTACCTAGCTTCGTATATGACTTCTTTACTGGGGAAGGAAAAATGAAAAAACCCATCACATGAGTCTCAGAATGTTTCTTGAGCCTATGTCACACCAGTTTGTGATATGCACAACATACAGACTGTAGAGAGATCATGTAAATCTGAAAGAAATGTTTCATACATTGTAAAAATGCTGGCCACACCTCATTGGAATAGTTTTGCCTAACAGATTTACCTGGAATATGTGATAAAGCTTTCAAACAAGATGAAAGCAAACCACTTTTATGTGCTTGTTCCAACATGCCGCTTCTCATCTGAATTTTTGGCTTTTTTTGGCAGAGGTGACATGACAGAAGAATATTGACTAAGGCAAACAGAAGGAAAATAATGTAATAGGTACTGAAATTATTTTCTTTTAGTACTGTCCAGCCAACTTTCTGACACATGGGATCTCCCAGCCAGCTGGATACTGCAGTGCCTGGGGCACATCCACGCCAGCTCAGCCAGGCTCAGCTTCCCAAGGCACTGGCAATTGCTGCAGCAGTGCTGGGCTCCTCTGCTCAAGCAGCCCAGAAGGCAGCTCAGCTGCTGGCTTGTGCTGCCAGCTCCCTCCATGGCACATGGCTCAGAGGTGGCTGCTCCTCCAGCGTGCTGGCACTGGCTGGCATGAGTGCAGCATTGCAGGTGTTGAAAATGGCCAAGATATTCCATTGATTTAGGTTCTGTAATAGGCCCACCTGGCATTAAAGGGAAACTGTAATCCTTTGAGGTGACAGACAGTTCATTATGGTATAGAACTTACGTTTTATGTTTTTTTCCCCTCCCTTATGAATAATACATTCCCAAAGCTCACTGATAGACTCAAGGGGTGAGTTCAAAGGGGAAAAAGAGGTATCATTGCAAGAGACAAGAAGGTAACTCCCAGTGTTCAAAAGAGTACACTCATCTGAAAAGAGGCAAAAATACATTTTTAGTATTTCCTATAGGAAAGTTTAAGTGTTGAGGTGAAGAGCCACAACACATTAGTAGTATTTCATTACATGGTCAGCCATAGCAAGAATAGACATTACTTTGGTCTAAATTGCTTCCAGGCACTCCTTCTAGCAATTAACTTTAACTGATTTAAGCCAATGGATCTTATGTTGCCTGTTACACCTGCTAAATTCCCAATTTCACAAACTGTCAGCTCTGCCTCTACGATTGCCCTTTGCCTTCCTGAAACACAGCAAGGCAGGAGGGCAAGACCCAAAAAGGGAATGGGTGAAAGACAGTCTTGATCTTCTTTATGTAGCTGTTCTAACTCTTTGAGGTGCTGCAGGAATGATGGTTGCAGGTGTAGACATCTCTTATTGCAAACCTGCAGTCAGGGAGCTTGGACCTTCTGGACCAGGATGCTCTTGCTCACACTGAGTAATAGTGAGTGTGAGTCAGGGTGCTGTCACCTCGAGCTCTGAGAGCAAAGAGCTAGGTCTTCCTGTGTGCTTGTGCTGTGCTTTGTGCTGCAGGGGCCTGACCTTTGCTCAGCCCTGCGGTGTACTCTATATATCTGCTGTCAGTTGGTTTTGGAATTATTTGTGTTTTCAGTAGCTTAAATTAACATTAATGGCAATTGAGAAGGCTCTCCTTCCTGTATGATATTTCCACCATGGCTGAGGTTTTTTGCTTGCGAGCTCCTCTACTGAGCCAGGTAGCCTGGCTCTCTCCCTGCCCATTTGTCAGCTGGGCCTGGCTCTGGCAGGGCTCACTGCTGTTCCCTATGGGGGTTTGGCAATCTTTGGATTGATTTCTGTGGCCAGTTGAGGCGGTGAGGCTGTTTGCCACCTCTCCATTCATCCCAGGCCAGGGGGGTGATGTTCCAGCGGGTACTTCCTTCCCAGTTTCCCCAGCCCAAGTTGCGTCACAGACCCTTGCAGGGATGGAAAAGAACGGTTGCATTTATGGGAGGAAGGGGTTTTATGCAAGTGGGGTGAGCTCTGCCTCTCTTACTTTTCCCTAAATTCTAAATAATGTCTGTCTGAAACCTTTCACATCACTCACTATACTCCAGGCAGACATGGGGCCATGGAAGAGCATGTGCCTGCTTAAGTGTGAAGTGCCTCAAACTGCTAGGCAGCAAATAATTGCAGAAGAGGAGATGTTTGACTGTTACTTCTCTCTTCTGAGACTGCTGTGGTTTGTTTTTTAACTGTGGCTCTTTCCACTTGCCATTTGGATGTTGGTTTTGTTCCTCTGTGTGTTCTGTTGCTGAAATCTCATGTTTGAGCAATTTTTTCTGTGAACTTCTGTATGTTGGAGAAGGCTGCCACAGCCTTTGTACTGATGCTTTGGCAAGGTTAAGGACTTTAGTTTTTTAGATCTCAGTAGTGGCTGGAGAGCCAAGATGGTCTACAAAATGTAAGCATAAGCAGGCATGGTTCTCACCCAGAAACTGTTGGATCCTATGGGTCCCATAGAGTAAAGAGTAACACAAAAGGACAACTGCACCGGCTGAGTTGGGTTCTGCCACTGTTCATCTGAATCAGGGGAAATGCTGCAACTGAGCAGCATGACTGGATGTGCAGAATGTGTTACAGTGAGGGTGTCTGTTGGTGCTGGTAGTGAGAGTCTCCTAGGTAAATGTTATTGCCCTTTCTCCAATCCCTCTTCCTGTTAGCTGTGTGGTGGGAATTCAGCTGACAATCAGTGAAGCTCCCTGAGAGCATGAGTACTGGCATGAGAACCACTCTTCAGTGGTGGCATCAGAGCCTCTTGACCAGAGAGACCTGGCAGTCCTGGAACTCTGGTGGGCTTTGTTTTGCAGGAGGGCAAAAAGGGTAAAAAAACCCATCAACAGTGACAAAAAATTGTTTCCATGCTTCATTTTTCTGACGAGCATAGAAGCCAACAAATACCAGGCCTTGTTTCTACCCAAAAAGCTGCTTCTCCTCTTTCTCTGGCTGGGCTGCAGGCATTGCTGTGCTTGTTCTCTGCTGCTGCTGGGGGGTGACTCAGTGCTGGCCCCCATGCTTTGAGGGGGAAAGTGTCACCTCTGTGTGAGAGCTGGTGGCAGTCAACCTTGCCAGGAGCTGGCTCCTGCATGTGGGCCCCCAGACAGGCCAGCACATGGCCAACACAGGCCTGTGATGGTGCAGCCCTGCTCCTGGCCTGTGTTTTGGGTGCTCTGTTTCCTATTTTTTCAATCCCATTTTTCCAGTGGGGTGCTCTTATGTATATTGACAATAAAGGGTGGTAGCTGAAATCAGGTTTATGGGCTAAAGGAGCTAAAGTGCCCCTTCAGCACAGCCCACAGTAGCCAGGGACATAATAGAATTTCTGATCACCTTGACACCGCAGCTGCCCAACCATGCTTCTCAGAGGTTTTATGTTTTCCACAGTATAACAAAATATTTTGTCAATTTAAACAAATGTAAATGAGCCTAATTCCTTATCCATCGATAAGCAGGCTTTTCGTTGTTAGCTCTGGCAAAGCCTTATTCATGGGACTGAGAATCTGACTTAATTTTATATGATGCTCTGAGGACTGAAACTCACTTCTGTTAGACAAAAATAAGCTAAACTGCCCCTATGTGTAAAGGCTGGTCAGGGCAGAGAAGCAGGGGGAACAGGGAAAATGCCATCAGTATAAGAAGTCATGGGCCAGAGGAGATTGTGTTTAAGTCCACCTGTCCATGGCATACAGAGACCTGCTAGGGACTCCTTGTGTGTGTTTGCAGTCCTATAAACCTGAAAGAGAAATTTCAAATAGGGTAATTGCACATCTTGTTAACAATGGTGCTCGGGTTTATGTTGTAACAGGGGTTGACAAAGAGGTGGAGGAAACTCCACCACAATACTGAGAGAAAATGCACGTGCAGCAAGTGCCTCTGGCACATCCAGGCTCTGGGCAGCCACAGCCAGAAAGGTCAGGCTAAGGATTCATGAGGTGGTGCTGGACAGATTTGATTCCTCCACAGGAAACCCTCAAACACATTGAAGGGGGACTGTAACCTGAATATGACTTGGGAGATGGAATACTCAAATGCATGCTGTGATCTGGAAGAAGGGAACCTAGGCTGAACTCACTCAGACACAAAGAGCTAAGAGCATGCTGGACTGGTAATCATCAGCTGGGGAGGGAGGTGTGAATCGCTGTCAGTGGATGGTGGGGCTCAGAAGCCTCTGGGTATGAAGCATATTGACTGTAACAGGTCTAAAGAGTTTCCTTGGCAGGGAGAAACCCCAAATGACCTTTCTGGATTTACTGCTGCATCAGGAGGCTTTGCACGTTGCTGTGACGCTGAGGCCTGAGCTTAACTACCTTACCATGGGTACAGAGAAGTGTCTTTCTAGGGCTCCTCTAAAATAACCTTAGTTCCTGAACTTGTGGTATGTTACTGTGAAGTGTCTTGGCCTCTGGTAATAAACTTGGAATGTTTTCAAGGAAACATATGGCCAAAGATTAATCTCTTTCATTGTGCTGGTTTAACTGATCATGATGTTGAGACCAATCTGTAACTCCCCTTTTGGGAGGTGCGATATTCCTGCAGCTCAGTGTTATCAGATTGATTGCAAGCTTAGTGCCTAAGTAGTTTTCAGGGCTAGTTTTCTGCAGAGATTCACAGTAAGCCTGTAGATAAGCTGTCTGGAAGGATGGGTTGGGTGCTGTAGTGGTCCTTTATGACCAGGAAAGTTCCAACACCCCTGAATTTCCAGTGGGGTTGGGAGGTAGTGCATTAGAGGTAGGTGTATGTGTGGATCAGTATGTGGCTTGCTGGTTTTTCTTGCTCTGGGCAAAATCTGTTGACTGTTCAGAGGGTATAAGAGCCCCAGGTGTCAGGTGTTGTGTATCTGATGAAAAGATTCACTTGTGGAAAAAGAATCAGCAAAATGTTACTCTTGTACTTCTCAAGTGCTGTCGACTCAATTATTTTAAGAGAGGTGGTTAAAGAGCATTGCTATGAATTTCCAGTCCCGAAAGAATAATTCTGTTCTGTACAAAATTCTGCCAATTGAGTTTGGCCCTGAGTGGTCCAGGAAACAATGGCTTTTCCTGCAAATATACTCTTCAAGTTCTTGCAGAAAGCAGCCCCAACATTAGATGCCAAGAACTTTGGAGGCTGTGTCCTGAAGCAATAAGCTCAGTAATTTGTTCTATAGCTAACAGACCTTTTCAGGTGCCTTCAGAGCAGGAATAGATGGACCCGTTAACGTCTCCCCAGTGATCCTCAGCCCTTCCTCTGTCATGTGGTGAGCTGCAGGCGCAGGAATGCACGTGCACGCACAGTTTGGCTGTGCATGGCAGCACTTAGAGCTGGCTTTCTTCCTGTGGGTGAAACCTTCACGCACACTTCTGGCATCTGGGCACAACGCGAACAACCTTGCAAAGTAAACACATCCACCTACAATTTTTATTTTCCCAAATCACTCCTTTAGCTAATGTTTCAAAGATACATACGCACCACATCTGGTGCAAACCAAATATTTTCTGTCTATTGGATCCCAGTCAATATTTGCCCAAAGTATTACAAAGATGGTCATGAAGCTGCAACTAAAGGTTAAAGTGCCCTGGTTGAGGATTTGTCTTGGGCTTCCATGTGAGCAAAGGGACACAGAGCTTTGCGATGGGGCGTCCCTGACAGCACTGCTCCTGTGCTGATGGTGCTTGTGGCTGGTTTCAGATGGTCCCCTTGATGACTGGCCCCCATGCACTTGTGCAGACAGGGCTTGACTCATCACTGCTGGAGGACTGGCACTGTTCGTGCACCTTCTGCAGCCCTCTGGGCATTCCCCTGGGACAGCCAGACGTGATGGAGACATTTGCAGAGGGCTCCTCGCTGGAGTGAAGGCAGTGAATAAATCAGTGCATTCTGTCATGCTGGCTCTGCTCCTGTTTCAGATTTTTGCACCAAAGTGCTTATTTTGTGTAATTTGCAGTGCCTCTGCAGTCTCTGTGTAGGCTTCCTGCTGACAGATATGTTGTACTTGCAGTCAAGTTGTGGAAGTTGGCCTGTCAGAGCTGAATCAATCTGAGAAATGCTATTAAAATCTGATGTGCCTTTTGGTCAACTGAGACTCGCTTGGGTAAACAAAGGTCAAATCTTTAGTTTCTTTTTTGGTATTTACATAGTTCTCTAGAGGCAAACTCCCACTGCTCCAAGAGCATTTCAAGGCTGACTCACATGTGACAGATTTGGCTTACTCTAACTGAAATTAAAGAACGGGAACCTGACTGTAGGATGACCTACATTTAATATGTCATATTTAGTGTAAATCTGAGTGGTCTGTGCTCTAAACAGAACTGAATGTGTTTGCAGCTCTGTTACTCAGTCAATGGTGCTGGTGAGATGTCTCTGCAGACTGAACTCAGCAATGATCAGTCTGCTGGGGTAAAAAGGTCATTTCCTGGTCACTGCTGGCTGCTGGAAAGGCCAGGTCAGTGGGCGTTACTCTTATCTTCAGTACTTCCACTGCAATTCTGTGTGGCTCAGCACATTTTGGCTTTGTGCTTATGGCAGCATCTGGTTTTTGCTTTGTTCTTCCTTGAGGCCAGGGACTAACATAACACTGAGGGCTACTCTTAAACCTTCCTGGAGAAAGAACTCATGCTAAGCAGCTGTGCACCTGATTGTGGTCAGCCTGAAATTCATTGCATTAAACTGGAAGTGACATATCCAGTGCTGTAACAAAACAGTAAATCCTCAGAAACCAGGGATGAAGGATGAATGCATTCCTGGTCAGAACCCTGCCTCGGAGAGGGGAGGTTACTGTGTGACAGAAGTCTCCTTGCAATGGGATTACACCCTGCCTGAACACTCTGTGGTTTGGGGTGTGGGTTGCTCCAATTAGCAGAACACACAGAGCAGGGTTGGTTGCATTTAAAAAGCAGAATTGTTTAGTGCTTTTTTTTTTTTAAATTTTGGGTGACTTAGCAGTCATTATGACCTAAGAGAACTTGCTCATGGTGATTGCTGTATGTTATGAGCGTATAGGAAACACTGTGTTTAAATGTTGTGTAAGAGTTGGTGCTGTGGTCTGTGTTCTCATTTGCCTGTAACTGTCAACAAGATGGGTTGAACTCTCTTATGTCAGTGCTTGACCTGTTATGTTGCTGTTTGCTTGGGTTTGCTGGCAGTCACTGCAGTTCAGCCATCTTTGAGAATGAGATATTGGGAAAATGTCACTCTCGCTCTATGCCCTCCTCTTTATGAAGCTGCAGTTCCCTCTCATGGCACATTGGGTTGGATGTCTTCCCTTCTCCACACTCCTGCTCACTGGGTACCTGCAAAACTGCTTTGTCCCAAGGGTGGAAAAAAGCACCTGAAAGAGGTCATCCCTCTCAAGCTGCTGTTCTGAGATGGGCACTTTTGTCTCTTCACCTCAAGGTGTGTGACAAGGAAATGAGACGTATACCTGGGCAAACAAGGGAGTATGGAGTTTCCTTAATGACCCCTCCAATTATTTCTACCTCATGCTTGTACCTGCATGCCTGTGAGTGGTGTCTGGATGACATCACTGGGTTTGCTTGAGCAAAGCAGTGGCTCTCAGCTATGTACCAGGGTATTGCTGTGCAGCCAGCTCCAGCTATTGACTTTGGACTGGCACACAGACCAGAGGTCTTTTGAGTCCTGCCATGTTGGTGGTGGGTATCAGTTTGGTACCTCTGCTGCCCTTTCATTGCCCTGGGACAATGGGATCAAGCCTGTATAGCAAACATCTTGGGTTTAGTTACCTCTGTCCAACCTGCAACTCCTACTGCAAGCTGTGAACACACAATCCATGCGGGTTTGGTGGAGACTTTCAAGGGCTCTGCAGCTAAATTTCCTTAATTGCCTTACTATGGTTCCTTGCATCCAGGTGAGAACAGGCAGGTAACCTCCAGAGTCCTCCTCCTCCCACAGCCTCAAAACACCAAGGTTAGAAGGTAGGTTCTGGTTAAGAAATGGGCAAACACCTACACATACAGTGTTCTGTGGTAGTATTTTCAGTGTTATTTACTCACTGTAAATACTGTAAATGCTGTATTTAATCCCTACTGCAGTAATAAATTAGCCAAACACTTAGAGATATGTAGAACTGAGTGGTTGAGAGAGAATACTGCTTTCTAGAAGTAATTTCTGAACTAATACCTAAATCTAAAGAGAGAAGTGATTTCTGAGTGCAGTCATGAATTATGCTGCTGTGACAGGATGTTATGCCCCATCTCCATCTGTTTCATTCTTAGAGGCATACTTTGCATAAACTAACAGAAATCACACTGGTTTTAAAAAAACTATTCTAACACACTACAGGATTACCCTTTAAGTAGGACCTCATCACACCCTTGCATATTGATAAAAATATAATTCTCTTAGTCCATTTAGAAGTGTAAGGACATTTTCCTGTGCCTCCACTCAGAATTGCACCTACATGTGGCTTCGGGAAGCCTAATGTAACAGTCAGATTAAGTGCTTTCTTGCCTATGGCTATTTTACTGGAAATCCTAGTAATGAAGACCTCAGAATAAGCATTTGTGTCAAAAAACCATGTTTTCAGTGCTTCCAGCCTGGAAAGGGATGCAGTAAGAGACTCTTTCTCTTCTATTATTGATTATTTATTGTAGTTCTCACTAGAGGATAGAAGACTAAACCATTCTGTCTCAAAATGTCAAACCTTAACCTTTGTGCAAACTTTCTGAAGTTCAGCAAGCTGTGTGAAAATGGGCCACTGTGATTGAATAACGTTAATGTGGAAATAGTTAACTCCCACACAATGCTGTGTTTCACCATCTGCAGCAGGGTTTGGGTCTGCAATGGTTTCACAGGTCTGTGATGCTTGTGCAGATTTTGTGGTGGTTCTCCTATTTATAATTACTACTGTACTTAGAGAAACGTCTGTACAGAGATGAGCAGTACATAACATTGACACATAGATGCAGATGCTAAAATATAACTAAACTTTTGTGCTTAGCATTCAGCTATCCAGCCTGACTTCATACCATGTATTCCTCATTGCTTTCAGAGGCAGATTCTCACCCTACCACAGGAGATTTCTTTCTTTTCTCCCAGATAGGTTCTCTTATATTTGCTTGCATTAAAACACATTTTGCGACTGTGTGAATCAGATCACTCTCTAACACTGACCTACCCTCCTTATCACCCTACAGCTCCACATGCTTTAATCTTCTCTGCCAATTCTACTGGCACAGATTTTTAGCATGACAGCTTCTTCCCCACACCCCTTCTCCTCACTGTGAGCTCATCTCCCTCCTGTGTCAAACCTCTGTTGTTCTCCTTCTTTTCTTCCCTAAACCTCTGCTGATGTTTTCTCTCCTCTTAAGCTCATGCTGCTGAAGTTTCCACATGGCACCTGGTGCTGGCCCTTCCTTACCCTTCTCTCTGGACGAGTGTTAATCCCAGGCAAGTTCAGTACCAGCTGTAGGTCTACTGTCACAGACACACTGTAGGTACCTTGCCTGTTGTGCTGATGAAATTCATTGCATGAAAAGTGCCTCCACACAGATGGCCTGGGTTAAAAAAAAAAATACCCCCAACAGCTGCCCAAAATCAACCCACCATGAACCAAGAACTAATATTTGCAATCTTTGCTCATAGTCAGCCCCATTTACTACTGGATTCCACTCTGACATTCATTCATTCAGGCTGGTTTTCAATACACTTGATGTGCATCCCCGTTATTTTTGTTCTCCCTAATAGAAGGGTTAATTTTTAGTGAGAAGGCCTGGTAGAAGAAACTCAAGATTTGCAATCTTACTAGTTTGTAGTAAGAGCTTCCACCCATGCCCATGCATTTATTTCTTGCTTTGTCATTCCTAATGAACCAGAACTACTGGGTTGTACTAGTAGAAAACCATGTGGCTTAGGCTTTCGTGGACCATCTCTCATACCCTCTTTTACCTTTCACTACTGCAAACATACTGACGTTCATTGCTGTTTTCAAACATACTTTGATTTTGCAAGACTCTTAAAAAGTAACATTATTTGGTCTAGTTCTTCCTGCTTTCTTGTATAGCCATTTTACCAGAGGGACCACGTCTTCTCCCTGAGAGCTGTTTACTGTTAGGTGGCCTCAGTGAGCAGCTCTGAACTAGGGGATCTCAAGCTCTCAGACTTCTGATGTGTAGCTCTGTCCCAGCCATCAGCTCTCCTTACATCTGTAGTCTTGTCTTCTTTGATGGGCAGAATGGTTATAAATAGAGAAGCTGGATGAAGCGGCCCAGATTCCTCAAAGAGCTCAGCATTCACTTTTGAGGCCAGAGCAAAGTGTCTGCTTTTAGTCTCTTTTTATTTCAAAGTGCTTGGCCTCAACATACTTAACCATGTTCAAAACTGAGTCCAAAGGTTGCAGTGGCTGTATCTACAGATATGACCCAAATCTGGTGGTGATTACTTATGAAAATATGACCCAGTTCAGCTGTAACGTTTCTGTTTGGTGTGCACCCAAGTTTACAATATCAGCAACATCAATGCAAACCAACTGATATGTAAAAATATGATCAGTGGACTCTTATTTTTCTTCCAGCTCTGTATAGGGTTAGGCAAAAGAGAAAGGGAGGCATTACAGCATGTATTGCCAAAAAGCAAGCAAATACATTTTGGATTTCAAATGCATGTTCCACCAGAAGGGGATGTTCCTTTGCAGCATGGTGGGATGCCTGCTATCAGTTCTGGTACAAACTGTGTTAATGCCCAGGCCATGACTGTGACTACCAGGAGATCAGAGTGTATTTCTGGCTCTGCATGTGACATAGTCCAGGTGCCTGGATGAGTCAGTCCGCTCTCCTTTCACTTTCTTTTTCTGTGAAAAGGGGTTTAACATCTTTCAAAAATGCTTTGAAATTGATGATCAAACTGCCAATGGATAATCATTCTAAAGGAGACCCCGAATGGTAAAGAGCTCCCTTCAGTGCATGTAAACATTCCATAAGAGGACCATTAGCTCAAACAAAAAAAAATCAGCAAATAAAAATAAGCATGATCCTGTGAAATCACTGATCAGTTTGATCCATCTTCAGTGGTGAATTTGTAATCCTGGTCAAAGTTCTGAAACTAAACAATTTCTTACAACAATTAATTAAAAGTAGGAATGCATCTCTTTTTTCCAGTAAAAAAAAAATCTTCCCTGAGGTTTCCTTATGAAAGGTAATGGCTTTGATAGGTAACAGCCAATAGAAATACAGGGGCTATTATTTGGGGATTCTTACAGAATTCTTACAAATTCTGAACAAAGCTGTTACTGCACCAGTTGATCATATAATGAAATTTAACCCATCTTAATATGAAAAGTGACTTGAAACTTGATTTTCTTTTTTTTTTTCTTTCCTTTTCTGTATGTTTAGAAATGTCAAAGTGAAAGAGATTGACAATTTGGACACTTTTTCAAGTTGACAAATTAATCAAAACCAACCTTTTCCTGCAGAGGTTTCATTTTCAACCAAGCAGGCCTCTTCTGATTAAAGAAGTTGCATAAAACTTCTTAATCATCTCTGCACAGAAGTACTGCTGTAGCTGTTGGGTGATTCATACCTGTTTTAGAGACAGCTTTCATAATAATCTATAGGTGCAGCTGTAAGACTCTTTATATGAGTACTTTTGTCCATGCACAAGTCATGTGGCCCTGGGGCAGTGCAGAGAGGCACCTGTGGACACGGACACCAAACCAAGGCCACGCTTTGGAGGAGCCAGGGGAGAGTGGCCTGTCTGACATCCTGTGCTGAGGCAAGGAGCCCTGCAGCACCCTGCTCCCCTGCTCCCCACTGTGAGTCCGTGTGTGCACAGGGAGGAGCTGGGAGCTGCAAGGCTGGACAGAGCCGTCCCTTCCTGGGGTGCAGGGAGCCAGTGGGAGGGGTGGGAAGCCCAGGGGTGTCCTGCTGGGGAAGCTCACTGTTGGGTGGGATCTTTACAGCAGCACACAGTGGGCAGGAGAATGAATGCTAACTGTTGGAATTAGTGGAGTGGTACAGTGGAAAGGAATGGTCATGCACTGGGATGAGAAGAATAGGAAGGATGTGGAAGAAGAGGGGACGGAAGCAGAGTAGAGATATGAAACAGGGTGGGGTGAGTGTCCATAACTCTGGCTTTATACCCAGTTGTGAATTTTTAGTAGAAGTTTTTCAGAAGCAAAACGTATTGAATATTATTTGTGGAGCATTATCTGTGCAATTCTGAATTCAGTATTTTTAAGAGCCTGTGGCTCTTAGAAATTGTACTTTTGGACTGTAACATCGGATACCCTTTGGCTAACCTGCAGGGAACTTCCTTCCTCCATTCGTAAAGGAAATAAGGATGTGAAGATATGTATCTATGCTCTTGTGCTTCCATTCCCCCCTCCCTCGTGCTTCTTAGCACTGCTGACTTTATCAGCTTTGCTTCAGGCGTCATCTGTCTTGTATTCAAGGTTATCAGATAGAGATGAACTAGGAAAAAAAGAAATCCAGCCTTTGACTCAAACCCTTCAGATATAAATGATGTAACCCAGAATCCAGCATTACTCCTACACAGATCAGCAGTCAAATACCAGAACTGGAGGTCAGTGTTTCACCTTTGAATCACCAGATTAAAAAAAGAGAGTTTCTTTCAGGGAAGCCTACACAACACCACTACTTACAGTCAGATACTGACAGAGCCTTCAAGGTAGCTAGGTAAATGTTTGTAGCTACACTTTTAAATTTTTTTTTTGATGCTGTGACAAATTTTGTACTGTAGGGAGAAGGAGATACCATGCTGCAAAGTGTGAAGTGTGTGTGACAGTTTAAGAAAACAGCAAGCTGGTCTTGAGTATTTGAGCGTGAAAATGACCCCTTCATTCTTTGCGGGACAGTATCATAAAACCTTTTAGATAAGTTACAGCATTACTACCAAGCCAGATTATACATATTTGAGGTCTTAGCACTACAGCATTGCAGACTCAATCTTCTCCCACATCGGCCTTGGCCATGGGAGAAGGGATGGCTTGCAGAGGCACTGCAGCTGAAGGAGCTGTGGGTGCTGCTCCAGCCTGTGACAAATGGCTTCACTGGGCCGTGCCCAGAGCGCTGCTGTCCCACAGCCCCGCGGGAGCTGCGGCCCGGCTGCTCAGGCAGGAGGGAGCTCTCGCTGTGCTCCCAGGCAGCCTCTCCCGGGCTCGACGCAGAGCGGCTCCGTGCTGCACAAACCACACGTTCCCAGAGCAGTGGCCTCACTTACCCTCACTCAGCCAGCACAGCAACACCCAGGCTGCTTTTCGGCAGAAAGGAGACCCAGCTTGGTCCCACAGCAAGGCTACAGCTCAGCTCAAAGAGAGAGAAAACTTAACAAGGAAATACAAAGTTGTTCAAATTAATCTCTTCTTTCTGAAAGCAGTCTCTGCTCTGAGTAAGTGAGCATAAAAACGGCATTTGCATTCTTAAGGAAACAATGCCTGTGCACAGTTTGCAATGCTTCAGATTCATTATTTGGAAACAATTTGTGTGATTTATTGTGTTTTTCTTCAAGCGTGATTCTGTTTTTCTTCAGGGCTGCTTGGGGTGTGTGGTTTGACACTCAGCTTGTCAGTTTAGCATTGTGAGATTGTGAGTTTTTTGAAGAGGGCACATCTGTGGTTATAGAAGAATAACAAGAAGCATCAGATGTTCACAGAACAAAAAAGCAGAGCTTGGGAGGATCTTAGAAATGAATAGTTAGCAGAGATGACATATATATGACCTAGAGCTGTAAAGGGCTAATGTGGTATCTGTAAAATCACTTATTTTTCAAGTTTTCAAATGCTCCTTATTATCTTAATAAGGAACAAACACTTCAACTACATTTCTAGTTGTGAAATTGTATAATAAGCCAAGGATATTAAGCAGCAAAAGTACCTACTTGTTTGTTTGGTTATTTTTTTTAAATTTACTGAGAGCCCATAGTAAAAAAAAAGTACTCAAAAAAGCTTTTAAGTCAGTCAGAGCTTTAAGCAGTAAACTACTGCCCTTTTGAGAACAGAAGGAAATATTGAGACTGCAGCTTCATCCCCTGTATTCCCAAGACTGCTTGGGAATAATTAAGGCCAGTAACCAGTATTTGTGCAAAGAGTCAAGTCAAACTGCAGAGGGGTGTAAGCTAATGCAGGTTTCTGTGTAACAGTGAACTGGATCTAAACCTTTTACAAAAATCAACAACAATTGGGCTTTACAACAGTGTCTGCCTTCGTTAAAGTGCAATTACTATTCTAGCTTAACCACCTGCATTGCTATCAAAGGACCACAGTATTTTCTAACGTTTTTTTTTAATCTTTCTCTCCTATACTGATGTGAATTTAACCTCTCTCTTCTGGCTATGCAGGTAAAGATACACCAATACGACTTCACTTGCACCATCTCAGTGAAGTGTTTTTAATGGATCACATGCTTTGAGACCATGTCCTCAATCTGAAACTTTTGAACAAGAAGTGCAAAAGTTAGTAATTATGTTCATGAATTTTGTGCTAAAGTGATATTTACCATTTCAACTGCCAAAGTAATGTACCTCCACTTTGAACTACAGCCAGCCTTGCTGTACTAGCCACAGATTGCAACCATTTAATCTATTTATTAAATTAAAATATTAAATTAACAAATCAGAAGTGTCTGCAAAAGGTTTTCTCCTGACTGTGGATAGCACTTGCAGTACTGAGGTGTTTACGGAAAATCCTGCTTAGTGGCAAATCCTGATTAGGAAACGTTATCATTTTTCTGCATAATAGGTGAGATAGACATGCCTAACATATGGTTGCTATGAAATACCTTAGATGAGTCAGATCTTAGCTGACAGCTGTAAGCAGGGTTGCTGTGGCTTCTTAGATAATACTACCAATTATGAGCCTTTCTGTTACTTAACTACTTACTGTTAAATTATATTAACCTGATTTGTAGACACTCCTGTTTGACTAGAACAAAAAGGCAAGATTTATGATGTAAATCCTGATCTAATGTTTGCAGCTTATTAAAGCTGTATCCAAAGTCCTTCAAGCTCTCTGTAGTGGTGACTAATTCTAACCTAATTGTAGGACTTCCCAGGAAACTGCTGCTGTCCCATTAAGTGTTCAATTCAGTTACATACACCATGACATTTAAGAGGGTAAAACGTGCCAGAAATGGCAGTGATTTGATGATGCAGGATGTACCAGCCAGTAGCCCCAGTGGCTTTGTGCCCTGATTCTTGCGTGCAGCTCCCACAGGTAATCACAGCATGCAAAAATGTACTGAAGGGTTTGCCTTTAAAGTACAGGCTACCACAATGTCCTGGGGACTGACTGCCAAGGAGGGACTTGGCTGAGTGGCAAGATGCAGCTGTGATAGAATCTGTGGTTCTGCTCTAGCCTGCTGTTGGAAAGAGGCTCATTAGAGCTCGTCTTGAGAAAACTGCAGGATAGCACAGAAAAGCCAACAAACAGGTGGGCAGCTGCAGTGTACAGGGGCCACACTTACTGCACTGTTCTGATTGATTAGTCTTACCAAGTCTAGGTGTTTAGTCTACACATTCCATTCTCGTAGCAAAGTTCATCTGTTTTCTTTAGAACTCCAACTTGCATTCAGGGGAAATGACTTTATCACACATCCATACATCGCTTAGTGGCTCATCTGCTTTCTCTTGCTTTTTGAAACCAGAGTGCTAAATGAGAGCCACTTGAAGATACGTGTTTCCAGCTCCTCCCCGCCACCTCACCAAATCCTGTGTAGTACCACAAATGCCACAGCATCTTTTAGGCAGCCCATCTCCCAAAGTACTATCCACATTCAGTGCAGAGAAGTGGTTCTAAGATGAAGAGTCACAAGTAGAAAACTCACAGAGGAAAAGTCTCTACCAATATTACTTTCTGCCTTTGCTAATGGAAGGCACACCCACTTCCTCTGACTCTAATCAGAGGAGGACTGGCTGTCAGGTGGTAGAGATACACAGTTGAGAAACAAGAGGTCTTTATAGTTAGGTGCCTAGCCCTGCCTTGTATACCATCTGCTGCTAATGGAAACTTAAGACTTGCCAAAAACAGAGTCTGTGTTTTCAATATTTAATGTTCACTGGAAATGACAGTTCAGCCTTACCTGCTGTCCCAGTGAGATCAAGCTAAACCCTACTCACAGTACTGTGTGTTCACATGCAATTGCTGAAATAAACAGTAAGTATGGAAAACTTAGGGGCAAACTCTTGAACCAGAGCATAACCTAACTTCAACACAGGGGCATTATTTTTTTCCCCTTAAGACTGCCACTCACTTGAATTCTTTTGGTATTAACTCTTACAGATTAAGTAAAAATTGTGTGAAGTAGTAGCCATCAAAATAAGTGAATAATAGGATCAGATTGCTTAGCAACTCGCCATATGCAGCGGCAGGTCCCCATTCAGTTTTGTGCCACACTCTACTACAAATTACTCCAGGGAGAACCAGTCTACTGTGTCAGCATTCTCAGCTGACTTTTCTTTCTTTCCCCCATGAGGGAACAGGGGCAGAGGCATTACCACCATCCACTTCATAAATGCACGAAGGTAACATTTGGAGACCCTAAATTTAAGAGCATCAGTTCTCTCTGAAGTAAATGAAGATGGGCAGGTACCTAAGTTTGGATGCCTAAATATAGAAAGTGTGAATACTGCTTTCCCCTTCTCTCTTCCTTTTTCTTCTCTCTGATGTGCTAGTCCTTTTTTCTCAGCAGTTAAAAGAGACATGTCCAGCGGAGCTGCTCATCCCCTCTTGCACATTGTAGCATCCAAGCTCTCTCAAACTAGGGGGAGAAGGGTAGGACATAGAACATCAAGATTCACAAAACTGTTATTTCCCCCCCTAAAACCACAACAGATGTCTCACTTTTAAGCTGCTCACTCAGACTGAAGAGTGAAAATACAGGTGACTCTTCTGTGTGTTGTGTGGACACAGCCTGTGAGGCCCCAGACAATCTCGTACATGTACCACGCTCCTTGTTGCTCCCTGCATCTCCCTTTAAAAGACAGGGTAGGTCTAAATTTCCAGTCCTAGGTTTAGACAGTGGCACAGCCCTGTCAGTTAAGCTGCTCTAGATTTACTAAGGAACTCTTTTGTTTTGATAATTTTCAATGAAATAAATCAGGCTCTTTTCTGCTTGTTTTAATGTAGAATTTTGCATTACCGTATCTAGCTTGATTTGCAAACTTTACACAGATTCAAAATACTCTCTTCAAAAACCTGAACATGTATGGTCTCTTAAAAAACCTGAACATGTATGGATTACATTATGACTTCTCTACTTTCCTGAAATGGTGAACATCAAATGAACCACTCTGACCCCTCCTTTTCTCTCCAAAATCCAAGAAAAATCACTGAGCATTGTCAATGGGCAAAAAGAATCAAATGGCAGCAGTGAAGGGCTCTGTGGTAGGAGATTCAGTATTACAGAGTGCAGTGCTTACACTGAGAGTATTTCCCAGACTGTGAACTGAACTTTGGTGTGAAAATAGACACAAAAGTCTTTCCATCAGCCTTTTTGGCCAGCATAAAGACTGCTTTGAATAATGCTGAGATAATGTGACTCTGTGTATTGTGGTTGTTCTCTTCCAGAAATTATTTCATAATAGCTATAGAAAACTTGGTAAGAAATCCATTCTGTGACATGCAGGTATGTGTCACACATTCCTCCTTTGAGGCAGAATAGCTGCAACAGCATGAAGCAAGCTTTGCTTCAAACTTTAACCCAAGCTGTTCTATTCTTTACTAAATCAATTATATGTCAGGGAAAAAAACCTCACCATATCAGTCTGGTTTCCTACCCACACCCCCCTGCTATTAAAAGAAATCATACTCGAATTGCCCTGCTACAGGTCCATGGCCAGATAGTGCTGGATGCTTCACATGGTCATGGCAATGGACTTCAGTGACTTTATGATCCTTATCAACTAAGGTGCTGATGGCTTTACCAAGTTTATGCCTCTTTCACAGAGCTGTTCAGAAATAAGAGGTTTCTGTCCTGTTTTCCCCAAGCCCCAGATCCATGGTGTCTCTCCACACCTGCAGCTCAGAAGTCAGTCACTACAATTTAGTGTATTTGAGATAAGGCTGAAACCACCACTGACCCAAATGTCAACTGCTCTAATCTGTTTAACACAGAAGGAAAAACAGTAAGCACAGAAACAAGGCCACAAGGAAACAATGTCTGCCAACATAAGCGCAATGAGCAGGGGCAGAACAACACCAAGAACCAGCTGAGTTAAGAAAGAGTGACATCTTCTGAAGGACAGACAGTTGTGACAGAAATTTGCTTTAAGATAAAAAGTGGTATCTAGATTTGAACATTTCTAAGCAGTTAGGCTGTTACAAAGCATGCTCATAAGAAAACTACATAAATGAATTGAATTTTTGGTACTTAAGTTGTGATTTTTATACACCAGTTAAGGCTGACAGTATTGAAAGATCCTTTTGGGATGAGTCTATAGGCTCTCTCCTACTCAAAAGTATTGGGTATATATGTATACTTTCTGCATTTATTTACATGTGTGTTACTCATGTCTAATGGAGATGAAATCATTACAAGTAAGTGAAGAATATCCCTTCAGGGTGTTTCTATCATACTACAGAACTTTCTACTCATGGATGGAGAAATGCTGTTTTGTTCTCAGAGGGCAAGGAAAAGAATGAGGGAGTTTACTACACAGCAGTGAAAGAAGAGATGCAAAAATTCTGAAAGCTTACTTTTTTGAGCTGCTGAGAGACAGTAAAAGCAGTTATAGTGAACCCTGATAAAGAGGTCTTTGAGCCTGCGACCTATTCATTCTTATTACAAGATCATACATTTCCTACACAGTAGGTGCTGAAGACCAAACCTAAAAATAACTACAAAAAAAAAATCATACCACTAAACTGACAGGAAATGTAAAAACTTTCCAAATGAGAGCCATCAAACCTGATGAAACGTAGTCATATTCCTGTGACAATGTACATTTGTAATGCCTTCTAGGTGTACTCAGTATGACAAGAACTGTTGTCAGGTAATCTTTGTGCCCCAAGGTAAATGTGCATGGAACAGGATAATGGCCTCCTCAGAATCTACTAGCTAAAAATAGAAATACACTTAACTTCCAAAATCAGGAGTGAATAGATATAAATTCAAGGTTTAAGTTCTGCTCAGAGTATCATACCGATTACTCAGTCTTCTATAGAAGTTTATCTTTTGGTGAGGTCTTCACCCTTCTCTCTGTATGTATCAAGTAAACTTTTTCTGTCATGGTACAAAACTAATGTAACTTCTATCCAGTAATTCTTACGAATTTCGTATCAGACACATTCTGATCATAACGGGTATTTTTTCCCCTACTGAACACTTAGAAAAATGCATAGCTGTAACTGCATTAAAGGTTATCCTAATTCTAAACTGTTGATTTTGCAACTTATACTGAACATAACTTCCCCTTACAATGTAAATTTGGAAAAGTCAAGGATCTCCTAAATAAAGTCTACTGCACAATGATGCTTCCATGGCAAACCCGCATGAGCTTCTATGTGTCAGGGGTAATCTACATATTTCCTCTGATTATCATGAAGGAACTACACAGCAGTGAACTAGTTAAGTGTAGAGTTCCTTTAGGGTGTCCAATTACAGAAGCAAACCAAACGAATAAATGTTGGTTTTTTATATGGAGTCAATGTATAGAAGCCCTGGTAAGGCTTGCCTCAGCCTTAACTAGTGCTGGCATTTGCTGCAGACTAAGCACTGTCATTTACAAATTTCTTCTCAATCTCTCAAAATATAGTGTCCTATGAACTGAGAATTATGCAATAAAACATATTATGGAATAATGAAGAATTACTAGTGGACTAGTTTTAAATTGCAATTTATAATCAGTTAGTGACAGAAGCAATTCCAAACACACTCAGCCTAAATAACACAACTCTTTGAAATGAAATGACTACTGAAAGCAAATGATTTTTAGTTATTAAAATATATTTTAAAGTCCAAATTAGTAACAATTAGAGTCTGTTTAAAAATAACTTTTACACAAGTTCAAAGACCACCCCTTTTCTTAGAAGCAGCAAGACAAACAGGCTATGAATCAGACATATTTGTGTACTGTCATCATCATTCTTAAAGGTTCCTGCTCCATGCATGAGGGCAACTGGAAAAATGTCAGCAGCACTGCTCTTACCATCAGAGGCTCAATGCTTTATTCCCCCTCTTTCCCTGATCCCTGTAGATAAATTTTAACTGAAAGTTTCCAAACCATGAAAAACCAAACCAATCCAAATTCCTTTCAACTGCTTTTAAACACTTTTCAGATGATCCATGTTTTAACTTGTCTTCATACCTTGAACAACTGCGGTTAGTCAGCCTGTCCACAAGACTTCAAAATTCTTACCCATAGGAAGGAAATAAAAAAGCAGAAATGCAAGTACTACAATTCATACTGAATTTCATTTTTCATTTTAAAAAGCTCAAACAACTGAAGGTGTTCTTTTGTTCTCTGTTCAACTATTTCAGGTAGTAGGATGCTAAGATGATCATGTTATTCTGTGGGGGACAAAGGAGTGAGATCAGTGATGATACTATAATGCTGAATCAGTTGAATATGATCAACGTAAGTAAGGTTTTTGCTCCTAAATTTTTCGGCCTACCTGGAATGAAAAATGTAATCTCAACATTATGCAAAAAATATATGGCTCTTAGCTCAATTTTATATCACAAAAATGGAACATAACTATTTCATTGTAATAATTAAAATACCCCTGCTGAGTCTTAGCCATTGTAGCCACGCAGAATTTTATTTTTTTTTATAAATTGTGGTAGTAAAAATTCCTCTCAAAATTGCAGTAAACCAATGCATTATCAAAAGATTAATGTGATAAGTAAGCAGCTGGCATTTACTGTAAGTGACAAAATGATGACACTCATTTCCATACTATACATATTTCTTTACTTTAAAAGTGTTTCACACATTTTCTGCTCCAGCTGATACAATCTGTAGTTACTGTGCATACTTACAAAATGCTGAAAATTAAACCCGTGGTTAACCAGCTTGGTTTTTAGACACACAAAATAGCTTAAAGCTGACCATTCAAGCTCTCAGTCCATTCTAAATATTTTTGTTAAACTTTCCAGATCTTCATTTTTGAAATGCAGTTCTTCCAGTAATGTGGTCAGGAACTGTGTGTACATTGGGCTTGTCTGAGTATTCTTGAAAAGTGGAGTAGTTTGTGACAATCTGGAAAAAAACCCAAACATATTTCATACAGTAAAGCAACTTTTGAGTGGCAGATGTTAAAAAGCAAAGCTTGTAAGTTCAAACAACTGTACTGAAGAAAGGCAGTTTATGTCACATTTGATTAATTACAGAATATAACAGTGTATGATATACTACATGAGCTGTACTGAAATACAATTTTTTTATTAATATGAAGAAAAAATCTTATTAGAAAAAATGAGACTAGTTCGTATGCCTCTAATCAGTTGAACATAAACGTTATATAATGTAGACAGATATCAGAATGAACAAAGTACAGAATGTACAATTACACATACAAAATGAAAGGTCCCAGCCATTATTTATCTCTTTACCAAAAAGCTACTGAACAGTCATACAGTAAAAGTTATATACATCTTCATATGACTAAAATATAAAAGAGATACAAAATTCCTTAGCTGGGAAGGAGCTACCACTATGCCAATCACCTACATATAGAATATTTGTATGCAGATGAGGTGAAATACTGAGCTGTTTGTACTCATTTGCCCTTTAATTTACCCAAATATATTTTATCCTCAAGTCCTTAATTTTTCTCCTAATTCTATTGCAAAATATTGCGAAAGTAGTAATAGCTGAATCTACTTCCTAAGCCCAAATATTAAAAAAAAATCCTTAATGAATAAAATCAATTATTAAAGCTGAATGTTAAGAAACATCATATTATTAACAAACTTAATATTATGCTGAATGTTAAGAAACTTCAACACCAAACATTACTGAAAAGATCACTTAACAACAACTCCTATCCCAGCAACAGTTACTTTGTCTCAAATACTGCATTAGATAAACAGTGCCATTGACTCAATACATGAAAGAGTTATTTTAGAACACGTTTGTGAAATTATGTACTTTTAATAAGAAATTCAAGAGAGTCTACAGCTTCCTAAAAACTTCCCAGCTCAGGAAATCTTGAAGTGAGTAACATCTGAGATGAAACTCCCTGCATTCATTGGTATTAAGACCACCTCCACTTTAAAAAAGCAGCATATGAAAGAAGATTCTTTTAAATTAAGCAACAAGAGTGATAAAACACAAACAAAGGACCTTACGAGACATAGTAAATAAGAATCCCCTAAAAAAAAAATTTACAAAAAAAAATTAATGAAAAAAATATTTTAATGAATTCAAATTACTTCACATTTCTTTCTGGATTCCATTTCAGTATGTACATTTAGCTAAGTATTTCAGCTATCAAACACTGACACTTGGTGAGAAGGACTTTCAGAGATGCTCAAAGTAAAGGCAAGGTGTGGAATGAAATTACTTACACTTAAACTCTGCTATATATGTAAAAGAGAAGTATTCAGAGTCAGGTTTGCGATTTTTGGCCTGAGGCCACTGGGCTTTGTAATGCACTTCATGCCAGAGACCAAGTTGTTTCTGTCCTGGTGGGAGGTACTGGAGTTACTGCTTGGGCTGGTAAATCAGAGCCCTGGCCAGGGCAGGTAGGCTGGAGGCTGGGTTTGCATGGTGAGGCTTTATCAGTGGGGGAACAGGAAGTGCTGATAGAGGATCAGAGGAACCACTGCAGAGGGTTAGTCAGGAGACAGGGATAGCGGGAGGAAGACCAGGAGAAGCATTTCTACTTGTCCTCAATTCACCCTTCTCACAATTAAGCAGACTGTATATTAAAAAAGTCTGGAGGCAGAAACAGTCATGACTTTCTGAGTGCTGGTGCAAGGCAGCTGTAGCACTGTAAACCATTCTCCTGGCCATGATGTAAATTTACATGCATTTTTATCTGAATTTTCTTCGTCTTGCCATGGGCTTAAGAGGATATTAGCAAGGACATTATTTTTCAAAAACAGCAGAAAGCTTGTGCAGTTTTAAGGAATGCTCTAAAGCCAGAATATTTGTTACCATGAAGCTCACAAGTTTTTTTTTGGAACGGTAGTTGGTGATATTACATAGTTTCATGAACTACAAACACCTCCTAAATGTCAGACCCTGTTTAAGACACACTGTTTGAAGAGTAGCTATTATCGCTTACACCAAGAAAGAAAGAAAAAGGTATTGCTGTTTTCAGAGAAGTTGCCAGGCATTAAATATTGAGAGATGGAAATTAAAAGAAGTTTTAGCCATGGATCAATTTTTTTTCTTACCTGAACTTTGTTTTAAAACTAATTAAGTTACTAATTATCTGATCAGCAAGAAACTAAATCTGCAAGTAATTTCAGAAAGGCATGTGCAAGTTTCTAGCAATTGGTTTAAAGTTGCATCTTGATGGGACAACATGTTAAGTATTTATGAATATATGCACAATCACTTTTCTCTTGTAAAACTGTCCTTTTGACCTTTAAATGATGCTTTAACTTGTCATTTGAAAAGCAGTTATCATCGAGTACTTTTCTAGTTTCAGGTGGCTGTTGCAGCAGAAGCTTTTGTCTGGGACAGGGGCAAGCACAAGTTGCTGGTTTGCATGGAGTGGTAAGTTACATGCTCTAAGTAACACTGGTTCAGTGTATACTTGAGGTACTGCACAAGAGAGTATTGAGGGACTGTTTAACTGAATTAAACAGTAATTGTATGCAAACAAGCCAGAACAGCATTTGGGATCAGTATCTTCAAGTTACAGAAAACTACAGTGATCCTATCTCTCAAGAAACTATCATGACTAATTCAATTTAATGACACACAGGATTTCAGTTTAAAGATTGTGGAATTCCCTTGAAGATCTGCAGCATCTTCAAAAGATGTAGAATATAAACAGGAAAGGGGATACTTGGGACCACAATAATAACAACTAGCTAGAGCAGCAATGAAAAAATATAAATTTTGCTTTTTTGTTACCTCTTTCACATGTTGAAACATTAATCTGGAACAAGCTTTTATGAATAAAATAAAAAACAAGAAAAGCTAAAGGATTAAATGATTTTAAAATAACCACCTACAGAAGTATACAAACTTAAATGTTACAGTCCAAAATTACACACCCATTCTTCAAAGGCTTGCCTTCAGCAGAGCCACTAGAAGGAAATGTTCATGCTCAGATCATGGAAAAGTAGTATATCAGACTTGATGAGAGCGTCGTTTCCTGCACACCCACTTACACCATATGGTAAACAGGCATTTGTAACGTTTAAAAAGTGTTAAAAATGTCAACCTGTATCTGATTGATAAAATTTGTATTTGCCGGCTATTCCACATATGTTACATGTTCAAGCAAAAAACCTCACAGAAGTGAAATTCATGTGAAGAATAATCAATTATTACCAAGCTATTGAAGGACATCTGGCTACCACAAAATGTTTACATAGTTTCAGTGCTTCAGCTCAAGACCCAATCTTTCTATGAATCAGTTGCCTTACAGAAACATTTGGCAAGTATTTTTAGGAGTTAAACCTAAGTAATTTTTAGGAATAAGTTTCATTAATTGATACGGTAGTATATGCAACTCATTCTTATGCATACCTCATTCTATGCATACCTTAACCAAGACAGCTGAATATGTTCAGAAAAGATAAAATTTTTATGTAGTTGAAAGCATTGATTGGCATTTCCTATCCAGGAGTGTGAATATTCTTTCTAAAAACCCGAACTAGTTGTCCAGTACCATCCTTCCCTCAGCTACTGGATCTCAGGGAAAGTGTTCTGGACTTTCTGTTTAAGATGAATTCTGTGATTCCCTTTGAAAAAGTTAAAATTTCCAAAGCCACCACTGTGTTATGAGTCAGTTATAGCTCTCTGAAACAGACACCTGAAAACAGGGGTAAAACCACAACCACATAAGAGTTGGGTTCCTTTCCATTCCCCAATACTGGTCCCTTAAAATTATACATAAATAGTTGAGAATTTGAGTGCACATAAACTGCCCCCATATCATGGAAAGCACTTGTATATTCATGAAGAAAAGCCATATGCAAATTCTCAGAAGACTAATAATAAGCTCCTCCTAGAAAAACATAAGCATTGTTAGTCTTCCTAATTTTTTCTTCTAATGGTAGGAGCTTAAAAAAGTAAAAGCCACTGGTTGTGGCAGAAGCCATGGATCTAAACACAATTTTTAAAGTCCCTTACCTTGTTTGACATGCTTGAACTTGAATAAGAACAGAAGTATAAAAGAGACTGATGGAACAGGCAAGCACTACCTCTCTTTCCAGAGTAAGCTTTGGAAAACAAGTATCTTTCTGCCAGTTGTAAGTATTTAAGCATCGTGAATAAGACTCTTAGCTTAAGCGTCACAACATTAAGGGCTGAGGTTTTTAATTCTCTGTTTCTTTCTACCTTTTAGTCACTTAAGACTTAATTTTTTAAGATTATCATAACCAGGATCGTTGATAACTAGTTTTCTGTCAGAATGGTGGAGCTGAACTAATGAATGATTGCAAAAGTTTCCTTACCACTTGTTTCTGAACACAGAAATGAAGCAAGAGCTGGCAGCACTACAGGCATTTTCCCCCCTTCCTCTACAAGAACACAGACTACTGCATGCGTACTACAAGAGTGTCAACAAACCTCTGACCAACAGACTCTTGCTCCAGCTATAACCATGCAGGTAACCATGCCATTCTAATGGGTTCTAATGCATCAACACAGAAGGGCTGGGGTATTTTGTTTTTTTTTAACCACACTAAATATATTTGCACTACTTTGATGTTACAGATTTGATGGGCTTAGCAATGTAAAAAAATGTTATTAATCAGAAATGTCTTTCCTTTTAGTATAGCAGTTTTAGAGAATACATTTTTAGATTCCATTTTAGTTATGTTCCTTTTAAGGAAGACTCCAACACAAATTACTAAACAAAAGCTATTGTTTTGTTTAAGACAACTGGCTAGAGTGAGTCAATCCAACAAGTGTTACACATCAGCAATAAACCTCAGTGAATCAGATGTGCATTGCAGCCCACAGACCCTCTGCCTGTACATACAACTGCAGTGCTGCTGTGTATCAATCACTTAAAATTGTGCTTCAGCTGATGAGGTGAACTCCCAAAACTTGCTGCATTTACCCATTTCATGAATCCCTACCCAAAGGCATTCAGACATTTGGACAGAGTAAGTTGAAAGCATCACTGTAATTTTGCATGTTCTTCACAATACATTGACTGCTTGCTTAATTTGAGGTAGAATCTCTCACTTCCAGTATCTCACTAGATACAGCACATTTGTCTAGGGACTGCAATTTTCTTAGTAAACTATCTTAAATCCCAAAGCATGATGCATCCATCAGGTCAGAGTTAGTATTGGACAGAAAGCTGATCTGAAGCACAAGATGAGTGTAGCTGTAAGATAAAGATGCACCAGTGAGCTTAAAAAAATTATTAACTTTGGTGAAATTAAGTGGTTACACTTAATGACTGTGTTTAAACATACACTCAGAAATTAGAAAATATGACAGCCTCAACTTATGTAATTTAGCTGTTATGTTCACAGTTTCAGTGAAAAAAACCCAAAACACCACTTGTTTCTTGTAACTTTAGTTTGAGCATGATTTAAAAAACACAACATTAAAAAGAACCCAAACCCTTAAAAGCAAAAGGCTGTCTCCAGAGTGAACATTTTCCATTAGAACACATTAATATTTGACAGACAGTCTTGAACTGGAAGCATCTAACTTACAAACAAGATGCAAAAGTTATTTAAATGTATCTCCAAAATTGAGTCTTTTAAATTAAACTATAGTAGTACTGGAAAAATGTAATTATGATCAGTGTCACTTGCAAGTCTGAAATTAAAACAGTCTAGTTTGGGGCCTTTTGTTACCATATCCAATCAGTCAAAGAGTGACTGGCATTCAGGGGCAGTTTTCTGTAATCTCCCCCAATATATTTCTGTATTATGTTTTCTTAATGAAAGATAAAACACTCTAAAGCCCATAGTATTGAATGGCAATAAGTGACAGAAATAAACAGGCTATTTTCTTACTGAGATAAAAAAGCCACTTCTGGTCTAGTTTTAAATATAGCCTGAAGATCCTATTCTCATCATAAAGATAAGAATTTTGTAACTGAAGTGCAACTTATGTTTTATTTATTATTTAACTTCCTTTCATTATTGTGTACTGACTTGTCCACAGAATCCAGCACAGGCACTTTAATCCTCTGATGGCAACAGAAACTAAATTATTCATGCTTTAAAATTTTTGTCCACTACATTTAAATCAATGCTACCAACAGTGATTCAAAATCAATGGCTGGAATTCCTATGTAATCCAAGTATACAGCAAAAATTAAGGTTCATTCAAAAGTTAACTTTGTTAATTGTTTCCACTACCTTCACTTTTTCCTATGCACCCTCTACAAGTCTCTTCAATAAATATGTTCTTTGATATGTTTATGTATATAGTTACACAAAATATATTTTTTCTTCATTTGAAGTTCACCTTCCACACACATTTTTCATATAGTTGTTGTCCAGACATAAGTCAACTTCCATTCCTGTTTAATGGGGCCAACATTTCACTTGTGGTGTAGCCCGATGGATACAACCAACAGTAAAAGGAAAGCCTTTCTGCTGTAGCAGGGGTTATCTAAGCATTTGATAGAAATGCTTGCTATCAACTGAAAAAAAGAGACAATGGATCTGCTTTTCTTTCTTTCCTTCTTATCCCCACCCTCTCCCCCGCAGTGAGTTATTTGTATCCAGACAGGCAACTGGCAATTCAGAGAAGGGGCTGGGGCACAGCTAAAGCTGCAGCAGCCCAAACTCCACCACTTCTAGGACAGTGGGCAGGGAAACAGGCGGGCCCTGGGGCGCAGGCTGTGCAGCACAGCTCCCTCCTGCCACACCATGCTCTCCTCACAAGGGCTTTGGAAGCCCAGTGGACATTTGCAAAATACTTTGGAGGCTCTACTCTAACATTCCATATGAGCAGTCATTTCTTGTCTTTCCCTTCATAGTAGAGTTCAGCTTTTGTTTTTCCATTAAACTGCGTAAGGCAATTTTTTGAAGACATTTAAATGTTTTAACTAAACTGTGCTGGAGAGAAGAGTTGAGGCAACAGACTTAGAGCTACCTGATCAGGTACAGAAATTGTTCATTTAAAATGGATTTAAGAAAATGCAAATGTTCTGGATCTTTGGTTTTTTTTGAACCTAACAAACAAACAATTCCCATGAATGTCAGGATGTATTTGTTTATGCCACTTTCTTCCTCTCTCTTGAAAGTTAAGGATCACTCCATCAGCTGCTGTTGTTTATAACAAACAGCTGTGTAACTACAAAGATCCTGCAATGAAAAATTTATAGTAATGTCACACTGATACAAAAAGACACAGAAAAGGAAAAAACTCTAGTAAATTCAGTGTGTCCTGAAAATATTAACTTCTGTAAGATAGATGACCATTGACTTTTAATGAAAGACAAGTAAAAAACTTCATATATTAAAAAATTTCTATCATTATGCCAGTAATTAATTTTACAGGCAAAATAGAGGTCTGATGCAAAGAACAGCCAAAATAAGTCGAAAATCCATAATGTGTTCAAAGAACTCATGGTGACATTTCATCAAATGCTGTGACAATTCAGTACAGCCATTTGGTGCTATTTGTGTCAGATCTGTACATTGTATACTTGCAGGCAACACCCCTTAGAATTCACATTCTATGAATAAATAACCACAAAAAAATTTAAAAGGCCTCAAGAATTAGCTAAATATTTGAAACTTTCAGTTCACATAACTCATACTATTTTGCCACAACATCATTAATTATATAATAACCCTTCTCAGAAAGTAACTAGAAAATACCATTTCCCACTACTCCCATATTTCAGCTCCCTGTGACTGACCAGTAGCACATAAACACAATAGCAACAATTTCTGTTCAGTTGAGACAAAATTTGGAAGCCTATTGCTTTGTACAACTATTTCAACCTTTGCAATTGCTCCCCACTGGGTTTTCTCACACAGTGCCATTCCTACAGTGTTCCTTCTGAGCAAGTGTCTTGCCTTATGTATGCACACACAGAATTTAGCTTACTTATCAGCATAATGCCAAGGTAAAAAAAAGTTCCCAATATGCACCCAGAAGAAATCACTATCAGCTGTTTTTCCCTAACAAATCTAAGTTTCTTATGTACACATTTCAAGGACAGGCTTTGTTTAAAGAGCTCCATTTATTTGAAGCCTGTTTCCTGCTAACCAGCTGACAGATCAAAGGTACTTCTCAGTTTGGTAACTTATTCCCATTTCCCCCTCTTCTTTAACTTAGTCAAAATTTTATATCTAGTATATTTAAAATCTATATAAAATTGATCCTCTCTACCTTTTCAGTCTTCTTTTTCTTTTTCTGTTCCACAAGGTGTTCTTGTGACACCTCTCAAATACTGGAATCTATGCCACTGAAGTATCTGGATTATCTAGCTACATGAAATTAAGCACAGGTATAAATCTCGGATTAAAGAATGCTAAAATGTAAGCCTTTGAGAACCTGAACCTCTTAAGTACTTTGTAAAACACACACCCTTGTATGAATTGTTGTGCACATACAGTGAAACAACTTAATATCCAAAAGATAACCTTTATATTCAAACCTGATACATTTTATGAATTAAACGTTGTTTTATAGATATATATCTATATATATCTGAGTTTTTGCAAGTGCTGAATTTCATTCTTCCACATATAGATATTCCTATCAATTCATTACCTTAGTGACATGTAAGAAGAAAAAAAAAATCAAAAAAGACAGGATAAAACGTTCTGACTTACAGTAAGTTAAAACAGCTACAATGCAATATGCTTAGGTAAGTAATGTCAATACTTGACTTTATAAAATGTACTCACCTGTGCTCAGTTACTAGGGGAACAACGATCATAAAATTGATCATAGTTTAGTTTCACAACTTTTTAACATTGTAACTTGATTACAGTCAGTATACAGATCAAGCACCTGGAATAATGCAGCTGAGTAAAGAGACATGCTAGGAATAGCCTTGCTTACACTGTGTACAGATTTTTTTTTTCAGAACTTAAATGTAACAACCTCAACACTTTTCTACTTGCCTTTTCCACTTTTGAAAAGAAATGCCAGTGTGGTTTTGGACCTCTCAAAATTCTTAGAAATCCCCAAAAGTTATGGATTGTTAAGCATCTTTTCTCAGAAATAACAGCAAACAGTAGGTTTAAAAAACAAACAAACCAAAACCAAAAAACCCCAAACCCTTTTCCTGCTTTATTGTTTTATTTCCTCATCTACTACCAGCTTGATGATCTCCAGTAAATCACTTTTCTACCCTTAATCTCAGTCTTACCAGTTCTACAGGAGAAGTGCACTATTAACACTGATTTGTGAAAGTACACTTAACTAAACATATGCCTAAAACCAGCAGAATATGTGATGACATTTGGAATAAATATGAAGAGCCAGAAAAATCTCAACTATTCTATAACTTCTTAAAAACCCTAGTACCTCATCTCAGAAATACTGAGTTTTATGATAAATTAATGAGATCTATTCAGTGTTTTCTTAAGATGTTCAGATGGACAGAGGGTGAAAGACAGAGCCAAATGTGCATTTCTGTGGAACACAGGATGTAAGTGTGGTATACATCAAAATGAAACATGCTAGCATCTCAAGTCTCTAAACAACCAAGCATCTGCACTTTTTGCACCAATGCTGGTTTTGCACCAATAGTATGCAATTACACATACAGACTTTGCAGTTTCTGGAATGAGGTTCCACATACTGGTTAGCTATGCTTTCTACCAGCCAATTAAAGCACATTTTTCCTGTTGGGGAGGAATTGGAAGTTGACATGTACTGCTGCAGACATGATTGTTACAGATTCTTTTTATTGTGCCAGGCAAAATTTTATGAAGATATGATTATGTTTACTTATACAACATTCTGATTAATTGACTGGTTGCAGTCTTCTTATGCCCAGTATTTCTTTTAATTATACACATGTAAAAAGAGTCACCTGCCCTGGGGTGCTAAATGCACTGACTCGGATTGTCTGTAAATTCTGAGAGCTTTATCACAGCCCAGTGACTAGAGAAACACTTTATACATCATCTACGTTGGGTGATATGCTTTTCCTTCCTTCCCAAAAGAAGCTGTATTTTTCTGTTTTCATAAATATGAAAGGAAAACATTTCAGAAAATACTGTATGTTTTTGCCTTCACTGTTAACATCTCACTTCAGGTTAGAACTTAACTGCCAGACTGGATGAGTGCCACTGGGTGTCAAAATGTTTTTGTATCTGAAGAAGTAATGTGAGAAGCAATGAGAAGTACAAACTGCCTTTGCATTTGATTCCTACAGTATGAAGGCACAAACCCAAGTCTCCATCAGTGTACCACCCATTACCAATTATCACATAAAAATAATTGGATCCTAAGTTAATCTTCTCCTCTCCCCTCCAAATTTTCCTGTGTCTGAGTAATTTTTAGTTTATTCCTGATCACTGTGGAATACTATAGCACCACTAATATTCTCCAATATAACATTATTGATATGAAAAACAAACTGCATCTATTTCCCCCAACGGACATAGACAGGTCTTCAGGTAGGTCTGTGAAGCACTGCTAATCCAAGCAAATTATATTAGTTCAATCATTCAAACAATTTTATTTTCTAAGACATAATTTAATCAAAAAACAGTGTTTTTAGGAATTTCATGGTTTTTAATCACCTTTAGAATTCTTCTTCCTTAAAAACCATTATACACTTCACAGAAAAAATACTGTCTGTCATGTCAAGCCTGACACTTTTAACAGCAATATGACAAAGGCAATTAGAATCTCTGGAATGAAATACTGCCTTTCTAGACACCCTGTTTAGTGTTGAAAGATTTTACATTTGATAATCTGCATCAAGCACCATAAGAGAGGAATTATTACATCTTCAAACAATACTGTTCTTTCACGAGGATGTTTTTTTACGAAGTTTTTCTGTTATAGTGGTTCAAGAAGATTTAAGGAATACAGTACTTCTATCTGGGCACAATTTATTTCAGTACTAAAGAGGAACAGGACACACCATTCAGCCCACTAGAGGTACCATTATGACTACCTGCTTAGAACCAAACATATTAATTCAGAATCCATCCTAAAAACTCTGCTGGTTAAAAATACCCGGGGATCACACATCAGGAAGTTGCACTAGCCTTTCCAGTGATGTGCATCTCTACATTTTTTTTGGGTTCAGAAACAAGCCAAATTAAGATGGATTTTTGTCTTACTAACAGTTTCCTGATAGTCAAAAACACTGCTTATATGTCATATCCCCACTAAAATAGGCTGTTCTTTACAAAGTTAACTAAGATAAAATTAAAACTCTGAATATAAAAGATTCAAGTGTGTGCCAGTCATGTTTTTCTTTTAACAGATGGGTAGTGTTTCATGATAAAAAAATGTTTGCATTGAATGTATTAAGATTAATCATTAATGAGGAAGCAAGTTTATTTTCATAGGGCTATAGCTGCAGGATTCAGTTGCAACATGAACATTTCAGTTTGCTCAGTGGATGAAGGTAAAATACATTTAGTTTAAAACTAAGTTTAGGGCAGCTGTTAATGTGAATTACTAATGTCTTACTTGCAGCATTAGTTCAGAGCTGTCTATATTACTGCTACTGTACAACCTTTTCTATGCAACTATTCTATGCAACTGTACTACTTATGACATGACTTTCAATAAGCCAAGCACTGATTATGGAAGAGGGAAAAACATGACACTGCAAAAGAAATCTTCTAAATGTAAACCTTTTAAAGAAACATCAATTTAAAACAGTTCTCTCTGGGCAATTTTTCCATCTGCTTGATCATAGTTATGGCATGAAGTTCAATGGGACATGAACTCCACTGACCAAGTCAGCTCCCCAGTGAGTCAACATGCTGAAGCAGCCTTCTGAAATCCAGCACACTGTGTCAGAGCCTGAAACAAGTGACAACAACTCACTCACACAAAAGGCTAAAATGAAGTATCAGAAGAAAGTACTTTCCCTAGCACCTATTCTTAATTCACAAGTATATTTGGAATATAAAGTCGCCAACAGATCAAAGCAGGTAATCCAAAATGATTTTTCATGTAAAAGTATTTCTAGATTCTAACAAGATTTGTCAGACCACCACCACCATGAAGGACAGTTTATGGCTGGTGATGCACTTTGCACACCAGCTCTGCTAGCTGTGCATGTCAGTCTGAATGCCCACACATACAGCTGCTGGGAACATGCAGATTTCTATCTCTTGGAGGGATTTCCAAGACACTTGGCAGACAGCCATGCCCCTGCTCTTCCCTTGCACTGGGCAGCAGAGCTGGCAGGTGCAGAGATGACAGCTTTGTGAGCCAACCCTCCTAACTCCGTGCAGCAGAAGTCCAGGACACAGCGTGTGCTAAGGCTCCACTCCTGCTGATGAAGCCAAGCACCAGCACTGTAAAGAGGATCTAATTATCCTGGACTAAGACAGCTTGTGCTGGGCATACATCGAACTTACACACCCAAATGTCCCATTTAGAAGGCTACCCATGAGAATACCAGAATGGCAAAGACTGCAGCTGTATAGGCTGCAATGAAATTCATGGCATCACTTCCTGCATAACATCACTGCAGGAACAGTGGGGGTTTTTGTTCCAGGAGAAACATCTTCTTGGAAACTGTTTTCTTCTATTTTCTCCCTTATGAAAGATGAAGATATTTAATTAATTTTAAAGTTGGCACTGACTAATATCCCAATTAACCACACTGAAATCCCACATGGTACTGTTCTGTGTATGTTTTGTAAATAATACTGGAATGTGCCAGAAAGAACTAAGGTAATATTGATCATGTCCACAACATGCCAAATAAGCAGCTTCGATTTTTCTTAGAAAGTGCTGATAAGTAAGCAAGCTTAATAGAAAAACTGTTTAAAAGACTTAAGAACTGCTTAAGAGAAAATCTATTTGAATTCACACTTACCAAATGACAGCCTAAAATTAAGAGAAAAAGGGAAGAAGGTATTTTTTAATGTGTTAAGACAAAGTTGCCTTTTCTGTTTCACACAATAATATATCTCTACAGACAGACACAACACTATAACCACATTCATTTGCCTTTATAAAAAGAGTCTTTGGATTCTTGGTCCAGCAAGCTCAGCTCTGTTTCTAAATGGGAAACAATTATATATCTAGGTTAATGATAAATGATTTTTCTCAGCTGAAACCCAGAACCAAACTTCCATCATCAGACATGCTAAATAAAAGATTATCCAGCTGACTTGTATGTGGTTTCTGTAGGAAGAAGAATCACTCTGCAAGTCTGATTCATATCCTATATGTATTTGTACATTAGATTCATACTTTTCAAACATTCAGACACTTTCAGATAAGAACACAGTAGTGATATCAGAAGCATCTAAATTCCTCTTAAAATAATTTAGAAACGTCAGTGCTGAGCAAGATGTGCTCTCGTGTGCAGAGGAGTAAAAACACATAGTTGAACCCAAGATTCTCCAGCTCCTGAACTGTTATCTCCAAGAGAGTAAACCTCTAGAGTACATCTCCACATGACACATTTATCTAAAGTGGCTGCACACATATAATGATGGCTTTTGTTTAGTGATCATGGTCATTTTGAGTTTGTTTAAATACTGCAGCCAAATGCTTATAAACGAATCCCAGAACATTTTGAAATGCTTCAAAGCTTTTAGCAGGGGAACCTCTTGCATAGGCTTTGTAGATGAAGCTGACCACAGTTCACTGGAACCAGCCAGCTCAGATAAGTAAGATGAAAGCAGACATTTCCTGAAAATATCTTGAAAGCTTTCCATTAGTCTGTGCCAGGGGTATACACTAAAAACAGAAAGTGCCCATGCTTGTATAGCAACCAATCTTCCCACTGCTTTCTCCATTCTTTCTTGAACTACTGTATTTATATCTATTTATCTGCTTCATTTGATATCTTGCAAAGTTCTTTGGTGGAAAAAGATGTGACTTCTGCATTCTACTTTACAATACATTATAAAGCAGTTATTACTAGAACAAAAAATTGTATTTAACATACTAAACAATGTAACAGGCAGAAACTGAAATCTACCAATGCCAAAATTACTACAAATTACAAATAAGTAAGAAATTTGATGTACAGATAATCTTTAAGTTACCCACTCCATGACAGGCATGAATACCACCGTTTGAACATAAACCTCTGGCTGTCAAAGTGTACTCTAACAAGGTCGATTCAGCATTACTGAATGTGCTATATTCATAGGAGTGCCTCAGGCTAGATTTTCAATAAAGGCAGAGAACGGCTGTGTTCATATTTTATACAATAATTTGATTGAATATATCCAACTGTTCACTAGGAACATGAAATACTCCACTGTTGAAATCTCCAACATTTTATACTTTGAGACATGTCACACTGTCCAGTTTGAGGCACTTTATTTCCATGAATGAGAAGCCCAGGTTTCTTTAGTAATCAGTAGACTCAAGGGCACAAAAGTACTTTCAGCAGCTTTTCAAGGACCTGCAGACTATGAAGTGAGCCTAGGATCTAATTTAAGCACCAAAATGAGGCATTAATAATATCCATCATAGTATATCCTACAAAGAGTTAATATGCACACTCAAACAAAGAGAGGACAGCATGATCGTACCATAATGCACTCAAATTCAATACAGCAGGAATGCTAACAGTTATTCTGTCCAGTACCTTATCACAAAATGGGTTGGGGCACTCTGAAAAGTGTACTGTGAAGTTAAGTACACCAAGTCCTCAGCACACACTCGCCATATGTGTTTGAGAAGGAAGTGGTGAGCCACAGCATTAATGCACAAAACACGGTGCAAGCGAAGTCCAGCAGTTGCTACTTGAAACAAAACAACCTTGCCCCCTTTAATACAGAAAAAAAATACTTGAAGTCTTAGATTTTTTTGAGGTACACAGTGAAACCCTTGTTCACTCTGCCTTCTGCAATCCCTGCACCCTGGGATACCTGTAGAATGGTCTGGCACCTGGCAAGAGCAAGCATTATCCTCTACCAGGGTGTTGCTTATGCAGCTTTACTGGTTAGTGTTGGCAGAAAAATGGTCATCCTACACCTGAAACTAGGTCAAGACCTGTGGTTAATGTGAAAGTGTGACTGCAGCTACTAAAGAGCCACTCAGACTCAGGCCCCACACAACTCTATGATCTAACTGGCATTAGATGTGCTACAATGTGCATAATGTCTCAATACAACTAAGGGAGAACACTTAAATAGGGTGCATTTCTTTTTATGAGAATTATTAGCAATATATGACAGGTTCCTTGGCAGACTGCAGGAGGTGAAAAAGGGCCCCAGCGAGGACCTGTGAGGGGTTGTCCAGATCCTCAGTAGCCTTTCTCAGTAGCCAGAGTCCTGTCTTCCACTAAATACTCAAGCTTGATTAGAATTTCCAAATAATTAAATGTTCTGCTTTAATCTCTCTGGAAATAATGCAACACGCATCATCTTATTAGAGGAATCTTAACATACATTCTATCCCACCTACATTCTTCCACTTTCCCTCCTAAGAGGCAGCTGAGAGAAGTTGTTAAAAATCTCAAGATCATGAGCTTGCAAGAACCTTACAATAAGCAGAAATCAGCAAAGGTTTTATTTATGATTTCACTAATATCATAAATAAAATCTACTCTATTTTATGATCAAATATAATTAATTTTTTTAGGGATGGAACTTTAGTAAGCAAAGGTAAAAAGGGACTTAGTTCTCTGCTTATACTGACTGCTACTAGGACTGCCTACTACTTGTATAACATTTTAAAGCCGTTGTAAAACAATCATTACTTATGTAAACATTTAGAGCTCATCATATGCAAAGACTAGCTACATATTTTAACTTCTGATCAAAAACAGACACCATTTCCTTAACTGTACAGAAACTACTTGAAAAATTCATAAGATCTGTTTCACAAATTACCAATTCAACTGTAAGAATATATAGTAAAAATGACAAAAGATTTGTTCTTATAGTTGATAAAAAATTTATGCCAAGGCATTCAAGTAAAGTTACTTTCTGTGTTCTGATTTAATGAATCATTTGAGCGGTATCTGGCTGGGTGACACAGATGTAAGGCTCGCTGAAGCCTGCTCTAATGCCTGCTGGTACCATCTTCCTTGGGACAGCAGAGCCAGAACAATGTGTCAGACTGAGGTAATATCAAGGAAAGTAAGTGCAGTGCTGGGCATGCCACGAGGCTGGCCCACAATACTTCTTGACCTGTGAATGTCTGTAAGCACTTCTCTGTCCTACAGGCTCTAGTGACCCAGCAAGCCCAAAAGAAGCAGCAGCAGCGCAGTAATGAACAGACCCTGGAATAAAGATTTTTGCAATCTCGTCATTCAAGCTCAAGACATACGAAGATTGTTTGAGGGTTTAACCCTAATGGAAGGCAGAGCCTGACACTGTGAAACCACGAGTGATTTCCTAAACATTTAACATTAGTTCACCTTTTAATACAAATTTGTGTCTGTTTAACACACTGCAAAGTTTGTGTCTTTAACTTCAGAAATGTGAATACAGCTTTTATAGACCATGCTTCTGTGCAGAAGTTTACTGAAAGACACTATAATACAAGCAGGCTTCCCATTAGGGAAATCATTGTAAAGAATTTAATTCTACAGTTAAGTAAAACAAAGCTAAGGAGGACTGCAGGCTCTGTAGTATTGTGCTCTTAAGCAACAAAGCTAACCCTCATAAAAATAAAATATTGGGTCCCAGTATTCCTTGGGAGTTGCTAAAAGAGATTTCCCCTCTAAAAGAAGTTTGCTAGAATGCTTATACCTATTTAGAAGCACATATCTTCATATAAAATAATTAGACTTTAATAATAAAAGTGAAACCTTTTAAGAAATTAGAAGCAAAATGAGAAATGAAAAGCTTAACAGTTATGCCAAATCCAAAATAATACAATATACATGTCATTTCATCCAATTGTCAGAGAGGGGAAGAATGTCTGTCAGCAGCAAATGGAAGAGGGTGAATTATACTCCTACTTCATCCTGCAAGGCCTCTTTAAAACCCCCTAACGCTTAGCTTTTATTTTTTTTAGCAGAAATTTATCCATTTTTAACATTCGATGGAAGGGTGACAATCCTGTTTTGTCAAGAAAATTTCATTCATTTGCATGAAAAAAAATTTTTGTTGATCCCACAGTTAGTTTCATGAACTCTTTCTCTTCTTTTATCTGAAAATTAAATCTTCTTCCGATAGGCTAATTAAGGCAGTTGTACATAAGAATATTTGACATTTAAGGGTACTTACACAGATAACAAAACAATAGCAATGAGAGTCCATTCAGGCATTTTGTGAATAATATTTCTGTTTGTTAACCTGAAAAATAATTTAAAACAAATCAGTACATTTCAGAGTAAAAGTAAGCAGATTTTAACAGATGAATTTTAAGTCTACCATTAATACACTGAGTTATAAAGAAGCAATTACAGCTGTATCTGAGCAATTCACCAGCTCTCAAGCTTCCATTAACTCTAATGGAGGAATTGCAGAATTTCCAATGTCTCATTTTTCTATATGTAAGTGGGATGGGGAAGAGTGTACAGAAGTTATTTCTTTTAAATTGTTCACAATTAGGCCTGGCTGGTATGAGGGTCCAGCTCCCTCTCATACCCACTGGGAAATTCTCCAGAACTGCACATGTGTTTCTGAGAAGATGGACCTTCTTACACTCAGTTTCCCTCCTGTTGGCTTCCGAGCCAGATTTGCTGTAAAAATTGATGTGGACACAGACTGAATTTTTTGAGGTAGTGGTGACAATTCTCTGATGATTCTCATTTTTAAATGGAAATCCAGAATTCTAACTTCTGCAATGGGAGTCAGAGCAAATATAAAAGCCATATAAATATAAATGAAGTGTGAATAAAGAACCACATGGGTGTTCAGCAAAAGTGCTGCTGCACTGAATACCAGCTGACCCCTTCGGCTGAACTGCCTAATAAAACAGATCTGCTTTAAGTCAAGTACTAATCTGTGTTAAAACAATTCATCTGTCAATTGCTGTCTCAATTTAGGCATGACCCAGGGTGTTTCAAACAAGCGATTTCATGGGAAAGTCACAGTCAAAAATGAAGCTGGGGCTACGCAGGCACCCAAAAGAGCCAGCAGAATTAATTGTATTCAGAAAGATGGCACCATCCAACAGATAAACTGAGGGGCAAGAGCCTCCCTATGTCTGCTTCCTTCCTGCTTTAAGTTTCCCTTCCATGAAGCCTTGTACAAATTCAGATCCAGAATGAAGACACCCTGTCACTCATACATACTCCTATAGGCACTGGTGAAGATAGTTCATTTTAAGCAAGCTCCTATCTGGCAACAAATTCAAATCCAGGGTTTTCCTCCTCAGTAAGATTACTTTTTAAAAAAAAAAAACTTACTTTGGGCAAGTATATAGTTGCACAAAAAAACCAAAAAGCTAAAATTTGAGAAAGTGTATTTGAACTTGTCATTGCTAAAATTCAAATTCTATTAACTAATTCCCCAAAGTTACATTCAAAATAGTAATTAAAAATGTAGTTATCAGTAAGATCTTTTACAGTATTTGTTTGCATTTTTCTATTTCAGAAAGATATTAAAAATTAATAAAATAAATTTGTAATGATCAAAGTAATATTATCCCATTTTTCTCCTTAAATCTCCAAGTCTTCAAACCAAAATACAATTTTGAAGGAATGTTTACTCAAGTAGTGTCTCAACAACCTGAGTTTTGTTCAATTACAAAAGGAAAAACAATGTTTTGCACTACATACACAGGAACCGTCACATCAAACCAGAACCAGAAATATTTTTATTAAAAGATTCATGTTCAGCAGTTATTATTTGAAATAGCTAATGGATTTAGCTGGCAACGAAGTTTGTACCTGGTAAACGGTTACATTTTTCTGGCTACAGAACCAGAGACAAAACAAAGGCTGAACATCTTGACTCAACACTGATGACAGTGATAAACACTACCAAGAAATGCCTGATGGAATCATCTTGACAGGCAATTCATATGAAACATTCCAGTTAATCTGTTATGATGAGACACAATGAAAGAGACAGCTCCAAGCCACCTGGGGAAACTCTGTCAAATAGAGAAAGCAGCTTTATTTCAATGCTTTACAGGAGTTAGTATTGATTAGAGCACAGGAAGGTGTCATTCTCGTACACAAACTGAGAGATGCAGTTATTTGTGTCAATTAACTCTTACTCAATGTTAGTATTGATTGGCAAGGTCTGAACACTAGTCATTGCCATCAATACGCTATTTCTGAAGGAGGAAGTCAAAAGACACAGATAACCAGCAGGACATGGCAGTATGGATCTGCTGATGCACTAGAGTCACCGCACTGGATGAACAGTCAGGCTACTGCAACTGAGTAACCTCTCCGTACAAAACCTGTCCTAAAACACTTGTGCAGCTGGAAAAAAAACCCATTTCAGGCAGATCAGAGTAAAGCAAGCAACCTACAGGTGTGAAGCCTTAAATAATAAGGAGCAGTGGAAGGGCAGTCACTTTCACAAACAGGCTGTGTCAATACCAAGGCCTCTGAAGAGCAAAGCTCTCAGAAAACGGAACTGCAGGGCCTCTGTAAAAATAGTTCAATAATTTTGTGTCTTGCCTCTAGCCAAAAGTGGCTAGAGGCAAGAACAATCCACGAAAGAGGTCACTAGATTTCTGTCCTAAACATATAACGTGGAAGTGTTAGAACCGTCCTAAACTTTGTGTGTGTGATTTGAGTTTTGCAGTGAAGTCTTTTCTGTTAAAGAGTTTGGCCAAATTCTCCCTCCCCTACCTAGAGAAAGAAAACAATATGCAACTTCCCAAAACAGAATGTGCCTGCTTTCTTGGCCTGTGTAGGGCAGGATATGTAAGCTGGGAAGGTTGGATGATCCCAAATAGCTGTGTGGGTTGCTTAGTTGCTGGTTTGTGGGTCCTGTGGTTCACTCCAGCAAGACACGCTGCAGCCATCCAGCAGGACCCACGCAGTTTTCACACTCTGTGAGGGAGCCTCACTGACCACATGGATCCAAGCAGCAGAAGCTCCTAGGATAAAGCACTAAGATGCATAAAATTCCATCTCAAATGACCTCCTGAGAGCTGACTAGTGCCCAGCCTGCAAAGGAAAGCAACTCCAACAGGGAAATTGTAGGAATCCAGAGTAAATAAAAACAGTAAACCCAGCATCTCTGCAAATGCAGCAGCCTTTCCTTCCCACATGCAGGTTCCCAGGTATGGGCATATATAACTGCCGTTCAAGAATCCGCCCATTCTGTAAATCAGGAAACTAACTTCATGGGATCAGGACACAAAGTCCTGACTTTAGGGGACCTCAGCTACCTATATTTTTTCCAAAACTTGCACCAAGAGGAGTGAAGTTTAACTAATCCAGGGCAGCACAGGCAAATACTGAAACCTATATTGTTTTTCTTTAGGTTTCAACTAGACCAATTTAACCGCAAAAGACAGCTTCTCTACCTCCTGGAAAACAGCAACATATTTACATATTGGAATATCATTCAGTTTGATGACAACCAGCAAAAATAAATTACTGTTTAACTTTAGGCTTCCTTTGAGAGAAGCCTGTTTACTTGAGAAAAAGTCATTAATATCCTGATACTCGCCTATTTCCAAACAGAATTTTGTCTACAACCAAGTACTACTGATTGACTTGAAACTGGTAACTTAAAATTCCACTTTAAAAGGGTGATGGGTAAAACAGGTATTAAGAAGTATATATACCAGATAACATACATTCATGATATATACTTAAAAGCTAAAAGACTGTCTTGGACACATGATAAAATATAGTTGTAACAAGAAGTCTTTAACACATCTCACATCCAATTCATTGGTAGGGTTCAGTATCAATGATAAGCTCCATAATGGGAATTAAAATACTCACAACCATAAAATACAGATGGAATGCTATTCTCAAAATGAAGTATTATGCCTTAAAATAACCCAGCTACACAATCAAAATAATTTATCCTCAATTTATATATAAGAAGCTAATTTTCTCTTGATTTTTTAACAAAGTGCCCTTACACACTCTGGAGAATTATTTGACATCTCAGTTTTCGTAACAAAAGCTTACAGGCACTGAGGGACTTTGTTTGGGAAGCGCTCTAACCATGCTAAAATGTCTCTTGAGATCTCTCTAGTGTGTTTCTTAGCAGTGATGATTGAATAAAATGCTGCCCAAAGGAGGCTGAACTGCAAGTGTTCCTTTAAAAACCAATGGAGCTGAAAATCGTTGTTGCTTAGTTCACCACATGCTCTTTTACCCTTCTTCAGCTAAGCTCTGCCACAGCCATGTGTTTTACCTACTACCCTCTTTGGCAAGCTCTTCAGCCTGACACGTCTCCAGTACAGAAAGCAGGAAGGAGCACGAGCATTTATCAGGGCTCCTCCATTGTCATTAAGCACTTGAGACACATTAACAAAGAAAGTAACATTTGAATTTCTATATCCTGTAAATACAAATATTGTTTAGAATTTATTCCAAGTCTCCCTGCCAAAGCATTCAATCCAAAACTTAAGAGACTACTCACATAAAAAAAATTTTAACCTACACACCAAACTCTGCCTTCATTTTAATATCCATGAGCTATCTTGTCCATGAGCTAGCTCTACCAACAGACCCTTCTGTATCAGTAATGCAAGAAGGAGAAGGGGAAGCAATAAAAACCTTTGGGCCCTATTTCCTGTAGTTTTGTATTATTTTACTGTCAGTGATAATAAAACTGCAGTTATTTTGAGATATGTATTATATTAAGGCATTTTGTCTTTAACCATCCCCTGCCCAAAATCCTAAATTTCTAAGCAACTGATCTGGAATCTTCACAGTAAGAGAACCCCAAGAAGTTGCTACCATTACCTTCAATTTACTTCCTAACAAAAAAAAACCACAAAAATAAACTCACAAAGTGTTATCTAAGAGATCCAAACAGGGGACTTTTAAAATATGGTGAATGTCTGCTACATGAGCCAGATATTGGGTCAAAGTCCAAATAAATTTGATTTGGTTCCATTCTGTAAACCCACAGATATGTGTGTGTGTGTGTTATATATATATATATACACAAATATATATACACACATTTTATACACATATATATATGTTTTAGAAGTCTATTTTGGTTTCAAGCCTCATTTGCTATAAACCACTGTGAAAACTTTATATTCACGACATATTGTCTTTGAATAGCAAAAATTATTTAAAACAGAAGTTCTGTTTTTGAGAACCTCCAAGCCTTCTTACATAATCAATCCTAAAAAAGTAGTTTGAAAGACAACAAATGTAGTTTATCCACTTTTATCAATACATAAGCTAAAGTGATTATTAAGCATTTAAACTATGGAGGAACAAAACTGTTGTAAGACACAAAGATCTTATTCAAATAATAGGTATCTAGACACTGTATACAAAATATATTCCCTGGTTTCAGTGTTGTTGTTAAAATAAAAGGTTAATCAGAACTTAAAAGACTGCAATCACAGAATCAAGTTCAAATAATATCAATGTTTTTATTTAAAAGAGAAGATGCACAACATTATCAGAAAGAAGAGAGAATCTTTCACAGTAAGAAATCTTGCAGAGAGACATCTGTGTTTTAGTGGTGTCCTTCCAGACACGGGGTAAACCATAAGGAATTGGGCAGAGCTGAGTTTCTATTCACCAAAGCCTAGGTTCCTTGTGGCAAATGCTATGTGAATGAATTTTGGAAAATTTACACGTAAACCTTATGCAGGTTGAGGATGTGGGAAGGATGTTTCAAGAGTGACAATGTACACACAGTCAGCAACTGCTGTTTCTCTTTTTCTGACAATACTTGAGGATGCAGGACACAATCTAGGTCCAAGTTATGAGACTTTCTTTATCTCCCAAAAAAACCTTAAAAATTTTCAGAGAAGTTACCATTCTGTTTTCCCTCCTTCTTCATCTCACTGTTTCTAAATATTGTCTTTAGTCCTACTGACTGAAGCAGAAGCTTCACGTGTAGTGATAAAAGTGCCCACTAGATCTACTTCCCTTTGAAATCAGGAACAAGACAGATCCAACCGACTGACTCTAGAAGTTAGTGGTAAAAATTATTAATCAGATTAAAACCATTTAGCCTAGCTGCAGGGAGTGAGAGCAACAGAAAGGGACAGATCTCAGAAACTCATGCTTAATAGGAGGTGACGAGGTAGCAGAACCTTTAAAAGACTCACCAGCATCCTCCAGAGACCACTGGCCTAGTTTTTAAAAATCTACAAATACTCCTGGTGACCTAGCCACTGTCAGGAGCAGGGAAAGGGCTGACTTGTTAGTCCACAGGGAATGTGACATTACCTACATGAACACACAGCTAGAAAAGGGTAAATCTGTAATAGGGCCCTCTCTGTGCCCAAATCACAAATCATTCAACAGCATGTTGAATTCATCAATTTATAAGAATCTCTAAGTAAAGACCAGTACTCACCGGAAAGTTTTGACAAGATTTTTTAGCTCTGTGTAAACATCACCTGAAGCAATCTGAAGAGGGCCCAAAACTGCAGATAATCTAGAAGGCAAAAGACACCAGCCAATATACATTTTCATCTTTTACTCATTTCTTCTCAAGTAGGACTTACACCAAAGCTTATCAAAGTTAGTAAAAAGGAAAAAGAGATTGACTTTTGTGCAGCAGATCAGGCCTGTAGTTTTCATTTCAGCTCTCTGTGCAGTGTTTGGGTCAATACCTTCACTTCACAACTGCTAGTTTTTAAAAATAAGAAGCTCTAATTCAGTGTCAATGCAAAGATTTAAATATAGTTCTACATACATACTGATTTCACCTTTCAATTCTGAAAAGAATATTCTTGCAATTATGAGGATTAGAACTACAGGCCTTATACATTTTTTGAAGGTTTATATTTACTTGGCTCAAAAATAACAATACAAAAGGAAACTGCGTGTCTAAAGAAGGTATTCACACATAATATACCCGCCACCCTCAGACTCACGCAGATCCAACAGAAATATCAGTCCACTGTGAGCTTGATAGTTGAAATCCAGATGATAGTTATCAGAAAATTTCAAAAGAGAGAAAAGTTAAGGAGGAAACCTGTCTTCTTCTGTGCATAAAAACGGACAGACCACACAAACTGCACATACTCTTTAACTAGTTGTCAGGATTCCCAAATGATGGAAGTAACATCCTTTGCTTTTCACATTTAGGAATAAACTTTTGCCTCTATTTACTTGTTTAATAGTTAATATTCTCTTGCATTTGAATATCCAGTTATTTGCATTTATATGCACATAACACATTGTGCATCGGTATTACTGGAAGGCTTAAGGTTTCTGTTCTCCTGTATATCACTGCATATTTTACAAAAACTGAACACAGGATTTTATGATGCTGGGCATATTCATTGCTTCATCACAATGAAAATTATCTCTTGGTTGTGACAGGACGACTGCATAACCTCAGGAAATTTAAAACAGTTGACACTTACAGACAAGACACTTGGGGGATAGTTTGATTTCATGTTTGTGGCCTATCCACACTTGATGCAGGTAGAGAGAAACAGAAAATATTTTCTTTTTATTTTGGCAGGGATGGGGCATTGGCTGTAACACAAACTATGATAAGTAAATACCCCTAGCAAAAACCAACAGAATCATGACCTTAAAACACTCATTTATCTGCATTGCCTTGACAATGAGAATATTTTCAAGGTCCTCCCAACTTTGACAATTTAATAATTCTAACAGCTACACCAGAAATGCCTTAATTTCTTTTGTGTGACTCCAAAGCCCTTTTATGTATGTGAAGAAGGTCTGATGTTTGGAAAGTTTTAAGATCCAGTTCTGAGGGCCTTTAATGGTTGTAGCTAAGGGCATACTGATACCAGCCATCCAAACAAGCATGAGAAACTCTCCCTTTGTATGACCTATGCTTAAACAATTACAAAGACTTGTTTACAAGTAACAGTATGCTTAATGTACAAGACAAATGTTTGCACTCTTCTGAAGTTCACGTTTTTCCGTTTAAACTTGAGCAGTTGGTATGTACAGACTGTGTGAACTGACAGCCGCAACTGTACTACTGTTGCTGACTGTTGCAGAAATAAGTAATTCCTTTAGGGCAATAATGGGCTTAAGTTATTACTAGGACCACTTAGAAAGAGCCAGGCCTGTCCTTGGACAGTGTGTTTGTTACTTAAAACAATGACAAATGAGCACCAACTTCAGGCTGACAGTCACCAAAGTAAAGGGCACTTACGCTTTTCTCAGTTTTTCAAGGACGATTCGCTTTCTAATCTGCATTTGTGCATTTGAATCAACAAGTGGGAAGGTGAGATCTTCCTGTTGATCATCCTGTATTAGACAAGAAACTTTAACAGCTATAACCTGGTGTTTAATTAAATTCAGTACATCAAAATAATCACAGATGATCAATAAATATTTTAACATTAAATAACTGTCTCTGAATAAAAAAAAAGCCCAAACTACTTTTTAATGGGCAGACACTTGCATAATCTGATACAACATACAGTATGCAGCTAACGTAATTTTCTCTTTCCCCATGTAAGATACTTACCCACTTATGGCAGCAGAAACAAAGTACTAATTCTTTGAAGGCCTATTCAGGCTTCAAACAGCCTCTACACTGTTCCACTGCATACTTACTTTGTCTTTGCCTGGATGTTCTCCTGCTTGTGCTTGTGTCGCTGCCTCTTCAGCCAAGATGCACGTTCCTTTATAGAACTCTTTTACTCGCAGTTCTAGGAACTCCGTTTCTTCTTTTAACTTTTCATAACTAGGCACAGGCTTAACTATTTCACCTGAGCCTGTGAAAGGTAAAGAGTAGTTTAAACTGTTTTCAGACTCCCCTAAACTGTTTTCAGACTCCCCTACAGTGTTGGGATCATCAGCTGTATCTAAGTCATCCTCATCAAGTTCTTCAGTCTCCTGGCTGGCAGATGCTATGCACGCTGATGAGCACAAAGAAGTATAGTTTGGGCCATACAGAAATTTTAAAGTTTCCTCAGTTCTCCATTCCATAAGTGTTTGCCTAAGCACTTCTAGTAAATTGCCTTTGGAATTAACTGGATGCCTCAGTTCAGGGGTTTTATGTTCTGTTGAGTTAGCTAGTGTTCTTTTAAGATGTTCTGCTCCTCTTTTGCTCACACCTAGAAAAACTACCTGTGAACCACATGTATTTTCAAAGATTTCTGAAGCACCTGATTTCCCAGGAGCGGTATTGTTTGAAGGTGATGCAATTACTTCACTATGAACAGAGCAAGCATGTCTTTCTTCCTGAGTGTCTAATTTACAAAGAGAGAGTTGTTCAGTGGCTTCTGCCACATCTGCATCTTCAGTTTTGGGGCTGGCATGGACTTTCTGAGCATGCTTCTTTTTGAGGATGCTTTTTCTGTGCAATTGCTGTGCAAAATTGGCTGAACTTGACTGACTTCCTGGTAGGACAGAAGAAATAAATTCTTGTTCAGTATCAGTACTACTGTCACTGGCTGTGTCATGAGAACCAGATTCACACAGATCTGAAGATATCCTAGGATTTTCAATGTCAGATGCTTTAATTACTTCATCACGTAGTTTCACCTCTTCTCCAGACTGTCCACTGCAATAGAAAACACAAACCATCAGTGAAATAAGAAATGGCTTTTTACCTGCAATAACTTGTCCTTCTCATGTAAAAATGATAAACATTTCCCCCCTTACAGCAGAACTGTAGTTTTTTGCTTTAAGAATCATAAGTGCTCTTTTGAAAGTCTTCTTGAACTCTAAGAGTTGTACTATTCTACAATCAAGATGACAATTACAGACACTATTTAGAGAAGTGACTTTTCAGCTGATTATTGGTAGTTAGAAAAGAACAGTAAACAAGATACTATTAAAAACAGCAGAACAATGTCAGACTTAGCATCATGAATAGTGCAATTTAAAAATGAAGACAGGTATGCTATAGTACCCTTAAATCAGGGGGGCAGCTGAGCTGTTTCAGGATATATAGGTTTGCCACCTAATGGCAACACGTTGCAAAAGAAAACAAACAGAAAGTTGCACAATACACAACGAGGTACAGCGAGATGACAGAATAGTGTGATTTCATTTAGGCTGATGTAGACCTTTTAGATTAAGAAGTACAGAAGCTTTCATCACATATAATTGGCATAATTTTCTTTATAAAGAATGGATGGCACAAAATATTCAAAATACAAACAGTGTATTTGTTTCAGATTTCAACAAGCTCAATTAAGACACAATGCAAGAGCAAGCAGCTGTACACTAAATCATGCAGATCAAATATGCTGGGTTAGAATCACAAAGGAAAAGAAATTTTGCATAGGTTCTAGCAAGGTCTTTTTTATAACACAACAAATCAAAGATTCCTTTTTCATCTGCTATGATGCTAAAATTTCTAGCTGTAGGTGCATCTAACAACAACAACAAAAAAACTGTTCAGTGTACCTGCGTCCCTCCTTCAGCAGCTCTATGTCTGGTGGTCTGGAAAAAGAAGACACAGAATGAACATTTTCCAGCTAAATCTATTCTCCTGAAATACACATGAGTTTGTAAGGGACATCTGAGGATCTCCTAGTCCAGTGCCTTCTGTTCAGAGCAAGGCTAGCTAAAGCAGGTTTGTGCACATGTGTTCAGAGAGCTGACCCTCGGCTAGTTACAGGAAAATGTTCCAATTAATGTAAAAATATGAATATTCAGGATATTTTAACTTACTTTAAATTTTACTTAGTTAAAAATTAGGCTATCAAGTTATACTTTAAGAAAATTATTTTCAAAGGTTTCTAGAAACTAAAAATATTACTAAACAAATTCTTATGAGTTTCTTTCCAAAGCTCTACTTGCAGTTAATCTACTTCAATTCAGTTATGAGGAAGCATCACAGTCCTATTCCTCTTATCCAGTACCAGATGCTAAAAATCTCACCTATTGTCAGAGTTTGGATCTTGG
>VZTZ01025987.1:129618-143293 GCA_013400955.1 Drymodes brunneopygia | reverse complement strand
CACTGCCCATGGCACTGCCCTACTGCTCATGGGCATCATTCCCACAGTGTCCCCACAGCACCCAGAATCACAGAACGGGTCAGGTTGGAAGGGATCACCAGTGGGGACATCTCCTCCAACGTCCCAGGGTCATCCCAGAGCACCTGGCCCAGGGCTGCATGCAGAGCAGGGGCACCGGGAATGGCACCCCAGCCCTGGTGGCAGCACAGAGCCAGGCAGGGCAGCGTGGTGCCAGGACACTCTCCTGCTTCAGGGAAGGGACTGGAAACGGAGCCTGCAACGCAACCAAAAATATTTGCTGCAGCATCTTGGGCTCAGCTCAGGCCCCGTGACTGCAGATTTGGGGGAATGGGAAATTCCTCTGGCAGCCAGCTGGGCCTCAGTGCAGGGCTGAAACACAAGAGCAGCTTGAGGTGCAGGGATGCACTTTCTGCTTTTTAAGCACAACAGGCCAGGCCGCCCTCACTTAGCACATAAGGTACCTCTGGGTGTTTTGGAAAACACTAATAACAACCACATGATCGGTGCAAAACGCTGCCTTTTCCATCCAGACACACTATTGTTTTCAGATAAATACATTCCATCAAGTTTTTTTTTGCCTATCCTGACTTTCTGCATGTGGCTTCTGCATCTCAGGAAGATGGGAATGGGGTTTTGACCACGGTGGTGGCCCAGGAGGAGCCACAGGGCTTGGGAATTAGGGATGGGGGTTAACCCTGCCCTTGATGAAGGTACAACAGCCAGAGCTAAGGGACAGGGATGGAAGGGTGAGGAGAAGGAGCTGCACAACAGATCTGTAGTAGTTTTTCTAGAGGAAAGCAGAAAATGCATTTCTTAGAATACAAACATCCCTCACACACACACGGGAAACTCCAAATTCCTCAGTGCGGTATTTACGAAGCCTCTCGGAGACGTGACCCAGGCCAGCTCCGGGACATCTCTCCACGTGTTGTTAAAGATTCAAATTACAGAGCAATTGTGAGCCTTTGAAGATGCTGGAGTGGGCACCGTGAGCCCGGGGGCTGCTCGGGGCAGGGGCTGTCTGGAGATAAGGCAGAGCCACCGGCACAGCGAGCCCGGAGCCAGGAGCCAGCAGTGACGGCGGCACGGGGGGAATCGGCTCTGCCTGCAGATAAGGGAAGCATCCTGCCTCGAGCACGGGGTAAACAACTTTTAATACACAAGTGACTTATCTGGAGAGTCCCACGGGAGGAAGCGGCGCTGGCCGAGGCTCCGCAGGCGCATCTGTGTGGTGTGACATGGCAGGGACNCTCAGGGGATCTGGGGAGTCCAGGGGGGTTTGGGGAACCCAGAGAGGTTTGGGGAGCTCAGGGGGTTTAGGGAGCCCAGAGAGGTTTGGGGAGCCCAGAGGGGTTTGGGGAGCTCAGGATTTGGGGAGCCCAGGGGGGTTTGGGGAGCCTGGCTGCTCGTGGGTGCTGGGGAAAAGGCTCAATCCACTTGCAAAAGGGACTGGAGAGAGAAGGATTTGTCTCCAGGACAGGGACCAGGGCTCCTGGCGCACAGGTGACCTCGTGGCTGGACAGGTAGGGATTGAGCCACCCAAATGAAAAAATCACTGAACAGTTGGGCAAAATCAGAAAGAGACTTAAATCCTCTTTTTAACCACAAAACTGCCAACATCACTCATTATCCCCACTAAGGACACAGAATCCAGGACAAAATTCAGGTGTGTTGTCATTCATGAGGCCAGGAAAGCACTCCCAAGCTGGAGACAACCATTCCCAGTGATTTCATCACAGCTGGAGAAGGGTGGCTGTTTCATCGTGGCAGGAAAAGGTTTGGGAGAAATGAGGAGATGGCAGCCACTCCCTGGTGCTCCCTGTGCAGCTGCAGGGCTCATCTCTGAGCTCTGACACCTCACCCAGCATCACTGGCAGGTGGCACCTGCGGGGACACGGCCACAACCTCGGCCCTTTGGGATTTTTGGGGAGAGGAGATGGAGTCAGGAGGGAGCAGGAAGAGCTGCTCTCCACTTCAGAGCCTGATTTATGGCTGAGGCCTCAGGCAAATCCCTCTCTGACTTTGTGGTTTCATTTCCCCATCTCTACAATCTCTTTCACGGGTCATGTGTGAGGGGGAATTAACAGTCAAACTTTGTTTTTAATAAATATTTAAAGATTTGCCTCGTGTTTTGTGAGTATTTCTGAATGATCTTCCTGCCCTTGCATAAGGGTCTCTCCCTGCCAGCTCTTGAATCCCAGCTCCTCTCCCCGGCGTGGAGAGATGCCTCTGCTGCAGATTTGGGCTTTCATTGAGGAACAATTAAGCTGCCTCAGATAAATGTAAAGGCATGTGAAGAAAGTTTTCTGCTGCTGGATCAGTGCTGGGTGCCAGCAGCAACCTAAACTGAAGGGTTCCTCTGCACAAACCCAGCCAAAGCAGCACCCAGCACCCAGCCATGAGCTCTGAGTGACGCCCAGCACTCCAAAATTCCCCATTTCTGTGTGAAGCATGACTAAAAACTCTGTTTTCACCAGCCCAGCGTGATTTGGAAGTGAAAGCATGGGCTTGGAGCTCCTCTGAGCCGAGGCCAGTGGAAATTCAGTGTGGGTTTGACCCCAGCACTGTGCACGCTTCAGTCTCTGCCTGTTTATTGTTAAACTCATTAAAACCATCGGGGTTTTTTGCGTCTTAGAAGTGTTTTCTGACTTCACAAAAATATGTGAATGCTTAAGAAAGAATCTGTGTGCAACTGTATAAATGGTGACTAAGGAGGAGGAATTCTGTGGTGTTCAAAGGGAGGGAAAGGAGCTGATGAGTGGAGTAATGAGTTAATTTGCCTCCAGCCTACCTGGTGCCCAGCTCAGCCTCCCCTGGACGTGGCTGCTGATGGGCCCTGTGTTCCTCCACCCAGACGAGTGATTTTAAGCTAAAGATTCAAAATTAGCTGTCTCAGACATGCCCCAGCCCAAGGTCAGTCACTTCCTTACAATATGGATGTGGAATTTCAATGAGAAGAAATTCAGAGAATTTCAGAACGAAGCCTTTTGGTTCTCTGAGTTGAAATAATAATCTCCATTTCTACCCAACACTTCATTCTAATTTTAAAACGCTATAAAGTTTGGAGAGCAAACCCAGCCATGCATTCGACCAACATTTTTGTTCAAGTCCTCATTTCCCAGAAAACAATTTGGTTTTTTCAGAACTGGAACAAAAATTTACAACTGCCAATGATCCATTTTCACCCCAGATTTAACGTAATAAACTTTCTGGAAGTTGAAGATGTCATTCAGTGGGTACCTTGTATTGTCATCAAGATTCATGGAATTCCCCAGCTCATGCCAGGCTTCAGCAGAGCTGTTCAGGGGGTGTTTAGAGCTTCTTCTCCTCCTGTAGGAAAATGATCCCAAGCTCTAAACCTGATGGGAGGCACTTTGCTGTCTGTCACAGGGGCACAGGCTGAAATATGGCAGTGAAAAAAGCCAGCAACGCTCAAAGCCCTGCAGAATCCCAGCGGAATGAGGCGTGTGAGGAATAATTTATATTTAGGCAGAGGAGGGGGAAGGCAGTAGCTGGATGATGTTGGGTTTTTCATGACAAAGAACATTTCTCCCTGCCATGGGGAAAATCCCGAGTTTCATTTTCCTCAGGAACAACAGTCTCCTGTGTTTCCCACCAGGTTGCTCACGCTGCAGAGCTGGAGCAATCCTATTTTCCCTCTCTGTGTCCTTTTCAGCCCATTGGCTTTATTTTCCGGGATAGGAAGAAGACTTGGAAAGCATCAACAAAAACCCACAACATCAGTTGCAAAAAGAAACAGCAGAGGTAATGGTTGTATTCAATGACTGGATTTTGTACTGGATTTTGGGAAGGAATTGTTCCCTGTGAGGGTGGGGAGCCCTGGCACAGGGTGCCCAGAGGAGCTGTGGCTGCCCCTGGATCCCTGGCAGTGCCAAGGCCAGGCTGGAACAACCTGGGACAGTGGAAGCTGTTCCTACCCATGGCAGGGGTGGAATGGGATGAGCTTTAGGGTCCCTTCCAACCCAAACCACTCGGGAATTCTGGGATCCTGTCGGTCTTTTCCGACCTGAACAATTTCAGGATTCCAACCTCATCCTCCGGGGCTCTCCTGAGCTGTGAGCTCTCCTTTAACCTTCACAGTCCCTGGCAGTAGAGCCACCTGCCTGCCTGTTCCTGGGTGCTGTTTTCACCTGGATCTTCTGTCCTTCCTGTGCCCCCTGCTCCACCTTCTCCCTGTGCCTGAAGCACCTGAGCCCTGCGTGAGGTGAGGAACCAGCAGTGCTGATCAAACCAACCTCAGAGGGCTGGAAAAGGAGTCCCAAATGGAGGAGCCCCACAAACCCTCAGGTTCAGGACCCAGGGGGATGTTCCACTGGAGGAGCCCCACAAAACCTCAGGTTCAAGAGCCAGGGGGATATTCCACTGGAGGAGCCCCACAAAACCTCAGGTTCAAGAGCCAGGGGGATGTTCCACTGGAGGAGCCCCACAAAACCTCAGGTTCCTGACCCAGGGGAATGTTCCACTGGAGGAGCCCCACAAAACCTCAGGTTCAGGACCCAGGGGGATGTTCCACTGCACTGCTGCACCTGGGGCAAGTCCCAGTGCCCAGCTCCCACCTGGCCAGCCCTGATGGGAATCCAGGGATCCTGCTGCCTTCCAAGGGAATGAGCACTGGGATCCCATCAGCACCAGACTGTGCTGCTGCCTGGGATGTTCCCCCTCTGATTCTCTCTGAAGGCTTAAAGCAGTGCCTTGGCCAGGAACAGACTCATTTTCAGCAGTCAGTCACATTCCGTCCCCAAATGCTCTCTCTGTCCCTGGGCCTGACCTCACCACCCTCCTCCTGCCAGGCCTGCTCTGTCCTGGGTCTCCTCTGCTCCATGTGAGAAGGTGGAACAATGCAGCTCTCTGAGCACCCCTCCAGCTCGGAGGAGTTGGACATTGTTTTCTTTTCCTGTTTTGTTTTGCATGGAATAACTCCCCTCCATGGAGTCACTTCGGCTCCAGAAGCAGACTATTAATAAACTGAGCTGCTTTGGGGAGCCCAAGCCAAACACTGGCCTTAGAGGGGAAAAAATAAAATCTACAATTGCACAGAGCCTTTTCATCCCTGTGAACCTTGTGAGGGACATGTGGTGATTATCCACCACGTCACTGCTGGCTCTGGGAGCCACCCCAGCCCAGCCTGCCCGTGCTGGCCCTGGGCTGAACGAGCTCTGCAGGCACAGCAGAGGCTTTCTCTGAGCTGGGGCTCTTTGGTGGCTTCCATCAGCTCGCTTTTGGTTCACAAAGAAATGGTCCCACAAAGGGGACAAGGGTTAAGGCACAGAGCTGAGGTCAGGGAGCTCAGCAGGAGGGTGGGGGCCCCACCAGGTTCTGCAGAACATAAACTTCAGGTTTTAAAAAGAAAAACAGCTCCATTATTTGGGAGCTCAAGGTCCAGTTCAAGCAGCCAATGGGGATGAAAACACAGTTGAGGTCTGTGCTCTCCATTCAATTTAAATCTCACTCCAGGCACAGGATCAGAGGCTCAGGCTGAAGCCACTTTGGATAAAACCAAGGGTGTCTTGCAGCAGGAAACACTCAGGGATCACAGGAAGAGATTTCCTTTGGCAGTGGGTGAGATGATATTTAAAATATGAGAACAACATCCAAGCCAGAGATGGGACCAGAGGTCCCATGGAAACACAAAAGGAAGAAGACCATGTGCCAGATCTTGCTCCAAGTGACACTTGAAGCCAAGGGAGTTGCTCTGGATCTGTGTTAGAAAAGCCAAACCCAGATTTTAGCACCAATTCTGGAATGGGATGCATGCAAAACTGACACATGGCTGTAAGACTGACAGACAAGGTTGAACACTGAGTCCTCATGCCACGGATCTCCCAAAGAACAGAGGGGTTTCATTATTTTCCTTTTAAACATTTATAAAATTAACATTTTTAAAATTGACATTTCACCAAGGCATCTTGGTGAAACAAGAAAAAACATGAGCCAAGTGTTCAACTTGGGACTCACAAACCACAAACCAGCACCTGCCCCCTACCCAACTCCCAAAATAAACTTGAGCCTAAAATTCAGTAATTTTTAAAACAGCAGGTCTTTCACTCAAAATCCCCAAATAATTACAGGTTTCACTTTTTTCCATTATCTCCAGCATCAAGAAAGCCTGGCAGCTTCCCTTCCATGTAACAACTGCCTCTCCTTGGCATTGACCTGCCCCAAACACCTGAGCTGGGTCACCTCTGTTTCCCTGCCTATCCTGGAATGAAATCCCAGTTTGCCCAGGATGAGGGCTGGTACCTTCCCCATGATCATCTGCACTTGCTCCTGGCCCTCAGAACACCTTGTCCATGTGCCTGCCCTGGCAGCCAGGCTGTGTGTTCCCCTCTCTCCCCTGGATGAGGCTGTGCCTGATGTGCAGGGACTTGCTTTGGCACCATCTGATTAGCTGCTGTTAACATCACTTACCCTGCTGCAGGTTCTTCCCAGGGAGCAATGAAACATTCCTAATCCAGGCAGATTAAAGAGAAACACGTTTCATCATCCACCCCTCAGCTCCAGCCACTCCATTAGAAGGGGAAAAGCCTTTGGTTTTGGGAATTGCTCCCAGCTCCATCGGCGTGGAGCAGCCGTGCTGGAGACACAACCTGGCAGCTCTCAGCTCCACGGGGATGTATGGCTGTGAAAATGATTTCATGGTGCTTCACCTCAACCTGCTGCAGATGTTTTGTACCCTGGGAGAGCCCAGCCTGAGCTGCTGTTGCTTCCAGACACTTCCCAAGGCTTTCCATGCCAGGTCAGCTGGACCCACTGCTGCTGCCCAGCCTCCTCTTGTCCAGCCTCCTCCCCGGGCTCAGGCTGGGAAACCAAGAGATCATACCCAGAACACACTTCTTGTGTTTTAATTTGGTCTTCTAAGCTTGTGTAGCTGCTCTCAGTGGATGTGACCACATGCACACATTTCCCAACCGTGGCAGGGACTTTTAAAGTCATAAAGTCACCACCTAATTGAGCTGTGCCACAGGCGAGGGGCTCCATGAACATTCCAGCTGGGAGGAGAGCAGCCTCTGAGCACCACTGCTGGGATGGGGGAAGGACCAAACTACAGCCCAGAAGATGTGACACCAAAGAATTTACTGGCAGGATGGAAATACTGTGTCAGAAAAAGCTGTGTTTTTGTTGTCACCCAGAAATCCCATCACAAGGTAAAAACAGGGAGGAAACCAGAGCTTCGGTGTTTCCGCTGCTCATGGGGCAAGTTATTTTTATTATCACAATAAAAAAAGATTCTGCCTTGAGAGGTTTGGGGAGGTACCAGTGGCTTTCTAAAACCTCTCCCTGGGAAAGGTGGTGACCATTAACCCCAGGTAAAACCTAACAGTCTCCCTCCAGCCTTGATCTCTTCTCAGAGCTTCCCATGTCTCTGGTTTTGCCTGAGCCCTGGATGTTGTGCTCTTGGAGCAGGGGCTCTCGTGTGCCTGAGCTCCAGCAGAACCCTGCCATAAACCATAAACAGTGTCAGTGAAATCCCCTCTTTCCTGAGAGATGGCTGGACACAGCAAAGCAAGAACAGAGGCAGCAGCACGAAGGAGCCTGTCCGTGCAGCTCCGCTCTGCCACGACACTGAGAACCAATTTAGATTCAAACCAAGCTTTTCACTTGCCACCAAAATAAGCAACTTATGGAACTGCTATCCTCCCCAAACCACAGGGTTGTTTTAATGACCTTCCATTTAAGCATTAAGGAGTGAAATGTCTAATCCTGTCGAGTGTGTAAGAACGTGACTCATTCCCCCAGCACTGGGAGCTGCCTCCTTTTTGGCAGCTGCTCCGTGCGGCAACGAGAGCGGCCTTCAAAATGGCAGGGCTTGGATCTGCTCACCTGGCACGAGGAACAAACCCTAACTGCAGGTAAGACCTCATTGAATGTGCAATAATATTATTGCAGTTGCCAAGCAGCAAACAGGAGGTGCAGTAAAGGAAAGAGATAAACCCCTAAGAGCAGGGGTGTGCACTCAGAATCACTGACTCCTGGAGGGCTTTGGGATGGAAGGGACCTTAAAACTCATCTTGTCCCCATAGGCAGGGACACCTTCCACTATCCCAGGGTGCTCCAAACCCCATCCACCCTGGCCTTGGACACTTCCAGGGATGGGGCAGCCACAGCTTCATTCCTTCATACGGGGCCGTGCTCATGCTGGGTTTATCAGATCTTGCTCAGTGGTTAAGACCAAGATGTGCCCTATCTGAATAAAACAAGAAGGGTGATGATTTGGAGTAAAACTGGATTCAAAGCTCATAGAAACTCCTGAGTGTCCTGATACTGGCTGGAAATGGACAATGTGATGGGAGAAAATGTCACTGTGATCATCCCCCATGTGGATGGGTTCTGCTGCTGGAAAAGGTGATGGTCTTCAAGGCAGCTCCTTAAACTGACCTGTGATATAAACAGTGAACAAACAAGCAGGAACACCCCCTGGCTGTGGGTCCAACTGCCTCTCTTGTTCATGTAGCCACTTGTTTGCCCACGCTGCAGGATGCCACTGGGGCAATTAACGGGGTGAGCTCGCCCCTAATGAGTTTTTTCATCAGCAGAACCCAAACCACCGAACCCTCCCTTGCAGTTCTCCAAGCAGCACAGTTGCTGCCTTAGCCTTCCAGTTGAAAAGGGATAATTGCAGTGTCAAGGAGAGCTCTCAAGATCTCCCAGGAGATGTTCTGGAGCTCGCAGGATCAGGTCCTAAGCACGCATGATTCACTGAAACAAACAGTGGTCTGCGTGTTTAAACCTGGCTCTCAAACTGGCTCCCAGAAATGAAGGGCCCCCACTCCCAGCAGCAGCAGCACCCCACAGGATGTACCCAACAGAGGTGGCTGGAACCTCCTTCAAAATGAAAGCTGAGGTTCTAAATCTGCTTCTAAAGCCTGGTTTAACACACACAGAAATGCAGCTCTCAACAGACGTGCAAGAAATGCATTTGTATTTAGTTTTCCTTTCTCTTTTGGCTCTTTGGCTGGAGGAGGGGATGCCAGACCCAGCCAGCTCTGCACGGGATGTCAGAGCTAGTGCCACCATCAGTCCCCCCAAATCCTGCTCCTTTCCTTTTTATATTAAACACTGCATTGCACCTGAGTTGTCCCCACTCAAGAACCCACCCAGACACCTCCAGCTTCACACACCTTGTTAAATTGGCAGCTCAGAGAAATCAGAAACAAACTTCATGTGAAATCTCACAGTTACCTCAGTGCAAAATTGCTGGTGTAGTTACTCCATGGAAAAGACATGAAAACCAAGACAGTTTTTAAAAGAGACAGAGGAAGCAGGGGAAAAAAAGAGAAGAACAAAACAATCCTCAATAAATGCACTGCAATGAGCCCAGGGATGTCATTTACTGAGTGCAGCATTTGCTGCAAATGTCACCCCTGGTTTTATTTTCTGTTTGAAGATCAGTTCAGTTAAACTGAATTTCACACCCTCTCCATGCAACCCCTGACTCTGTATCCTGTCCAAGCTTCCAGCTGCCAGACAGGAGACCTCTGGCATCCCTGCCCCAGCTGCCAATAAAGGCCTGGCACCTGGATTTAGGGATTTAAGGCTAAGGATTTTCTGTAGGAGGCTCTTCTGTGCCGACAGTAATGAATCTCCAGAGCTGTGCAGACATTTCTATCAGTGCTGGCCATCACTCAAATGCTTGCAAACAATGACTAACAGGAGCCCACACATGGCTCTGAGGGAGCTGTGCTCCCCAGCCTGGCTGTGTCACACGTGTGGGGCTGAGAGACCATTGGGACCAACAGGAGGATGCACGTGGTTCCTTCAAACCTAAAAACTTCCCATTCTGGTGTCACCCACTGCTTGACACACATGTGGGAATCCACTCTGCCATGGGTTTGGGGAACCCAAGCTGAAAAGCCCAGAGGAAACTTAGGTCAACATCCCCATGGTCTGGTCACGCCTCCGATGGCAGCTCTGAGAGCCTCTGAGTCACCCAGAAAAGATTAGAGGAAAGTTCCCCTCTGTTTTAATGAATGAATAAGCTCCAAGGTTTTTCTAGGGTGTGGAAAAAGATAAGGTTTAAGGAGGAAATGCAATTGTCTGTGGAGCCTTCAGGTCTACCAAAGGCTCCCAGCATGTTCCTAGAAACAGCTAGCATCTGATCCTATAAATCAGGGGTGCCTTTGAATCATGTTCTGGAACCAGTGCACCTGGGATCCTGGAGTCAGTGCATTTCATGGGCAAGTTTCATGAAGGTCTTCAGCCACTGCCAAGTGCTAAAAGACTTTAGAAGGTTCATTCACTTGAGCAGAGAAGCTAACGGTGGAAAAAACTCTGCGGAGCCCACCCAGATCCCTGGAAATCTGCAGAGACAGCTGTGGCACCAGGAGCATCTCCCACACACCCAAGTCAAGGGCAGGGACAGGCTGTGACCCTATTCCAGCTCCCCAGCAGCAGCAGAAAGCAGCAGTGGCCACAGGCTGAGGCAGCTGATTTTGCTGGCTGAGCCCTGCAGAGGTTTGGCTGTTTGGATGCTGTGTGGGTGGCAGGGCCAGGGAAGGGCATCTCTTTGGGTCTGGGCAATGGGTTTGTGAACCAAACCCCACCAGCACTACACAAAGCCTCAGGTGAGCAAGAACTGCTCCACTCCCCCCACAGAGCTCAGGGCTCAAACTGGAGCAGCCTGGAGCTCCATCATGGCCAGGCTGAAGCCACCTTCACTGTGTCCCTGCAGAGGCCTTGGAGAGCTCACCTGATCTCCAGTGGGGACCCTGGTGGTGCCCTCTTGGAGCATCCCTGAGTGGCTCCTTCACTGCAGGTCATTCTCATCTGTTTGTATCTCTGGGTTTGAGGTGTGTTACCCCATGGGCTGTGACCAGGCAGGCTCCCACCCACCCTGAGCAGCCTGGAGCACCAGCACCATCCAAGGTCTCCTGCTGGCATCGTGTCTAGAGCTGCTCAGGAGAAGGTTCCAGCCCGGGCAGGAACCAGGAGCTGTTTGTGGCTGCCACGGGACCCCTCACACTGAACTTTTGGACTCCTTGCAGTATGAAACTGTGAATTATCCCCGTGCTGGCCCCTCAGGATGCCTGTGAAGGATGCAGCCAGGAATGCTCAAGTTCACCCACTGGGGAAACGCGGCGTTACGTGAAGATTGCAGCCTCCCCCCCTCGTCTGGGAGGCAGCTGCTGAAGGGCCTGGCGTCAGTCTGGCAACTCTGATGGCTCCCATTTAGCACCAGGAGAGAGCTGCCTATCAGCAGGACGCTGGGGCAGATAGCACAGCCAGGCCTATCTAATCACATACCTTTTGCATTAGTGCTGCCATATATTCCTTCCATTTGCAATCAGGAGACTGGGCCCACGCTGGATTTTCACAGGAATGAACTGTCAACAACCCCATCCTTCCCAAGGCCTAAAAATGGGAGCTTTATCACAGAGGCCAGTAGACTTCTTTTCTTAGACTTCCAGGCAATGGCCGGAGCAGACTTGGAGCCCCCACGAGCGAGACACGAAGGAGACCTTTTTGAGATAACAGCAGTTCACTTGGCTCTCTCAAGAATGCCTCATGGCTGTTCCTTTTCAAAGCAGAAGTAAGGAAACCAGCTCAATTAGAGCATATCAAGAAACTCTGTGTCTCCTGGTTTGTTTACCTTTTATCAGTGCTCTTAATATGCTTTCCTGCTTTTCCGAGGGGAGTAGGAGGGCTTGGCTTTGTAAGATTGCCCCAGAAAAATCAAGCAAGAGGCAGCTTTTTAAAGCAACAAATCAGAGTTAATAACAGGAGGGCAAACTTTCTGCTAAGTCGATGTTTCGCTGCTTCTGGGTGGGTGATTAAGTTTCATTTTGCAGAAGGAGATAGTCGTGCTCGGCACACGCTGCCACCCTGTAATCTCTCAGGTCATGTTTAAATGGTCTGTGCAACCATTAGTCCTTCTGTGAGCCAAATGCACATTAGGACTTGTCCTAAATGAAGTGCCCGGTGAAACATCCTCTCCAAGAATGGCATCTCACTGCATTTCTCCAAGCCAAGCCCTGACTCGGCAGCAGACTCGAGTTCAGCAGCTCTCGGAGCCTCCATTATGCCATTAATTGAGGGTGTAATTAACGATGGCCAAATCTCACAAAAGTGCCAAATTAGATTTCACTTGAGACAAGCAGATGTCTTTGGGATGACTGGAGCTGGCCAAACCCTGCCTGCCACTGAAGCCTGGAAGTCTGGTCACAGATGGAGAATCAGATTTGCAGCCTTCACATGACTCAGCTGGAATCAGAGGCTCAAATCCCCCCGACCAGAGATCTGGACATACAGTTCCCTACAGTGCTTCTGAAAATAAAGATTTGCTTTTGGAGGTTGGTTGGTTCATCCTACATTTGTATAAAAGCTTTTGTGTCCCCTGCACCCCTCACCTGCTGCAGGTCAGCTTGAGCCCTGCCAGTGCCTGCACTGCCCTTTTGTGCTGAGAAGGGAAAATAATAACATGAAAAGGAGACAAATCCTTCATTAAAATCTGATTTTAATCTACTGAAAACCCTGGATGAACGTTCAGAGGATTTTTCATATTGCAGTGACTTAGTTCCCACCTGCTGCATCCCAGCACCACCTGAGCTGTCCAAACCTTACTTTGTGACCTCTGCTCACCTCCATCATGTTTGAAACTTTACTGCTTCACTTTAGGACAGGGGAAACACAAGGTTTGGCCAGCAAAGTGCAGCTTCCAGCTATCTCCATGTGTAACTTAGGGGTTGGGCTACTAAACATCCAGCCTCACCCTGTCCCTCCAGAAAACTAATTTTACTCATTTCCCACTGGGAGATGAAATGCAGGTCTGCTCCCATTCCAGAGTTCTTTGGCTGGGACACAAATAGCTTTGGAAACGCTCTTATCTGGGCTCAGACATCCTTTCACAAAATGTATCAGCCTGCAAAGGGCTGTCCTGGGACCACAAAGCCTCTTCATGTGAAACATGGGAGCTCAGCCCACAGCCAGATCTTGTCGAGGAGATTTGCTCTCCTCTTCACACCAACATCCCACAAACCCGGAGAGAGGAACATCCCTGTGCAGGAGAAGCCTTTGACAAACCATCCACCCTGGGAGGACCCTGCCCACACATTCTGGGGGCTCCTTAGCACGATGTCCCTGAGGGTTTTGTCCTTCCCGTGCTCATGGCCAGGTGATGCTGCACAGCCCCCAGTTTATCTCCTGCCTGGAGTGCTGCTGTTACCCAGGGCAGTTTCCCTGACACCCCCTGCTTTTCACATGCCTGACATTTTTTATGGTTCCTCTAACCCAGGCACAGAGTCAGCTGAAAACAAGCCAGGCTTGTATCGATTGCTGAGAGCAGGAGCGCTTCGGACACGTGGGCAGGTTGGGACCTGGGCTGGGACAGCTCGGGGGTGGCTGGGACAGATCGGGGATGGCTGGGACAGCTCGGGGATGGCCGGGACAGATCGGGGATAGATGGGACAGCTCGGGGATGGCTGGGACAGATCGGAGATGGATGGGACAGCTCGGAGATGGATGGGACAGATCGGGGGTGGCCGGGACAGATCGGGAATGGCTGGGACAGCTCGGAGATGGTTGGGACAGATCGGGGCTGGCCGGGACAGTTCGGGGATAGATGGGACAGCTCGGGGATGGCCGGGACAGCTCGGGGATGGCTGGGACAGATCGGGGATGGCAGGGAGAGCTCGGGGAT
>VZTZ01025987.1:115267-129551 GCA_013400955.1 Drymodes brunneopygia | reverse complement strand
GGCTGGGACAGCTCGGGGGTGGCTGGGACAGATCGGGGATGGCTGGGACAGCTCGGGGATGGCCGGGACAGTCCGGGGATGGATGGGACATCCTCGGGCTGGAGCCCCCGTGCTCTGGCAGCTTCCTGAACCTGACCTCCCTCTCACAGCAGTGACACTTGGCTCACGTGGGTTTGGATTTCACAACCAAAGCTTTGGCACCGCTGCTGTCCTGGTGCCAGATAGGAACCATCCCTAACTCCTGACACATCTGCTGCCTGAGGACACCCAAACCCTGGCTGCCTAAAGCATTATTTATATTTCTGAGGGAAAATAGAAGAGTTCGGCTTTGCACAGCAGTAACAATGAAATCCCAGCACACCTCTCTGCTCCTTCCCTCTGTGCCAACCAAACCTGCTCCTCACACCTCTGCAAAGGGGCTCTGGGACCTGGCAGGGACAAGTGCCAGCTGCCAGCTGGGTTTGGGTGACTGTCTCACCAGGCCAGGCTTGGTGTGAGCTGCTGACTTGGGCTTTGTCTTGGCTCCTGTCTCAGTGAACCCCAGGATCTCCTCTCCTGACTGGAGGAGAGGGAGCGATGGGAGCACAGGGGCTGCTGGTGGCTTGGTGAGCCCCCATCCTCACCTGCTGCTCCCAGGCTTATCCTCATGGCCAAGGAGCAAGCAGGGACCCCACAATGCCAAAGAGAGGCCTGCAGGGTGGGTGAGTGGATGAGAGGAGAGGCAGAGGCTCCTCGTGTCCCTTGCCTGGTCTCGCACTGGGGACTGTTCATGGCACAGGTGCTGCCACCCAAGGGAACAACTCATTCCTGCTGGCTCCCAATCCCTCTGCCTCCTGCTTTGCCTGATGGCTCCCACACCTCCCGTGCTGTGGAGCACCAGGAGCCCCTTGCAGACATCCCCAGATGAGCTGCAGGCTCCTTCCCATGGCCTCGGGGTCACCGGCGCTGCCGTTTGGGGACCCACGGCTCTGGTGTGCTGGGGATGTATTTCCACTGCCCTGCGCTCCACACTGGTGTCTTTAAAGGCTGACACGTTGCAAAATAAGAACAGAATGTTTGCAGCACACTATCAAACCTCAGTGGCTTCATTTATCCCCCCAGGACTGGTGCAAATGGTCAAAGAGATAGTGGGGAGCCAGGCCCGCTGCCCTTGGCCCGGAGCCCGGAGAGCCTTTTCCATCAGCTCTGTTTATGAGTTGTCTCCCCCAACACTCCATCTACCTTTGTCCTCTGACAAAAAAGCTCCTCTCCCAGTATTTCTGAGGTTCATCACTGCAGTGATGGCATTTTCTGGTGGGACAGCTGCTGCTGTCACCTTGCTCTGACCCACAGGAACACAGCGGTGCGCAGTGGCTGCAGCCCTGAATAATCCCTTCAAATCTACAGGATTTCATTAAAAAAATAGCAATTCTTTTTTCTTCTTTCATTGAATAACATGGACAAACTCCCCTGGATCACCCACTGAGATATTTACAGAAATTCTATTTATTGACTGGTACCTCTTGCACACCCTGACTGCACATCCCCCATGTCTCCTCACATGTTTATGTCCCCAAAACACAGAAGGGGATAAAAAACTCCCTGCATTACATGAAACCCATCATTTCACTCACTTAATGGAACACATTTTCACATGCCCTCAGCCCAGCTCTGAAGCTGGAGGCTGCTTTTGCTTGGCCATATTCTTCATGCACTTTCTTTCCTTATCACACCATATAATTTTTGGATGAATGGAAATTTGGGCTTTCACTTGCACAAACACTTGGACATGAAACCCTGCTCATTGCCAACTCTCACAAACATATCCTCAGAGCTGATGGGCTTTGTAAGGTCTCACTCCTGGGAGACCTGTGAATGTACCAGAATCTCGACTTTCCTCATTTTTTCAGGAGTCATTTTCTGGCCTTGATGGTTCCAGAGAAAAGCAAAAACCCCGGGAACCCAAATAACGCCAAAGGTAGAAGGCAGAGGAAAGAACTCCCTTGTTACAATTTAAAAGAAAATGCATTTGCTGGAGTTTTAAGGGAATCCTGTGAGCTGGGGTTGGCAGAGGTTTGGGAGCACAGAACAGGGCTCTGCTCCAGCTCCTCCTTTGGAAATGGGGTTGGTGCAACACCCTGCTGGGGGCTCTCACCCTGGGAACTCCCTCACCAAGGACTCAGCACTGCCCTTTCCAGGCTGCTTTTCAACTGCTTACAAAAACTAAAGATGTATTGTATGTACAGGCTGCCTCTGCCAAGAAAAATAAACTCAGAGATGCCTTTTTTTTTTTCCAGGCACTCGCAGTCAAACCAACACAAATATGAACAATCTCTACGTTAGACCCAAACTCCTGTGAAATAATAAAAGATGGTGACACTGGAACCCTGGCCCTTAAATCATGTGTGTAATGCACTCCTGTCCATCTGCTGCTTTCCATGCAAAAGCAATTCATAGGTAAGTGATAAGACAGAAAGTAATAATTCCAGGAAGTAGGACAATTAATTTTTATGAAGAGTGAGGTACTGTTTGCTTTCTACTGGTGACAAAAAATTCATTGCTGGTGGTGGCAGTGGGAATTAAAGGTCAGTGGTCCCTCTGGTCAGTGCAGCCCATGAGGAAAGTGCTGTGGAGGTGCAGGATGCAGAGCTCAGATCTGTCCCTCCATCATTGCATCTCCATCTGTGTTGGACAGATCAGCATCACACAGGGGGGGGTTCTAAAAGAAAGGACAAACCCCTGAGACCTTTTAATTATAGGACAAAAATGTGGAGAGGAGATTCCACAGGTGTGTTGATCTCAGGCATCTGTCCCTGGCTTTCCAACTTTGCTCAGCTTGTCCTCAAGGGAAAAGCAGAACCGAGGAGATCAGAACATCAGGGGCTCAGCACATCTACATTCCAGCCTCTATTTCCACCCACAGAAGGCCCAGAAAATCCCTTCCTGCTGCCACACAGCTCGATGGGAGCAGGATCTGCTTGCTCAACTCCTGGAGAGTAATTGCAGGCTAATAACATGCACTGGCATGTGGGCTGGGATGTGAAGTATGTGTGTAGGTGCCTCTGGAAATATGGCACTTGGAAAACCCCCTTCTAGCCCACAGAAGCACTGCTCAACAGCAGGAATTCCTTCAGATCCACATCCATTCAAACTCTTCAGCCACTTGTTGTTGCCCTGCCAGGCAATAAAAGCAGCGATAAATGAAGGAATTCACACATCAGACATCTCGGATTCCTCTCCCTCCTTTCCCAGGAGCAGAACGAGGGGACAGTTAATGATCCCAGTTTATGGCATAAATATTTGGACAGAATATATTTTGATACCATAAATTTTAACAGCTCTGGCTGGTTTTTAGCACTGTTTTCTTTCCCCACCAATAATCTGTGTAAAGTAAAAATATCTGAAGTGTTTTCTAAGGAGCATAACCTGTCCCTGGGAAAACATTCTCCTTCCCTTAAATTTGCCTGACAAAGGAAGTCCAAATGTCTGGAATTACAGAGCATTCAGGACTCAAAGCTCTATTTTTCCATCTTTAGGTGAGATCTCTGTATCTGTGTAGGATCCCTTGCTCTCACAACATTCCTGGTGGGTTCCTGTTTCCCTGTACCTCTGAATCCCACTGAACCCTAAATCCCTTCTGTTATTTAAAGCCAAGAACTCCCAGATCAGCACAGAGGGAGGAGGGAATGCTGTTCCCAGGGAGCCCATGGATAATTGGGAATATCTACAGGGAACCAGCTTTCACCTCTGCTGCCAAAGAAACCATCACCCAGCTGGGCCACTTGCAAGGCTCTTGGTCCCCCCTCCTCACCTGCTGAGCCAAATTTTCAACACTGAGAGGAATTTTGAGACCCCAAATGTCACAGCAGCTGCCCTGTGGTGGGACAAGAGGGGGATTTGTTCCCCCAAAAAGTGACCAGGGGCACTCGGGCAGTGACCAGCACCTTCCACTGCCTGTCCCATGGGAGCAGCTGTGATGGGCCAGCCATGGGAAATCATCCAGATGGGATTATTATAGGGCCAGAGACTGCAAATCCCAACAAAACCAAGCTTTGTTAGAGCCACTTCTTAATGAACAACCGGTTTAATTACACAGCCCAAAAGGAACCAGCTCAGAACAACTTTCCAATGTGCTTCCTGGACGTCATTACACCCAAACAGCTGCTAATGGGATGAATTTCAAGCAGAAGTTTAGCTGGATTTTGGGGTTTAGAGTGTGCTGGGACCCGTTTCCCACAGCAGAGCTGAAATTCTCTGCAAACATACAATTAAAATTCTCAGCTTGCACTAAAAACTGCTACAGCTTCATCTTCTGCAGCAATTTCTGATGGCCACAGCTTTCTCTTTCCTAGGGAAAAAAACCCTTAATATCTACAAATAACAGGGCCTGTGTCAATCCCCAGACACGGCAGCTCAGGGCTGAGAACGAGATAGGCAGAAAAATGCTGCTGGGAGAAGGCTCTGGCCGTATCTGCTTCCCAACTTTCCCAGGCACAGAAATGAAATGTGGACCCCGGCACCTCGGTGTCTGGCTCCAGCTCTAAAGTGGTTTCCACTGGTTATAGAACATGCTGACAGCCTCTTCAGATAAGTAGGGCAAGGCAGGGGCACTCGGGCACTTGGCAGCCAGAGGCTCCCCAGTCCTGCCTGTGTGGCTTTGGGAGCAGCTCCTGAACCCCAGGCCTATGAACAATTCCTCCACCTGACCCATAAATCCCCTCGGTAATTTAAAGCTCATTAAAATCTCCAATCAATAGTGCAGGACACTTGGAAGGCCTCACACCCATTACTGTAAGTGGAAGAGGAATGGGAAGGCATTGCTGGATGTGAGCTGCCTTCCACGGCTGAGCCCAAATGTAAAAGGATTCCAAGCTGTCTGTCCATCTTAGGTTTTTACAGTGTGGTGCCCAAATCCCTTCCCCATATCAGGACTCATGGAATTTCTGTTCTTTTCCTCTCTTAAGGACACCACTTCGCTGGGATCTGGAGCTCTCATAGGGTGAAGTTTTTCGAGCGAGCTCAAATAATTCCAATTAAACCCATTTAAACACCCACTTAACAATGCTCTCTCAAGGAGCTGGGGGAGGCAGAGATTTTGAGATGGCTCGGATTTGGAGTCAGATGTAATTTTGCCTCTCTCCTGCTTGCACAACTGACCATTAGCAAAATTGTTGGTGGCGTCAGGATGGTTGTTCCTGTGTTTTCAGGTCTCTCTTACACCATTACAGAACTTCCATTTCACAACTGACGCGTCACTTGTGAAAGGGCAGAAATTGCTTTACAGCACTATAAAGCTCTGCTGGAGATAATGGGGATTTGGATCAAGGAGACTCTCTTTTCCCATGAGGGTATTTCAGGGAAGCAGGCAGGTGCTGGGAATTTCAGCAACATTCCTGCCCCAAGATCCCCCAATGTCCCTGAGGTTGTGGTGTGCCCTGTGTTTGAGTGGTCAAGGGACACGGTGACAGTCTTTGGAGAGAAATGAGCAGGAAAGGATCCAAAGCCTTCACCCAATCAAGGCTCTGGCAGGGCAATGCCCACAGAAGGGGTTGGTGTGTGAGTTTGGGGCAGGAGCTGCTTTTTGGGATGGTTTCCCTGCTCTGTGTTGCTCAGGCAGGAGCCTCTCCTGAGCAAACACCCCCGAAGGTGCCCTGGGGCAGGAGGAGAGGCTGTCCCAGGGCATGACTTCCATCCTTGCAGTGCTGCTGAAGCAGAAGCAGAGGCTCTTTCACACACACAAACATTGCCCAGAGGAGCCCACTCTGATTTCAAAGCCCCACAGCAAAGCCTCACACGAGATTTTACCCTCAAACACCCACAGAGGGGTTTAATGACAATGAAAAAACCCTTCTGCCTCAACAACAACCCCGAGTTGATAAGCACTGCTCGGCCTCTTCTCCGAGTAATCTGTCCCTAATCAGCCGGACAGGAGGCGGAAGGCAGAGCCTGGGGCGACGTCTTTCCCAGGAAAAATCCCCCTGACCTTCCAAGCAGTTAAAGATGTTTGCTGAGCGTCAGCACCGGCCCTGGTGTGTCCTGTGGGCAGCCCCAGAGCTCTGCTGACGTGATCCATGTGCTGCCACCAAGGCTGGAATGATGGCAAAGCCTCTGCCCTGGTCCCGGCTCTTGGGGATGAAGGTCGGGCCAGCACCAAGCCCAAGCTGCAGTGATTTACTCTGGGAAATCAAATTTATCCGGTTTTCAGCATTCCACTAGGCCAGGTTGGAGGCTTGGAGCACCCTGGGATAGTGGAAGGTGTCCCTGCCCACGGCAGGGGTGGGATGAGATGAGCTATAAGGTCCCTTCCAACCCAAACCATTCCATGATTCATCTGCCTCTTACCCAGTTTCAGGAATATGATTCAAACCAGCAGTCTAATATCTTCAGAAAGCTCAAATTAGCCCGAGCCAGCTCGGTTTCCGGCAGATTGGGGATAATTGCTACTGGTTGATCACCCAGACTTCTCTGCTTTGAACTCTCTTTTCAGTTGCTTATTCATTTCCCCCAGACTGTGTCTCGGGCTTACGGCACGGCGCAGTTTGGACAGGAAAGGAGCAGGTCCTGAACTGCCAGCACCTCCCTGAGCTCCCAAACCCCACATCCCCACGTTATCCCATGGAGGGGCTGCCGTGACAGAGCGTTTATGGCTTCAGCACCAGAGTAAACAGAATCCCACATCAATCAGGGCTGTTTAAAAAGTTTATTACATTTCACGGCTGCCATAATTGACAGCAGGGCCCTCAGGTTTGGAAAGCTTTTCTATTTTCTTTCAGGTCCCTGTGTAAGGGCTTTGCACATTGTTAAGGAGGGTCTCCTCACGGCTCAATTTGCCCTCTGTTCGAGATGAAACTTCCCAAATTTCCCCGGTGTGAGCCCAAGAGGTGTTAATGAGAGCAAGGCAAAGGAATGAATCGCAGCCAGCGCAGGGAGCCTGTTCTGGGGCTGTGTAAAGAACTTAATGTTCGTGGGGAAGTGGTTGAACTGGTTTCTTTCACTGAAAAAAAGCCCTAAGAAGAGCTGGAAATGTTTTTGTAGAGCAAATGTCAACAATTCAGGAGTCTCCCCCTGGTCTCCTTCAGCAGAGACACAAGGCAAATCCCGGGAGAGGCACGTAAGGCAGGATTCAAAGCAGGCTATTTAAATCTCAATTCACAATTACGCTCGTATCAAGGAAACTTAATTATCTGCATTTTACCATCTTATCTCCAATATGATTTCTCCAAACAAACAGCAGTCTGGAAACAGCCCGTGGATAATCCAGCCAATCTCTGATATCTCAGTCGGGAAAGTCAGCGCCCGGGGCAGCGGAAAGAGATCGTGGGGGGAGCCAGGAGCACCAGGCTCCCACAGGGACCTGCTGGATGCTTGCCTGGGCATGGGGCACGTCCCTGCCAGGCCCAGGCAGGGCTGGAGGGGTCTGGTTGTAGGGGCAGAGCTTTGGGGCTCAGCAAGGGCAGGGAAAGAGGCTCCACATCAAAGGCAGCAGCGCAGGGCACGGCTGTGCCAGCCAGATGTGCACAGCTGTGGGCTGAGCTGCTCCTCTGTGTGTTATCAATATGGTAACACCCCAAATTCACCAGGGAGGAATCACATGTGAGTAAGAAATGGGGAACATCTGGGAGATCACACTGTTTTCTCAGCGTTCCTTTGAAGGTGGATGTTCTTGCTGGATTTTGTGTTTGCCAACCAAGAGCTGGGCAGCAAATTCCCATTCCAATAGCTCAGCAAGCATAAGGATGGATCCTGGATCCAGAATCTCCCATCCTTCAGTGAAGATGAGCTCCTGGACACTCCCCTAAGGTCATTGAGTTCCCTAAAAGGCGTTTGGGGATTGATGAATTCCCTCAGGTAAAGCTGTTCCCACACAATAATTTTCACAGGCTGCATCCCAAACACTTCCACCACCCTACCAAGACATGGGAAGTGCTGACCTGACTCTGGCTCCAAGGCCTGGTCCATCAGTGGCCAAACTCCTCAGGATGATGACAGTGCTAATGACTAATCCTGATAATAATTAAATGTCAAGGAGAGCTTTCCATCCAAAACGATACCACAAGCACTGGGGAACATTTGAGATAGAAGGGAACAAAGTGTGTGGAAGTTCATCCGTGTGTAACATTTCCTGTTTTCACACTTGCCAGAGGGATCCTGAATGGGATGGATAAAAGTTTTAGTCCCTGGTGCCATTTGCAGGGCTGAGAGCATGCAGAGAGTCCTGAGCCAAAGCTGAACCCACCCTACACTGACATTTCACAGCCCTCTCAGTCTGGTCACCTCAGGCTCCCTCCACAGCACACAGAGAGCTCTTTGCATCTCCAGTGGGCACTGCTTAAGACCTTAATTACTCCCTAAGATCTTAATTAATCCCTGGAGGTGTTCACCTGCATTCCTGCACTACACAGGGAGCCAAGTTCTACTTCAGGCATCCCATGCAGTGAAATGCCTGAAGAAGTGTGGGATGAAGCCACAGGAGCACAGAACTGTGCAATGAATTTCGTGTGTTGCCCAAGTGTGAAACCTTTCCCTGATGGATTTTCCATGGCAGTTCTCTCAGCAGATAAAAGTGGCACTGAAGCCACAACACTCCCTGGCAGAGGAGGAAATGCTTCTCCTAATCAACACCACACGAATTCACTTGGGATTCATCCCTCTGATAAATCTCTCTTGCTCCCAACCAGCAGATTGACCCTTTCCACCACACTGGGATGGCACAGAGGAGGAAATCCAAACACAGCTCCCTGACACAGGGTCTGAGCTGCCACAGAATCAACTGGAAATGGGGGAAACTCAAATGCTTAATAAGTTCATGAAATTTTCTGCCAAGGCCATGCCCCAGTGCCAGACCCTGCAGTGGTGGCTGCAGCATCCCAAGACCATTCCCACCTTCCTTTGCCCATTCCAGCCACTCTGTCCCTCCTTAGCAGCCACTGCTGCTTCACTCAGACCTGGCTGACACCACACAATCATTTAGGCTGGAAAAGACCAAAAGACCTCCAAGATCATCAACCTTTGATTGATCAACCAGGTCAGCTGTTTTTCCAACAAAATGTCTCTGAACTCGATCATCTGCTCCATTTACCCTGTGAGATCTTTGTGCTCCCTCCTCCATCCTGTGGGTGAGATCCAGCTGAGTGCTGAGCTCCCCTGAACCCAGCCTGGTGTCTCCCAGGGACTGGGCAAAGCTGGGCTTTTGGGCTCTCTGGAGTATCCCAGGTGTTCCCTTGTCCCTTTTGGTGGCATTGCTGCACCCTGGGAATTGCTGTGCTCTGCTCTACCTGGGGCATGGCAGGGAGCCAGGGTCAGAAGTTCCCCCTCCCTGAACTGTTCATCCCATCTCCAAGGAAAATACCCTTTTCATGTGCTAAACCCAGTGTCTCATTCCAAATGTAACAAATTAAAGTGTATGGAAGTTTGAAAATACCTTAAATGCTAGGATAAGCAAAACTATAAAAAGCTGAACGCCACAAATCAGGGACTATGCAGGAGCAGGAGACTTTAAGGGAACCTGCAAAATATGGGATTGTCTGGGTGAGGGGATTGTGAGGGGATTGTTATTCCCTGGCATTAAATCATGATCTGGGAACAAACACAAGCAGATTGTGATTTCTGCTGTTGTTGATAGACTTGGGCTTGGTTTTTGCTGGCTTTTTTTTTGGTTTCTCTGAGTTCTGTATTCCCAGGATGCATTTAAAATAGTCCCTGCCATACAAATGTTCTTCAGGACTTCCAAAAAAGATCGTTATAGTGAATTCAGGTTGTTTGCTTCTTCGCTGCTCACCCAAAGTCCATTTTTTTCTGGTGAGTTTGCTCAGAGCTGGTGCCAAAAGGATCTGCAGAGTTTGCCACTAAAAACGCAGACTCCTGACTCGCAGGCTGCAGTTTGCACAGTAATTTATGTTTGGGTGGAAAGCACATTTTCCCATGCAGAGAGGGACAAAGGAACATCTTCACCAAACACTGAGTGTGCCTGTGTGTGTGAGAGAGGCACAGAACTGCTTCCTTAGCATTCCTGCTGGGATTCATGGCCCAGGGATCCAAACCACGGCAGCTTGTCTTTGTGATGGACCCACAGCACTTCAGTCCCCACTAAAATACTGCTGCTATTTCATCCCACTTGCAGACTGATTTTTCACTTCTTTCACACTATCCTGTAGTTCTGTTGTACAGTTCCTGACAAAATATCTCGAATTTGTCACAGAAATCAACAAAACTATCAAAGGTGCACCATTACTGCCTCTGGATTTCCACAGAACTTCTGAATACTCTGCAGCCCCAGCCGGTATTGGAGATTCTGAACAACCCTCTAAGCCCAACCTCTCTATCCCCAACAACAAATTCACTGAATATTCCCTGTTTGAAACCCTATTCTACACAACACAAGAATGTTGAGTGGAATGAGTCATAAACTGATGATTAAAAAATAAAGATCTTATCATGGAATGGTTTGGGTTGGAAGGGACCTTAAAGCCCGTCTCGTTCCAACCCCAGTGTTTGGGGGATGTTTTGTCCCTTTCCAGAGGTTCCTCTTTCCTGTGCAGCAGCTGGCACAGAGATCAGCCCTGAGCAGCACCAAGTGGATCAGTGGCACCTGCAGAACCCCAAGTCTCAACATCTCCTCTGTTTCATGGCTTGAAAGACCTTCAAACCCATCCAATGCACTCGACAGCAATGAGGGTGTCCAGGAAGGAGCTGAAGTTCCTCCCCCAGCTCTGTCTCTAGTTTAGGAATCATGGAATGGTTAGAAAAGACCTCAAGATCATCCAGTCCAACCATCAACCAGCTCCACCACTGTGTTCACCACTAAACCACGTCCTCGAGTGCCCCATCCACACGTGCTTTGAGCACTCTCAGGGATTCTGACTCCACCACTGCCCTGAGAGCCTGAGCCAGGGCTGGGAAACCCTTTCTGTGATGAATTTTATCCCCAATATCCATTCTAAGCCTCTCCTAGAGCAACTTGAGGTCGTTCCCTCTCCTCCTGTCCCTGTTCCCTGGGAGCAGAGCCCGACCCCCCCCAGTTGTCCCCTCCTGTCAGGGAGTTGTGCAGAGCCACAAGGTCCCCCCTGAGCCTCCTTTGCTCCAGGCTGAGCCCCTTTCCAGCTCCCTCAGCTCCTCCTCCTTCATGCCATGATCTCCTTTTGCAAAAAGGTAAAATTCAGGTAATGAGACATGGAAATATTGAGCTGGTCTTGGAAACAGGAGAGAAGAACCAAGTGTTGCACAGGAACATGTCAGAAGGAGAGAGGCACCGAATTCCTGTGTCCTCAAATGCTTTCATTAGATATCATTTGGTAATTGGTGCCGGGAACATAAAACTAGAACAATTGGGGAAGCATAAAAGAAAAAAAAATAACAGAACAAAAACCCAAAGGGAAAATCAGAAGTCGGAATTTTAAACAGGAAAAGCATGGCGTCGGAACGGGCGGAAGATAACAGAGTGCTCTGCTGAACACACAAACAAACAAAAAATAACAGAGACAAACTGGCAAAACACTCCTCTGGCTGACTTAACCACTGCTCTGCTCACTCCCAGGTCTCCAACCAGCGCTGTCACTGCTCCAGCATCCTTCCCTGCAGATAAATCCGAGGGGAAGGGATCTCTCTGCTCCTGCAGGGCTTGGGAACAACAGCGACCAGAGAAACGTCAAGAGCAAACTGAGTAACAGCTCCCCTCCCGCTAAATGAGGATAACACCTCTGACCTCCCCCTGAGGTGCTTGCAGGCTGATTAGTGAAGGTTCTAGATAAGGCTGGGACACATCGCTGCTCCTGCTGGCAGGGCCAGGCTTTCCTTTTAAACCCACGGGCATCAAACAAACGAGGGGGCCGATCCCTCCCAGGCTGGAGAGCCAACTCCAGCAGGGTCCCTGCCCTGCCAGCCCAAAGAGCCACATGGCACCGGGGAGAAGCCACAGGCGTGTCCCTGCTCCTGCCAGGATCCCTGCCATGCTCCCCGCCGGCAGGGCACACGTGGGGCCGTGTCCCCGAGGGCTCCTCCAGCCCCTCCAATGCTCCTTCTCCCCATCCAGGATTGTCCCAGGGACCTCCCAGCTCTTCCCCCTCCCAGCTCAGCGAGGGCACTCACAGCTCTGGGGGAGCTGACAGACGCCAGGGAAAGAGCTGATGGCCATGACTATGCATATAATTAAAGTCTGGGTTCTTTTAAAACACTAAAATCATCTGGAGACCTCAGCAAATCGCCCCGGGGACGTGAATAGCAACCTTCAGATGCAGAGCCCTACTGACAGCCCTCAAGCAGGGATGGGGACAGAGCCCGCGATCTCCTGGGGAATGAATGTGGAGTTTATTCCAGTTGCTCTGATTGTTCCTCGCACTCTTTCCCAAATAGCTCTGCATTCTCAGGAGATGAAGAGAGGATGGCTGTTTATACCCTGCGATAACTAAACAGTGCTGGGGAATTATCTTATCTTCCCATCAGGATTCAAATGCAGAGGGTTCCTTTGTGAAGCCCAAATGAGCCCCCTGGAAGTTTTCCCAAACATTGTTTTACACATTATTTTATCCAAGGAAGTTAAAGGTCTCTCTTCAAAGAATGGGAAACGGGATCACTTTTTTTTTGTTTTCAGATCTCTGTGAGAAATCATCCCAAGTGGAGAAATCAGTGGAGAACTGAGGGGCCTCTCTCCAGTACAAGGAGTGCAGAGAGGGTGTGAAACCAAAACCTGGAGCAGGGAGAAGGGATCAACCTGTCCTTGGTGTGGAAAGCCTTGGCTGATGGTACCTGAGCAAAATTCACCTCCAAAACCTCTGCTCCACATTTCCATTTCACCCCTTTGCCTTCCCCGTTCATCGTATTAATTTGAGGAAAAAAATTAAGAGCATCCAGGAAGAACCATAAGGGAACTGAGACTTTAAAAGGGTGATGGGTAATTATTAGGAATAAACAGTCCCTGCCCTATGTACAGCACATTAAAACAGCAGCTCACCAAGTCCTTTCAGTATCTTGTAATTTCCTTATCTCCATACTTTAGGTAGGGAAGAGATGCCTGGAAGAGATGCCATCCCCTGCCCAATATCATACAAAAACCTGTCTGAGGATGGGGAACCAGAGTTTTTGGGAGAATCCAACCTCTCACCAACTGAACCATCACCAGGGAACATCATGCACAAAACTGGGGCTCCACCTTTTTTATTTTTTTAATAAATAAAGGAAAACAATTACAGAAAAATGACCACTGCCACCAACTGCTCCAGAGTTCTGAGGGGACAAATCTTTCCAGAGTGGCAATAATTGACCTGTGTGCATCCTACTGCTTTTCCACAGATTCTTATCCTTACTACCATGAAAAATGAGAAAACTAAGTCTTTTCCTGATGTCTCTCAGAAGGGCTGAGAAATGTGGGGAAAAAAAAGAAAAGAAAAGCATAACTATAATGCTGAAGAAACAGGAAAAGCCATTATATACAGCAATAAAAAGCCTGCTTCCCCCCCTGTTCAAAACATGATCATATTATCTTAGCAACCAGCACAGCCAAGCAGATTTTACCACAGGAATTGTATAACCATTCCTAAAGAAACGGGAAGGGGAAAACATTTATTCCCTTCTATATTTTATGACGTGAGAGCTGATAGGATTTGCTGAGGCCGAGGCTGCACATCCAGAGCCAGAGTGGGTTTCACACTCATTGTTTTTGCTTTTTTGCTGCCCATACGCCGCAGGGCGAGGTAGTTTCCTACTGCTGGTGTTGGAAGGGCCTGGAACCATAATAGTCTCTCTGTAACATTCCCAAAAGTTGACATGTTTGGTGCCTGTTTTGTCAAGCAAACCTTTGCAATCTCCTTCAGAGCTGTCTGGGGTGCACTAAATTAGTCAGTTGTTCTTGCACTCAGTACTTGCTGCCCGGGTTAATAAAAAGCCCTTCAGGAGAAATATATATGCATTAAAAAAAAAAAAAAAANAAAAAAAAAAAAAAAGCTCCCAGAAAAGTCTTTCTTGCTATATAAAGAGTGCACTCAGACCCAAGCCCTTGGAAATGCTCTGCAGTGCTCACATTCCAGAACCTGGGAAGGGTTAAGTTGGATTTACAACCCTTCGGAGCAATTACCCAGCGCTGCAATTTAATGGTAATTCCAGAAAGAGCATCTCTGAACAAGACAGGCATGTTGGGAGAGCCACGCACAGGAAGCTCTTCAGGCAAAACATTACATAGGCTCTTAATTAGGGTCATTGACTCCTCTGCACAACGATCTTATCACGGCTGGAGAGGCAGAGTCAGCACTCTGCCACCCTGCCCGGGAAGGAGGGGGTGGGGTGGGGACCCAGCAGGGATGGGGATCCAGCAGGG
>VZTZ01025987.1:37176-114943 GCA_013400955.1 Drymodes brunneopygia | reverse complement strand
ATGGGGATCCAGAGTCAGCACTCTGCCCTGGAAGGATGGGGTGGGATGGGGATCCAGCAGGGATGGAGATCCAACAGGGATGGGGATCCAGCAGGGATGGGGATCCAGCAGGGGTAGAGATCCAGAGTCAGCACTCTGCCCTGGAAGGATGGGCTGGAGGATCCAGCAAGGCTGGGGATCCAGCAGGGATGGGGATCCAGCAGGGATGGGGATCCAGCAGGGCTGGGGATCCAGCAGGGCTGGGTGATGCTGCCTGGAGAAGCACTGGGCAGTGCAGACAGCTTTGCTCTTGCCCGTGAGCTCCAGCAGGCTGCTGAAATACTCGAGTGACAAACGTGGCAGGAGGAGCTTTGGGCCTGAACAAAACCCTGTTTTTGTTGCAGTTTTGCCCTTTTATTTCCCTGCAAGATTTCTCTTCATGTAGGGCTTCATAAAACATCACCACACAGCTGAAATGTGGGGCCCAGGGTACCTGACAGTTCTCAAGCAAGTCTAAGCCCTAATTGCAGGGACTGGCCTGCTGAATGCTTAAAATCTGAATAATGAATTACTTATCTTTGCTGTAGAGGCAGAAATGTATTAGGCATTACTAGCTCCAGCCTCAGATTCCTTGACTGGGTTCCAGCTGTAAACATTCAACAGGAAGAGGTTAATTTTTTGATTCAGTTAATATAAATACTGAAAGGTTCCTTACTTCACTGTCCCACATCACTGCAACATACATTCTGTAATTAGAAGCATATTTTTGTGATTTCAAGGTATATTTTGCCAAACCAACAAAAAAGCATCAAACTCCGACATTTCTGCCAAAAATACCCACTGTATAATTTATGCCAAATCAACAAAAGTCTTCTTTTGTCCTTCCCAAACCACACTAAAGAACAGTCTGTTAAGGAGTCCAAATGTTAAAGTTCAAAAAAAGCCCTCTATTATACAGGGTGCAAGATAGGGAGGAACAACAAACCCGTGGAAGGAGCATCTCTGCCTGCCAGGAACGGGATCTCCTTAGCTCTGTTTGTTCCCCCTCCACCCCACACACACTTCTCCCTTTTTTTTTTTTCTCTCCCCCTCCTATTTTCCTAAAGCCTTCTTAGCATCTGGAATGTGTAGGCAGCCATCCATGTGTTTGCAGTAAACTTTGAAAGCAGAGCCAACCAGGACCACATGGGCAGGTAGCCCTGCAAAGCCAACCTGGCTTTTGGGGCAGCTTGGCCAAGAATGCAAGATGTCCCCAAAACTGTGGGGCACAGCTAAAAAATGATGAACAACAGCATGAGGAAAAAAAGATAATAAAAGAAAGAAAGAAGAAGGGAGGGTTTTGGTGGTAATTAAGCTTTTCCTTTCCCCGCCTCAAAAAAAAAAAAATTAATTAGAAGTTCAAGCATTTGGTTTTAATTCAGCCTGATGCACAAATGGTTTATTCCCACACAGCATATTTTCATAGGCCACGGAGCAGCCTCCAACTAGGAAGCCATTACAGCCCCTGATTACAGCTTTTACATGCACTTAGAGCACTTGGGGAAGTCGTGACAGAAGGGATTCACTCCCATTTCTCCCTGCTCGTGAGGGTGGATCCATGTGCGATTAATTAGACAGGCTTGGTACAGGCAATTAACAAACTCCTTTTTTTTTTTCTTTAAACAGGGAAATCCAGTAGTCTCTACATATCCAGCACTGATATTGGAACGTGGCACCTTGCCAGGGTGCACAGCTCGGAGCAGAATTTACTTTAGACCATCTGCTGGGTCTTTAAGTGACTGCACCACGACTGGAAGTTGTTTGGATGAACGTTGGACAATAATGCTCAGTCTGGCCCCAGCAGAGACCCAACCATTCATTGCCATGGCAACCACTAATGCAAAGGGTCCCTGAAATAATAATTCCTTATTTATGGACGCATCAAGGATGCTCCAGTGCTGCTTGAAACCTGCCAAAAACCCAACAGACTTTTCCACTGTGAATGCATCACTTTCCAACCCGAAATCCTCGGGTTTCTGATTTGTGCTGGTGGCTGGAAGCCCCTCAGAGGCATCGAGTCCCAAGGTCTGGGTGTTCCTCAGCCCATCAAAGCCTCTGGCCCCATCCCATCACCCCCATGGCAGAGGGGACAGTGCCACCAATGCTCACCTGGCAGCAGGAGATGGGGGCTCCAGAGGCCCTGCAGGGTGGAAATCTTACTGAAAACATGGAAATTGTATTATTTGGAGAATTTCTCATGCTGCGTCAATTGGGTGTGAGGAAGAGCTCTGTGTGTGACTGCATCCAGCTGGGTTTTGCAGGGGAATATGAACAGATATGGAACAGCCCAGCAGGAACAGCAGCATCAGCTGACAGTGCCCAGAGCAGCTGTGGCTGCCCCTGGATCCCTGGAAGTGTCCAAGGCCAGGCTGGATGGGGCTTGGAACAACCTGCGATAGTGGAAGGTGGCAGGGGGTGGAATGGGATGGGCTTTAAGGTCCCTTCCAACCGAAAATATTTCATCATTCTGTGACTCTCGAACTTTGGAACCAAGTTAAAAATGACAGGGATTTTAGAAACTGGGTTTTTTTAAAATCCATTACAAAGGATCTTCAGTGAAATACTCCACGAGGCGGCATCTGGGGAGAGAGGTTTATCATCTTTCCAGCCTTTTTTTGCAAAAATTTCTCATTCATTTCCTGCTGGCTACTGTCAGAGAGAGGGTACAGGACTAGCTGGGCCACATCCCAGATCCCCTCTGTGCTCCTACATACTTAGCTTATCTCTCTGTGTCATGGAGCTGTGATTGCATGGCTCGAGGGGCTAAAAATATTGCCAAAACCTTTAAAAAGAGAGGCATAGCTTTAGTTTTTTAACTCCACCAATAAGTGGGAATGACTGGACAGATGGGCATTGGGGTGACAGAAAATCCACTGGGACCCCACTGCTGCCTGGCAGGTCCTAAAGGTGCCAAGGTGCCTTTCACCTGCGTGTTGAGATGGCAGAAGCCACTGGGGGAAGCAGCAGAGCCATCAGAATCAACTTCTTCTGGTGACCATTTATCAAAGCTGCATTTCTTTAGGTCTGGCATGTGCTGGCTTTGCTCTCCTGCACGGCTTTGGCAGCAAATTTCATTAGAGAGCCAGAATCTGTTCTGGGGGCACATTTACCTGGCTGCAAGCCCCTGGCACAGCCAAGGGAGGCACCTCCATGGGCACAAGGGTGACTGGGTGGCCACGTGCCCCAGCTCTCTGGTGGGCACTGGGGAGCTGAGGGCAAGCACAGCCCCTGGAGCCGGCTCTGTCCCGGGATCTGCCTGCCAGGGATTTCAGTAGCAGCTTGGGGGGGTCAGGCACAGGGCACTTGGCACAGGAGGTGGGAAAGAAGCCAGGGTGAGACCTCTGAGTGAGTGGAATGGTGTGGGGGCGAGCCAGGGACTCACACGGGGCTGGGTAACACAGGGCAGAGGGAAGGGAGTGAGGAATCCAGGGCAGAGGCTGAGAACTTCACCGAGGAACCAGGGGAGAGCCCTGAGCCAGGTGAGATCCCTGAGAACTTCACTGAGGAACCTGGTGAGATCACTGAGCCATTCATCATAGAACCAGGTGAGACCCCTGAGAACTTCACTGAGGAACCAGGGGAGAGCCCTGAGAAATTAACTGAGAAGCCAGGTGAGATCCCTGAGCCAGGTGAGATCCCTGAGAACTTCACTGGGGAACCAGGGGAGAGCCCTGAGAACTTCACTGAGGAACCTGGGGAGATCCCTGAGAAATGCACTAAAGAACCAGGGCAGAGGCCTGAGAAATTCACTGAAGAACCTGCAGAGATCCCTGAGAACTTCACTGAGAAAACAGGTGAGAACCCTGAGCCATTCACTGAGGAACCTGGTGAGATCCCTGAACCAGGTGAGATCCCTGAGCCAGGTGAGATCCCTGAACCTTTCCTCACCCCAGCAGGGCAAGGAAAAGCAGGGGCTGCTCTTGTCCCATCACAAACCCCACCAGGAGCCAGGAGCCCGTTCTGAGCTGCAACAGCACTGGGAGCTCTGGCAGCACTGAAGTGCTGAACTCCACCAGCAGTGACCTTTCACGTTACCTCCAGGACTATTTAGACTGGCTGGGCTCCCCTGGCCCAGCAGCAATCCCACAGGCTCCAGCTGCCCGCTCCAGAGCAGAGTTATGGCCTGTGCTGCCGATGCAGTCTCTTGGGTTTGTTTTTTTTCTTGCAATCTTGACTTCATCCCAGCAAGGGCTCCTGTCTCTAACTGGCCGCTGTCAAAACAACTCCAGCGGGGAGATAAGGGAGAGAAGACTTTGAAGAGGCTCCTTCCTGCAAGCTGCTCACTATCTCCCCAAGACATTTGTCAGCATCCCCTAGGAAGGGCAGCAGACTTGGGGAAGGCAGGAACCATTCCCCCTCCTCAGCCCCCAGTCACATCACAACACAGCGTTTAAAATGGCTCGTGAGCCCCAGATAAAAAGCAGGCGATTAGTGTCTAGAAGCAACCTCTGTTTTCTATCACCAGATGTGGCCGTTTCCCAGCAGGACAGATATTCATTCATGAAAGGACAAATATTTCTGTCCATTTTTCCCAGCTTTCTTGCTTCTCTGCTCTTCACAGCCACCTTTCTCCTGATTCAAATTAGGCTGTGGCTTTGGAGCATGCCCAAATCCACCCCCAAGAGAAAATAAGATTAGAGAAGGGATGTGATTCATTTGGTAGTTTCCCTTTTCTTACATCTTGCTTTGAGTGAAGCATCATCAGACGAAAGCTGCCCCTCCATGACAATCTGCTTCTTCACAAGAGGACACAATGCAGGGCTGCTTCTGCCCACGGGGTTGGTCACTGCTGCCTCCATGGCACAGCATGGATGAAATTCCCTCTTTTCCCCATTCCACAGCCCAGCTGGGCTCTGCAGGCCAACACAACTCCCTTCATCTGATAAAAGAATCATGCCCAAACCCAACCAGTTGCTGCCATCAGGGAGAAATCCTCCCTTTGGCTGGGTCATTGCTGCCTCTTGGCCATTGTTTGGAGCATTAATCAATGGCTCTGAGCTTGCAGCTGGCTGAGGGTTTGGGTGGGCTTTTTGCACCAGCAAACCACACACTCTGAGTTCCAGTTTCCAAGTTTAGCCCTGTGAAGAAGGAGATTTGGAAACGTTTCCATCCCAGTTTTCTGGGTAGCTGATGAGGAGCACGAGCGCACAAACAATGCTGAGCTCCGCGCTCTCAGCTCCTCCTTGCTGCTGGATTATTTATTATGATGGCCTTTAGCTGCAAAGTCTCCTTTCACACTTGCTCCAAGATGGGGTAAAAACAGTGCTGGCAAGCCACGTTCCCTTGGGAAAGCCAGGGATTTTTCCAAGGACTCCCTGCTGAGAAGGTCTCTTGGACCACTGAACCTCCCCCATTTCCAGCACCATCCTCAAGCCCCCAGCACTGAGCAAACCCCAAACACATTTTCTGCTCTAGTGGAAGGTGTCCCTGCTCATGGCAGGGGCTGGAACATGATGATCCTTCAGGTCCCTGCCAACTCCAACCATTCTGGGATTCTGGGGAGCCCGTGGAGCAGAACTGGGCTGCAGTGCAGCCTTTTGGGCTGGCTGGCTGGGAGCTCAGCAGCAGAAGCTGGGGTGGGTCAGGGTGAGCCGTGGCAGTGACCAGGGACAGGATGGAGGGGTCGCAGCCCCCGAGCCCAGCCCGGCTCCGCAGCCCCGCTCCCGTTTCCTGCAGAGCCATCACTGAGGTCTCATTGTAAAACGGGCAAACAAAACACAGGAGTTCAAGCTATTAGAAAAAAGTAAAAAAAATCCTGAAGTCTGCAAAGCAAAAGGGCTCCAGCACGGACAGACTTTCTCTGCCCAGCCCATTGTTCGCGGAGGCGGCCGTCCCTTTCCCATGCCAGAGAGATTTGCCTGGTGCCGGCCAGTTCTTTATCCCACTGTGCAATTAATACAGCTTCCCCCAGATAAACAGCAGCTTGTTTAACTATGTCTCTTGATAGGTCCCAGTAAGGCTTGATAACATGGATGGTCGGATGTTGTCAGGACGAAGGAGTCAGACATGCTGGCAGCAACCTTTTCCCTTTCAAAGCACACATGTTTAGAGAAGAAAGGGCTGCGCCTGTTCGCGGCACAGCCACCGAAATCTCGCCGTGGCATCAAACGGGGCAGGGGCAGGGCTGGGAGCTGCTCCCTCCTGGAGCCAGCCTGCTCCCGGCGCTGGCAGCCAGCTCCTGCAGCCTCCAGACCCCTCCTCGGGCTGCTCCTATCATGATGTGTGCAAATCCATGACTTAATCTCATGCTATGATTTCTACTATCCCCAACAACAGCAGCAGAATAAAAATTAAAAATAATCATTGTTTTTAATTTCCCTTCTGGTTTTACCCCCAGCACGCTTTTATGTCAGCTCTCCAATGGTCTCTGCTGATCACAAGCCCCAGTTTCTTAATTTAGCAACTTTTAAACTTTATCTTAAAGCCCTCTGATTTGATTGTGCAAGAATCTCAGCACTCATTAAAAATAAACTAATTATGTTTGGTGAGGCTGGGGATCAGGACAGTGACAATGCCACAGCAGTGGTAAAAAGTACATGGAAATGATCCTTTTTTGGATCAGGACTGCACCCACATTCCTGGGTTTTGAGATGCCCCCCTGGCTCCCCCAAGAGATGGATTTGGGGGTGCTGAGGGTCACCCCCACACCATGCCTGTCCCACTGCAAAAGGATGGCACGGAGACACCTGGCCAGGACTTTCAATGGGAATTTCCAGGATGACAAACAACAAAAGGGATTTGAGGGCACCTCACTGATGCTGCTTTGGGGCCTCTCCATGCAGCCACCCCACTCCAGGGGTCCCCTGCTCCTCTGGGATTCTGTCAAGCCCCAGGCTGGGTTATCTCCACTGCTCCAAGCACTCCTATCTCCCAGCTCATCCTCTTCCCTTCTGAAGAAATCCCTTCCTTTCCCATCTCTCTCTTGGAAACCACCCTGTTCTTTCCATATTCCCTCTTTCCTTCCTTCCTGCTGAGCTGCAGACCCTGCTCCCCAAAGCATCAGGGGAAGGATGTGGGGGAATGCAGCCCTCGTGCTGCCATGAGTAGATGCTCCCTTTCTTCCACCCTGAGCCCTCCACGCCTGCCCAGCACCCTCCCAGCTCTCCCAGTCACACTGGGACGTGTTTTGAAGGGGGCAGCACCCGTGTGGCAGCTCCCTGGTGCTCACCTGGGACAAGGACCCCTGGTGCTGATGGGACACCCCAGGTGGGGTCACCTGAGCCTGCACAGGGGGACAGAGCAGCACCTGGGGTCAGCTCAGGTCTTCAGTGTCATGTGAGGGAGCTCCAGGCATTCCTCGAGCAGCAGCACAGCCCCAAACCCTCCCAAACCACCCCAGACCCCAATTACAGGGGTAGGGCTGGCTTCAAACTGGCCTCAGGCAAACCCAGGCAGGTTTATTAAAATAATAAACCCCCAGTGGCTCAAGCAGCAAAGTACAGGGCAGCAGGATCAGATAAAAGGGCAGCTCTGGCCAGGGAGCAGGCGAGCCGGAGAAGGCTCCAAGCCCTCCCTGTGGAAAGATCAGTCCATGGCACCAGGAGTTCATTCTGGGAGAGGTTCCTTTCCATCGTGGTCACAGTTGTGCTGGCACCTTTCCCCCCAGCTGGCAGTTTGGGCCTGTGCTGTTTCAAAATCTCCACTTAACAGCCAGATTAAACAGGTTCACATTTGCAGCTTGCAAACCACAGGGGCAGCAGCAAAAGCAATGAAATTCGGTACTTTCTGAATGAAAGCACCCAGTGACCTCTGTGGGACGGTGTTCCCTGATGGAAAAACAGGGCAGGAATGGCAGTGCTTTGCAGCCAGCACCAGGGGGCTGCACCCATTCTGGCCCAAGGGGATCACTTCCCATTTATTTAAAAAGATCCTGGTCCTTCAGAAGAAGACAGGGGCAGGTTTGGAGAGGAAAAGGCATCAGGAAGGCTGAGATGCCTGGCACTGACTTGTCTGGAATTGTCTCCCTTGGCTTCACTCTGTGACAAAGCACTGAGGGGTCATTGAGGGACATCAGGGCTGCACAAGAGGCACCACGAGCACGCCCAGCTGCCATCAGGGAACACTGGGATCTGCAAGTGTTACCCCTGGAGGCAAATCAGCAGGGCAGGTCAGCTTCTCCTGAGCTCCCACCGAACACAAAACCTGCTGCTGCCAAATGCACTTTGCCTTTTCCTTCTCTCTGGACCATAAATGGGCTGCTCAGAAATTACAGCACTGCTTTGGAAAGGTGAGAGATAAGGTCTGTGACCCAGAACCCCAGGAGTCAGTCAGTCATTGGCCTGGTGATGTGTTTTGGGAAGAGCACAGCTGGGAGGGGCTGTGGGGCTGGGTTCTTTGGGTGGACCATGAAAACCTGCACGGACATTGAGGGGTCTGATCTGCTCACACCACACCTGCAAAGTCCCAGCCTTTCTAGACCTGAAAAGCTCTGCCCTTCTACTCCATCACCCACTGCCATGAAGGTGGAGACACCCAAGAGCATCCACAGAGGGACATTTAGAATCACACCCAATTTCCTTCATGCTCTGCCCCTTGCTGTGGAACTCCTCGTTCATTTTTCAGCAGGTTCTTGCACAATCAGCATCTGCCCAGAGCCTCCTGCCAAACTGCACAGATAGAGGGGAGTATTACTAAAGCAAAGAGCAAATTACAGATTGGCTGTGGCTGCCTTTCCCAAAGTGCCAGCAATGTTTGGCATCCCAAGGTGTCAGCCAAGAAATGCAGCCTATGCCTGCCAGGCAGCCTCAGCCTCACTGCACAGCTCCAGAGCAGACATAGATCAGGGACAGAGAGAAGAGCCTGGGTGACAAACAGAGCTGCCCAAAGTGCCCCACCCAGATCATGCTGACATCTGAAATGATGTGGAGAGGAGCCTTTGATTCCCTGGAAACCTGAGGGGTGGATTGAGATTCCCTTTTGTGGCACATCAAAGGCACAGCAGAGTTGGTCCAGGGTATTTAATGCCACAGGATTCATTCATTCATTCATTCATTCAGCCAAAGCCCAGCCTGCCTTCCCTGGGCTGACCATCCCTTCACAGAGCTGACCATGCACAGGCACTGATATTTTAAATATGACACAGAAATTTCAAACCTTCCCAAGCACCTGGGCCGTGTTCTCCCCTCCCTACACAAACTGCTGCACTCACAACTTCCCCTCCTGCTCTGCTCACCCCAAAGAGCAAAATATCTCTTAATGAGGCCCTAAACTACCCCTGAAATATCTTCACTGGAGGACTGGAGCTGGGTCAATGGAGACTGGCACAAGGCATCCTCCTCCTCGTCTGAGGGAACGTATTTATGAGGAAGTCATTACGAGGGAGGCGGGGAAGAGGGGCTGGGGACGCTGAGAGAGTCCTTTCATTGATCAGATTATTTTTAGAAAACAAATTTCCCTTAATGGGCTTATGGTTTCAGTGAGAAGAGCAGCTGGTGCCAATGTTTACAACTCTGAGTCACGTCACAGAACGTCGAGGCAGTGGAAAGTCTTATGAGCCCTGGACAATGGTCCCAGTGAGCAGAGCTCGCTGCACTGCCCGGCCTCTCTGTTGTCCAGCTGAGCTTCAGGGAGCCCAAACTGCCAGAAAACAGCATCAGCCACCCAGGTCTGGCTGGACACTGGGAGCAGGCATTGGGGAGCTGCAGCTGCACACCTCTGACACCCCCTGATCACAGGCAGAGAGGATGGGGAAGAGGGACAGCGACATTCCGAGAGCTGGTGTGCTCCTAGAGGCAAGCTCGTGTTTTTCTGATGATGGAAATTCCATTTTCATGTCACAATAAGTTATTTTTTTTCACCTTGGCCATGCTGGGATGTTTTCTGTAAATGCTTTGGTGTCTTGCAGCAACACAAAGGCCGAGAGCTGCCTGCATGGAGCTGTGGGGACACAGTTGGGGACACAGCTGGGGACACAGTTGCCTTTGTGCCCTGCAAAGGGAGGACAGGAGGGTGAGCAGGGGTGTCCTGCAGGGCTGTTTTACCTGCAGAGTGCACTTCTGAATAAATCCCCCAATTCCTTCCCACTGCCATGTGTGGTTTGCCTGTGAGGGCAGCCTGCAGATGTGTGAACAGATGTGAGCCCCAAATTCTGCATCAGGTGGGCAGCAGCAGAGGCTGTGAGGATCTGCCCTGCTGTTCTGGGCTTTTCCCCATATTCTCATCTTCCCTTCTAAACTCAAGGAAGTTCAGGATGGAAAAAAACCAGCGTGGTTTTACACATCAGAACCCTTCCTGCACTAAACCCCAGCTGAGTCATCTCATCCAGCTCCAGGGGAGTCTGGTCCTACCTCCTCATCCTGCTGGCTCCTTCCTGCTCCCCAGCAGAGCAGGGGCACAGCAGGGACAGCTCAGCCCTGCCAGGGATGCAGGGAAACACCAGAGTCCCCCCTCTGTGTGTCACACGTGTCCCCTCAGCCCTGCCAGGGCCAGGCTGATTCTCCAGGGAAGCACCAGGGTCCCCTCCCATGTGTCACTCGTGTCCCCTCAGCCCTGCCAGGGCCAGGCTGATTCTCCAGGGAAGCACCAGGGTCCCCCCCCCGTGTGTCACTTGTGTCCCCAGCTGTGGGGCTGCTGTTCCCCTCCACTCAAACACTCCCCCTGGCACAGATCTGCTCCCAGGGCAGCTCCAACAGCCCTGAGGGTCTCCAGGCTGGCACATCCCTGCCCTGCACAGGAGCAGAGGGGCACAGGTAGGGACAAAGCCACATGGCCATCAAGTGGCACCTTCCCCTGGAGCCTGCAGTGCCCTGACCTGCTCCAAACCCCATTTCCATCAAGGACCAGGCCCCAGAAGCCCAGGTCAGCCTGGTCTGGAGGACATGGAGCACACTTTGGCCCTCTCCCATGCTTGTTTTTTTCCTGCTGAGCATCTCCAGTGAGATTTCCACCCACAAAGCAGCCAGGAAGCAACAATTGAGCAGTAAAAATCAAAGAAGCAGCTCTACAAAGTATTAAAATCAGCCTTGCAAAGCTTAGGTCGGGTTGGATTTTTTTTTCAGCACATGAATTTGGCCAAAGCTTCGTGCAATGTGCAGGGCCCGTGGCTCTGCTGGCCTTTGGTTTGGAAACAGGGCTCAAGTTTTGGAACATCTTCCGAGGGCACCATTCCACTGGAAAACGTGGGCTGGTCACACCCAGCCAGTTCGCAGGATTAGGTCAACAGATCCTCATTTCTTAATTGTGAAGAAAGCCAGCCTTCAGGGAGAACTGTTCCTAAAAGACTGCTCAACAAGTATGTGGGATTAACAGAAAAATCAAGCAGGACAGCTTGGGAGAGGCCAGTCATTCCTTAGAAAAAAAGCAGAAAGGCAAAAGGATGCTGGCCACTGTGGAATATTGCCCTGTAATGGCACAGGGTGAGGCACTTTCAGTGGGGTTGTGCATTTTTGGGCAAGTTGAGGATCTGAGTCAGAGCTTTCCAAATCCTTCTGCTCACCCCAGTTGATGAGGGCATGCAAAATCCCTGAATGGACCCAAATGTCCTTAGAATCAACATCTGGCTCCAATAAGCAGCCCGATGGTCATGCTTTAACAATGTTTGTTCCAAACTAAACCTTTAACTAAACATTTTCTGAAAAGGGGTTTTGATAGCGGAGTTGCAATAGTGAAGAGGCTGCTCGTGTTTGTTTTTACTAGAGATCCCAATTCCCTGGGGTTTAACTCATCCTCACACATTCTTTTGGGGTTGGAACTTGGTGGAGCAGGAGGGATTTCTGCCATTATTGCCAGATTTTTTCACAGCATCACTCTGGGGATTTTAACCTGGGAACCCCAACCTGGCACAGCAGCAGGGGGGATGTTGGTGCTCATCACATTTGGGTTCTCCCTCCTCCGTGTCCAGGATAGGAAGGACAAAGATAACCACAGTAAGGGGAAGATTCAGGATAGATATCAGGACAATTATAGAAAGGATTATAAGGGTCAGGTAGAATTTCCATTGTGGGATGGAAATTCACGGATGCCACCTGGTCTAGTGGGTGGCATCCCTGCCCTTGTGGTGGGGTGGAACAAGATGATCTTTAAGGTCCCTTTCAACCCAAACCATTCCACGTTTAGGAAATATCACACCCACACCTGCCAGACAATGACTGAGGGACGAGTGGACTTTCCAAGGTAGTTTTGGCCCCCTCTGTGAGGCTGCCCTGAGGACAAGAGCAGAGCCACGTCCCCGGTGCAGGGATCACCTCCAGCTCAGCCATCACCTGCACAGGGCCAGCAGCTGGAGATTTGAGGCCTCTCAGAGGAGACTTCCAGTCCCCTTCACACCCATGGCTCCAAGCCACAGCCAAGAGCAGACTGGCCCACACCAGTGATACACCTTGTGATAAACTTGTGATACACCTAAATCTGTGATATACCTAAATCTGATACACCTGAATTTGTGACACGTCTAAATTTGTGATACACCTGAATTTGTGATACACCTAAATCTGTGATACACCTTAATTTGTGATACACCTAAATTTTGACCACACCTAAATTTGTGATACATCTAAATCTGTGATACACGAAAATCTGATACACCTTAATTTGTGATACACCTGAATTTTGACTACACCTAAATTTGTGATACAGCTAAATCTGTGATACACCTAAATCTGTGATACACCTAAATTTGTGATACACCTATATCTGTAGCACACCTAGATTTGTGAATACACCTAAATTTGTGATACACCTAAATCTGATACACTTAAACTTGTGATACACTTAAATCTGTGATACACTTAAATCTGATACACCTTAAGGCTGTAACCTCTGAGCACGAGGCTGAGTTCTCCTCTGGACAACTCCTGGTGGCACAGGAGAGGCAGCTGCAGCTGCAGCCCCTGTCGGGCAGGAGCAGGGCTGGGATGCCCTGAGCCGGGCTCAGAGGCTCCCCGGAGCCCCTCGGAGCAGGGAGGGCTGCCCAGGGAGGAGGGCAGCGAGCAGGGGCTCGCAGGCAGCCAAGCCCCGGGGCCAGCCCCGGCGGGATCCGTGTCTGCCTCTGGGCTGAGTCAGCTCCTGCTGCTCCTCTCCGCATCACAAACGCTTCCCTGGCTTCCTAAAGCACTGCCAAGCAGACTGAAAATGTAAAAGAATGGCTGATTCGAAAGCAGCTGCTGGAAGTCCTGTCTTTGCCTGTGTCTTCTGCCATCAAAATACACGGAAACAATTCCTGAGTGCTGGGCAGGCTCGGAGCCTGGCTGGTGTGTGGCTCCTCACCTGTCCTGCTCCAACCCCTGCAGCTTTGGGATGCTCAGGCTGGAGGCACCTGGGCACCTCCTCCTCCTCCTGGCACCACTGTTTCAGCCATCAGAGCTGAACCAGGAGAGGCAGAGCCAGCAAATCACATTGATTTCCTAGATTTACTAATATTGAAAGTTATAAAAACTCCTCTTGGGATGCTCCGATGCTCATTTGGATTCCCACATTCCATATTCTGCTCCCTCCAGCTGCCAAATGCAACCCTAAAGCTAAAATTGGGTTTGAGACCTCCTGTGTTTTACACCTCAGCCCCTGTGCAAGGAGATCCAGGATGAGATCCACAGCTAACACCACACACATCCTCTGGCCCTGCCAACATTGATCTGCAAATTTTTTGTGTTTAATTGTCCCTTTCCCATTCAAGAGCCGTTTCCTGGCCTTGCTGGCAGAAGGGAAGGGCACTGGCAAGCACAGCTGTGGAGTCTGATTCCCATTTAGGATCGAGGGCCCCTTTACCCAGCTCCAGCTCCACAGAAAGGCTGAAATGCAAATGGGAACCAGGCCCTTGGAGGGCTCACTTTGAACAGGTTCTATTCTTACCACTTTAAACAAGCAACTGAGCTCTAACCAGTACAATCTGGCAGGGGCTGATGGTTTAGGCCTGATCTTTTCCTTGTCCCAGCCTTCCTGACACCCTGGGCACTGCTGGAGAAGAGCTGCAGGGTCAGGGTCAGGCAGCCAACTGCAGCAAAACACAAACCTCATTTTTTTTTTTCACTGAATAAATATAAAGATACTGTATATGAACAAAAAATGAAGCGTGTTCCACGGAGGATTTTAAAGCTTCCAAAAATATTCCCTCAGCCCTTGCCAAAGGTAATAGAGCCAGACTTTCCATGGAAAGCATCATTGTGCACGGTGAGGTTCAAGGAGGTCGCTCTGCTTGAAGTGCACAAACAGCCAGCGCCCTGTCCCATCCCTCCCCTGCACACACACACTCTGCCACCAGCAACAAGTGCCCTTTTTTTTTTTTTTTTAAAAAAAAAAAGGAAAGAAAACAACTTTCTTCCCTCAAAGGTGGTATAGAATTCCCCCTGGCTGTGCAGCAGTAGCAGCTACAGCTTGTATTTACAAGCAGCCCCCTCAAGAGGACTCGGCTGGCTGTTTATAGAACACCCCGACACCAACAGGTTTGCTCAGGGGGTTCTGTATTTTTGGAGGCTTTTCTAAGCCCTGCTTTCTTCCCCATGCCCAAAGCAGTGGCTGTAACAGATCCTGCACTAAGGAGGTGGGAACGTGGCTGCTGAGAGGTTCCTGTAACACAGGCATTACTGCACACTTCTTGGAGGGCTGGAAAATAACCCTCTTTTCTACAGTTGCTGCCTTCCACCTAATTATCCCCAAAGCTTTGACTTGTAAACACCTGACCTAATTCTTTCCACGGGCAGTTTTTAATAACAGAAATTCTTCAAAAGTGTCTTTATGATGCATCACACCATGGTACCTTGTAAATAAGCTGTGGGCCAGCCGAGCCTTTCACGGGGAAACGAGGCAAAGACACTGAGTCAGTGAATATTCAGCTTTAGGGAGAGGCACCACAGCCTCAGTGAGGTCAGCCCAGCTCAGCCCTCAGTTGGAGCTGGATGATCCTGTGGGTCCCTTCCAGCTCAAGGTGTTATGTGATTCTGGGATCTGAAATGCCACATCCGAGCTCTGCAGAGGAAGGAAGGTCCTTAGATCTTGTCCTAAGAGCAATGCCGTGTCCATATGGATTTCCTTTCACTTTGGGATCACAGAGCTTTCTATAAATACCTATCAATGAAGCTGCAGAATTTATTCAATGCTTAGGTAGAGGTGGGGGTATGAAAAGAGAAAATCCTGAGCTTCCTTCTCTCAGTGCTGGGCACTGGGCACATCCCAGCATGGAATTATCTCTTCCTGGGCTCTTTTACACGTGGCAAAACCTGGGAGCCTGTCCAGGAGAGCAGCAGGTTCCCCTGGAGCAGCACCACATGCCAGGGGAAGAGCTGGGAGAGGAGCCCTGGTGTCCCCAGTTCCCCAGCTCATTCCCCATCCTGTGCCTTCTCCTGGCACTCCGGAGCAGAGCTGATCATGCAAATCCTCCCCATTTGCATTTTGGATTTGTATATATTTGTATATGGCCCTGCCCAAACCTGAAGTTGTTTTGGCAGCACAAATACACCTAAATCTGTGATACACCTAAATCTGTGATACACCTAAATCTGTGAAACACCTAAATCTGTGATACAGCTAAATCTGTGATACACCTGAATTTGTGATACACCTGAATTTGTGATACACCCAAATCTCTGATACACCTAAATCTGATACACCTAAATCTGTGATACACCTAAATCTGTGAATACACCTAAACTTGTGATACACCTAAATCCGATACACCTTAATTTGTGATACACCTGAATTTGTGATACACCTAAATCTGTGATACACCTAAATCTGTGATACACCTAAATCTGATACACCTAAATCTGTGATACACCTAAATCTGTGATATACCTAAATCTGTGATACACCTAAATCTGTGATACACCTAAATCTGATACACCTAAATTTGTGATACACCTAAATCTGTGATACACCTAAACCTGTGAATACCCCAAATGTGTGAATTCCCCGTATTCAGCTGGGCTGAGCCTCGGACCGGTGACCTTTGGGGTGACCCAGCAGAGGGGCAGAGCCCCGGGAGGAGCGAGGGGCAGGGAAGGCAGTGGGAGAGCTCGCTGCTGGCTGGAGGGAGGGAGGGAAGGAGCAGCCTGCAGAAAGAGTTGCTGAAAGCCTTGCAACACGAGAGAAGCTCTGCAGGCCTTTGATCTCCGAGCTGTTCTTGAACTGTCACTTTAATGATGTGTCAAAGACTAAAAAGAGTCGAGATTAAGAATACTGGAGCCTGGGGAAGAGGAGAAGGCCATTTTAAGCCCGCTGGGTCTAAGCTGGGTTTCTGGAAGCTTTTAGACCCTGGCTGCACGCTGTGCACCAGCACAGAGCTGAAAAACAGGTCAGGTTTTGGAAGTACTGCGCCACGGTTCGCCTTGTAAAAAGCCTGAGTGCTCCCTGCACGGGCAGATCCCTGCCTGCTCCAGACGTGCACGTGCACGCTCTGCTCCAGCAACTTCTCTGCACAAAAGGCTGCAGTGAGTTGTTTTCCAGAGTTTCCCTGTGGAATTCTCTCTGTCTCACATTGTGTCCCCAAAGCAGTGCCATGGCTGAGCTGCAGGGCCGGGCTGGTGCCTGGGCAAGGGACAGGAATTCCTTCAGACAGCCCCAATTTTATCAGCCCAATACTGGCAGGACATTTGGGCTCTCTGGAACTGCATCTATTTCATTAATATCCCAGCCAGCTTTCATGGCATTACCATCAGGTTAATCTACTTTAGATTAATGAACCTCAGTTTCAGCCAGGCAAGCTAATTAAGATGGTTTTCTTTGAACTTGTTCTAATGAATGTATTAATATCGTTCAGGGCTTCTTTTGGAGCTACAAGCATGGCCATGTTATTCCTGAGAAGAGGCCAAACATTTTTTATTAGGGAATCATGTGCTGTGCAGAGTCTGGGACTGCCTTGCCTTTGTTTTCTCTGTGCTGCACCTTTCCAGTGGCTGCAGAGAGAGCAGCCCTTTGCTTTGCAGATTTTGCTGTGGCTCCACAAGTCAGGAAAAGTTCAGCAGTGCTCTGCACATGCTCAGGATCTGGTGAAAAAAGCTAGGAAAATTTACTATCAACTAGCTCTTGTTCTTAAAAAACAAATCAAACAAGATTTGTTTAACTACTCCTCCACCTCTATTCCAACAGAGAGAGATTCAAATACAGAATCATTTGGGTGGGAAGGGACCTGAAAGTTCATCTCATTCCACCCAACAGCATCTTTTCCCCAGGTAACAAGGACAGAAAAGGAAGAAGTGGGAAATGGACTCAAGTTGCATCAGGGGAGGTTCAGGTTGGACATCAGGGAGAATTTCTGCACTGAACAGGTGGTGAGGCACTGGCAGAGGCTGCCCAGGGCAGCAGGCACCATTCCTGGGGGGACTGAGCAGAGGGGTGGATGTGACACCTGGGGACATGGGTCAGTGGTGGCCCTGGCAGTGCTGGGGGAAGGGATCTCAGAGGGCTTTTCCAGGACTCTGAGATTCTGTGGTGTGGGGCTGGGGAGGAGCAAAGAGGGGAAAGTCTCCAGGGCAGGAGCTGTGCAGAGCTCCAAGGGGGAGGCGATGGGAAGGAACCAGGTGTGAGGGCTCTCTGCTGGGGACAGCTGGCCTGGGGTGGCAGGGACCTTGTCCCTCACCAGGGCACAGCCCAGGTGCTGCTGAGCCACACAAACAGGGATTTTCCAGGTGGTTCTCACAGCCTCCCAGGTGGGGCTGTGAGGCTGCAGGAGCTGCCTCATGACCAGAGTTCAAAGGAGGGAGAAATAACTCAAACCATGGCTCATGACAAACTGCCTCCCACCGGGGTCTGCCTTGGCCACTGCTCTGGGAATCACCTGGCCTGGGAATCTGAGCAAACAGAAGGGACAAACACTGAGGGGTTGGGCTCCTCTTGGAGCCCTGTGGGTCCCCATGGCCCTGGGGGATCTGAGCAAACAGAAGGGACAAACACTGAGGGGTTGGGCTCCTCTTGGAGCCCTGTGGGTCCCCATGGCTCTGGGGGAGCCACTGGAGACAGTGACTGGTGAATGACCCCTCTCTCCAGCCCCAAAAACACCCCACTTCCCTCAGCTGCACCATCCCAGCCCTAAGTTTGGGAGCAGCTCCCAAACCCAAGTCCCTGGATGTGCACAGAGATCTTTCCATGGACCTGGCCTAAATAAGCTCCTTAATGAATTGTTCCTCTCATGAAAGGAGAAAACCACAGGTCCCATCTCTCACAGTCACAATCCCTCAACATAAATAAAATAAACAGCCTGGAAACAGTTCTTTAAAACTGTATTGCCACACAGGTATCATTCAAAATTAGGGGAGTATGGTTCCTTTTTTTTTTGATTTCCCTAAGTAACCAGCCTGCAATCAATGTGCCAGGCCAAGGTGGAGTTTATTTATAAATTCACATTTATGATGAATCATTGGAGGAAATGAAGGCAGACTGGAGACAAAAGTCTGTAGTTGCTAAACCAAATAGGAAATGCTCTTTACATCTGCCTCTTCAGTTGGCATCCACTTCCCCTCCCAGTCTCCTTTCTGCTGGGTAGGCCTGTTTATTTTTGGGCTACTTTTGTTTGCAAAGCCAAACAGAGCTTCTGATTTTTTGTATTTATCTATCCTTTTTTTCTTTATTATTATTTGTAAACAGCATTTCTCACTCATTCAAACCCCAGATTATTAACACTGGAAATCAAGGCACCTTCCTGCATGGAGTTGTTTACTCTCTTCAGGGAAAGCAAAGCCACAGAGTGGAAACTGGGTGGAAAAACAGCCTTGCTAAAATGATACAAAAATAAGGACAATGCTGGAACTACCCGGCCAGCTACGGAAGAATTGCCATCTCTTTTCTATTAGATTTATATTAAATGTTACTAAAATGAAATTAAGAAATTGGTACAAATCACTAAATGAGGATTTTGGGTATCTCAGGCCAGGCTGGATGGGGCCCTGAGGAGCCTGACCCAGTGAATGGCATCCCTGCCCATGGTCCTGCTTGGAACTAGGTGAGCTTTGAGGTCCCTTCCAACCCAACCCATTCCATGATTCTGTGTCTCCAGGCAGATTCCCACTGACAGGACACCATCAGTGACACTCACATTCATTTTCATTTCTTTTTCCCCAAACTGGCCCTACCAAAGCACTTCCCACTAAAAGAACAGGTATCTTGTGCTTCCCAGCAGAATCCTGTGGCTCTCCAAGGGGACAGCCCCCTGTCCATGGAGATCCTCACACCTCCAAGCAATGAGGAATCAGCAGAGCTGCAGGAGAACCCTCCAAGCACCCATCCTGCACTCTGGACCTCACCCATGTCACCCTGCAGGTTTTAGAGCTCTGCTGCTGCAGTGGAATATTTACTCTGCTTGAATATGAGCTGATGTGAGATAAGGAACAAGCTCTGGTTCATAAAGCTGTCGTTTCTCCGAGGGCTGGTGCTCCCTGTGTGTGTGTGTGGGTATCAAAAGTGCACATCAGCTATTTGATCACCACTGCTCAGTGCAGAATTTCTATGCAGAAAGCTGGCATGGCCTTTCTTTCCTCTAGGAGACTTTAAAATCCTTCCAGCCCCACTGGAGAGAGAATTCACACTGCCAATTTTTCTTTTTTTTAAATTTTTTTTCTTTCCAAAGGTTTTATAGAATGTGCTATGCGTGCAAAACGCAGCCTTTAACTGCTAGAAAAACACGGGCGTTAGAAACGCGAGCAACAGAAAGAGAGGCACCCAAAAACAGAAACAAAGAGGGCTGATCTGATCCTGGTAACTGTGATCAATGGTAAACACGGATTTTAATTTAGGGAGGTCTCTTGTTTCTGCTGGCTTTTTATAGCAGGTTAAAAAATAACAATATTGCCGTGGCGAGATGACGCCAGCGAGAACTTCCCGCTGCCCGAACAATCGGGGCAGTCAGGGCAGAGCTGAGGGACAAAGTGAGGGACAAAAGCTCTCCCTGCCGAGGGCTGAGGGACTGCTGGAGTCTGTGGTTTGTGGCAGGGCTCATTCTTCTGCAATCTTGGCACCGTGGAATGCTCTGCCTCCCCCGACCTTCGCAGGGCTCCGGCAGCCCGGCCGCTCTCGGGAGCTCCTCGGTGCTTGCAGCCCCTTGGCCGGCCCTTGGAAAGCCGTGGGAGTCTTCCTATTTCTTATCCTGCCCTCAGGAGCAAGGCTTTGTTTGGGAAGGTAGCCTGCAGCAGGTTTAGGGGCTTTACACCCTCAAGAACAATCCCCCGGCCTGTGTTTTGATAAAAGGAGGGTTTTTTCTCAGCAGCACCAGTGGCCAAAGGCCTCACATCAGCTGCTGTCCCATCTGAAGGGCCGTGGCTGCTGCTCCTGCCAGCTCTGGCCCCAGGAATGGCCCTTGGAGCGGGGTCACAGCTCCTGCTGCCAGCACAGCTCCCCGTGCCAGGGCTTCCAGAGGCACTGCAGAGCTTTCCAAGCTGCACAGGCACAGCTTGGAATAACAGCCTGCTCCCCAAATTAAGAAGAGCTGGATTATGGCTCCTGCCAGAAATAACGTAAACGAATGTTCCTCTAGGAATGGGGCTGGGGTGACCACTCTCTGTGCCATTTTCAGGACACTGAGGGGAACTTGCTGTTCTTTGTTAAAAAAAAAAAAAATAGCTCAACTAATGAAAAACCGATAAGAAAATCATTCAAATGCCAAAAATTCTCTCTCACACAAAACCAAACACTAATTTTTGCGATACTATATGTATTTATTGGTTAAAAGCACATACCAGCCTGTCTAAATCTGTGATTGGTGCCTAGTTTATAACACCTTTGTGGCTTTTATTTTCTCACCCAGACACATCAAAGCAGGGGACACTTAGCCAAGGAAAACTTCATTGTTAGTATTAACTCACTCCAAGAAAAAGATTTTTGGAAGTTTGAGAATTTTTCACTTCATGGCAATTGTTGATTAATGAACCTCAATGGACTGCAGCCTAAAAGAGGACTTTGTTAATAAAAAATGCTAAACAGTGCAGGCAGAGTAAGGAGATACTTTCTTTGAACCTAACTGATATAAAAGTGTACACAAAGAAGAGACCTGTGAAGATGGATTTATTCACTGGGATCCTGTTTGCTTTCCAGTTCCCCCTCAGGCTATTTCTACTTGCAAAAAAAAAAAAAAAAACCAAAAAAAACCCAATTACTGAGGACAGGAGGAGAAATCAGAGAATCACAATATAGCTGGGAAGATTAGAGCACTTGGGAGATATTTAATGATATTTAGGACAGACAGAGCTTTGCCCCTCTTGGCTTCCCCAATTGGAGCAGAGCAGGACCAGGGGTCAGGGCAGTGACACCTTCCAGCAGGGATGGGAGCACCAGGATCTCGAGGGATGACTCCTGACCCTCTCCTGATTTTGTTTGGAGAAGTCATCTAAGATCTCTGAAGCAAAATGTATTAGTCTGAGAGCAGGGTTAATGAAAATGACTCATTAGACTGGGGTGATCCAGTTAATTCCTGTTTACACTCTGCTTTAGGCTTCCCAGCAGAGAGGTACCACGTGGAAATGCAATTTTTTTGCTGTGAGCAGATGGTGCTGATGCTGCTGGAGTTGAACACCCAAAGCAGTGAGACTGGGCTGAGGGACCTGCACACACAAACCAAGCTCGTGCTGGAGGCAGCAGTGTCCCTTCCAGCCCTCAGCACCCCGTGAGCATCAGCCACCACAACTGGGAGGCTCCAGACTCTCTGTGACAGCTCCCAGGACTGGGAGGAAGGGTTCTGAGCAGAGTTTTGTTCAGCTGTGAGGAGGCAGCAAGGCCCAGCAGGCAGAGCACGAGGTCAGGGTGACCTCAGCCATGTCCTTCCCACGATCACAGAACCCCAGACTGGTTTGGGTTAGGAGAGACCTTAAAGCTCAGATCATCCCATCCCCTGCCATGAGCAGGGACACCTTCCACTGTCCCAGGCTGCTCCAAGCCCTGTCCAGCCTGGCCTTGGACATTCCAGGGATCCAGGGGCAGCCACAGCTGTGACCCAGAGCTCTCTTTCCTCACTCATTTATGGGTTTGTTGATGTGACTGAGAATTGTGAGCAATGAAACACCTGGGCAGCCCTGGACAGAGATCAGTCCATGGAGCCAATGTGGGGATGAGGAGCCCATGTGAGGATGAGGAGCCCATGTGGGGATGAGGAGCCCATGGAAGGATGAGGAGCCCATGTGGGGATGACGAGCCCACGTGAGGATGAGGAGCCCATGGGAGGATGAGGAGCCCACGGAAGGATGAGGAAGCCACGTGAGGATGAGGAGCCCACGTGAGGATGAGGAGCCCATCTGGGCCTGTCCCAGCTGGAATGTGTGTGAGGATCTGGAGCTGCCAGAACCCCTGATCCTTTCCTATGGGGCTCTGGAGAGCCAAGCCTTGGTGTGTTGTTTTGAGGTGCCTGTCACACACAGGGGGAGCAGGAATGTGACATTATGGGACCAGGCTGGGTATTTTGGGAGGCTGCACTACAGCCAGAGGAAAAGGCTGTAATTATAGAAATGATATGGGAAGAGATATGCCCAGGCAGTGCTGGCCATGCTCTGCTCTCTCAAATCCCTGTGTCAGGGGTGGTTAGATGATGGGAAGAGGCTGCTGTTTGCTGTGGAATGTCCTTTCTGCCTATATGTTTCTGAGAAAGAAATGAGAATTGTGTTTCTTTATTAAATTCAGTGTTTGTATCCTGCCTGTGTGATAAGGAGCAGTCTATAAATCATGGAATAAACCAGCTGTAAATCATCATCCAAGCTATTAAAGCCTCTCGGGTCTTTAGCAGATTTTCTACCCCCACTGGTTCATAAACACAATCCAAAATGTCACCCAGACACTTCTTCCCAAGCCTGATTTTTTATTTTGGGTTGGGAGTCTGAATTCCCAACAGGCCCAAGGCAGCATTATCCCATCTGGGTGTTCCATTTCTCACTCTGTGTCTGTGCTGTCCCCTCAGCTCTCTCAAACACCACACATAGGCAGCCCCATTTCTCTGCATCTCTGATTTCCTGGGAGCACGGCTCCAAGAGGGCAACAAGGGAAGAAAAAAGCTGGAATTGAAGCTGCTGCTGCCCATCCAGAGCCATCCCCTCCCCCTGAGAGCAGGGCAGGTGCTTCCACGGGGCTCCGGCACCCCGGGAACAGAGCCCTGTGGCAGGAGAAGGGAACAGCTCACAGCCAGAGGGGTTGTCAGCTCCCAGAGGATGGGACATGGACAAGGAGGAGATTGCAGAATGAGTGAGGATGGTGCTGTTTGGGGTCCCTGCTCTCAGGAGTGGTGACAAATCCTGGCTGGAAGGAGATCAGCAGCCAAGCTCAGGGACCAAGGCTCAAACACAACATCCACACCTCCCACCTTCCAGATCCCTGGGTCTGGTGGGCTGGAGCCCATCTTAGCTCCAAATACAGAGAGGGGTTGTGATTATCAGAACTGATTATTGGGAATTTTTAGCCTTATCTAGAGAGCAGATTTGAACCAGCCTAACCAGATCTGTTATAGAGTAGTTTCCAAGCAGTACATGTGACCTTGCACATTATAAAGCCCTTAGACAGAAAAGATCCTTTCTGCACCATTCAGTGGGAAAAAAAATCCTCAATCCCTCTCCCTCCAAGCACTCACAGAGCAGCAGGACACCACTCGAACCATTTAAATCTCTGTGACCAGAGATTTGAGAACTCAGCTTCCCAGGCAGAGCAGTGGGATGCAGGGCTGCCCCTGCCATGCCAAGAATGCTCTCCTCAGGCAGGTTGAGAGGACAGGATAAGTTGGAAGAAAAAGAAGGATCTTTGGCAAACTCAGTTCCAAGGGTTTTACTCTCAAGATGTTGAATAAATGAAATAAAAAACAGGGGACTGCAGAACATCCCCAGCTGTCTTTCTCTGTGGAAGGAAGATGCACTTTATCCTCTGGGAACATCCCCAATATCTGCAGATTCCCATCCAAATCCAGCCATGGCTTAACTTTGTGGGAAGAATGCTTTGACACTGAACTAAATTCTCTGGTGCTCCAGCAGGGAACAGGAATATTTGAGGGGCAGAATCAGAGCAGAGGGTGGCAATGGGACAAGGTTCACCTGAATGATCACCTGCACCCCTCTTTTCCTGTTGCAGGTGAACAAAACCAGAGATGTTGGAGGTAGGAATTGGCTGAGTATCCAATTCCTTCTTTTTCTAGCACGCTGCCAATTCCAGGTGTTCAACAATAATGGAGCAGTTACTCCCAAGTAACACCTATAATTTGAGTCCCTGGGACATTTCCTCTGGAATTTCAAAGCACATGGAAAGGAATGTGAAAACCTTTCATTAGCCACAGGCAGGCGGCTGCTGTCAGAACCACTCAGAAGAGCCCTAAAAGTTTTCCAAAAACCATCCCTGTCTCTGAGCTGCTGGGCACCAGACACCACTGGAGACCAGGGATGTGAGCAAAGCACTGATTTCTCCACACAGGAACAACCTCTCCTGCCCTCTGGAAGGGTTTCAACAGCAGAACATCATGTTCAAATCACTAATCCTCATAAAGCATCACCTGTGCTGTCGGAGGGAAGAGGGATTCCCTCGCCCCTGGGAATGACAGCTCCTTTCCCCAGGAAGGGCATGTGGGGTCAGAGCTGCAGGAGCTTTCTGTTCTGCTGCTCTGTCCCTGCCTTTTGTGGAAAACCTGCAGCCTCTCCTGCTCCTGTGATGAGCAGAGCTGCAAATCTCTGTCCATATTCCACGGGATGGGTATCACTTGCCAGATTTTCTGTTTACTGTGGAATTTCTACACAGCTTCAGGAACCCCTATATTTTATAAGAAAACAGAGTGGCATATAAAAACATTCTTAGTGCTGGTTTATTTATCTAATTAATGGTCAACAGAATAAAATGTACTTTTATGCCCTCCACCTCCCTGCCCCCACAGGCAGTTTTGTTTGACAGACAGTTTTGTTCCACACTCTCGGGGGGTGCATTAACCTCTGCAAAGTCCATGGGTGAGTTCAGAATTGGCATCACCCCTCCTGCTCCTGCAAAGAAAACCAAGCAAGCTCAACACTGAGCCTCTCTGTCCCAGCAGAAGGGAATCACTGAGCTTCTCTTTCCCACTAGAAGGGATTCTTTCAGTCGCATCCCTCGGTCCCACCCTGCAGCTCCCTGGCACTTTGAGGCTGCTGAGTTATGCCAGGTGGGAATTCTGCCTGTCCAAAGGCCAGCAGCAGCTCCTGGGACTGGGAATTCCCACCTGGGAGCACTAAATCTTTCTAGATGGGCCCATCAGATCCTGATGTTCTTTGCAGGGCAGCACTGAGGTTCTGTGGGTAGGTTTTACCAGCCTTGTGCTGCTCGTGGATCTGCAGCTCCTCACGTGCTGGGAATCCCTCATGGATCCAGCTCTGCTGTGGATTCCAGCCTGGAAACCCCACAGAACCACGGGCCTGAATTCAGGACACCAAATGTTCAGCCTTGAGCCATTTCAAGTCCCAGTTTATAAAAAGAGATCAGAGTCTACAGGGGTTTCACAGGAGCCTCTTGCACCCCTGGTTTGCTCCTGGCTGGGCACTGCCTGACTGGGATGGCCATTCTCTTCCTCCTCTTCCTCCTCCTTCATGGAGCCAGGTGCTCCAAGCCAAGGCCAGGTAATGGTGCCCAAAGTCACCAAGAGTGCAGAGTTAAAGAAGCACAAACATGAGATTTATAAGAAGGTAAAGAAGCAAGATATGGAGAGCAAACCTGAAAAGGGAACTGAGCTCAGATCTGCAAATGGAAATCAACTCCCACCTGAGGAGTTTCTGGGCATTTTGTCCCTAACACATCCCAGCTAAACTGGTTTAAGAATGGATAAAACCAATATGAAGATGTCTACACTAAAGCTGTCTAGGAGTTTAATTAGATCAATTGGAAACTGATTTCGTTAAACCAATGAATGTTTCCGTAATATGGACCAGACTTTGAATTTCAAGCACTTCAAACCTCATTACATGTATCCTTTATTATAACAGTGCTTCCCTCCATGCTCTCATGGCAGATTCCTGCCTCCTGAGGTTTGGGCTGGAATGCCAACAATTTATTTTAATGCAGTTCAGACATTTTAAAGCTTTGCTGAGCTATCCCCAAAATAACCACTGATAGTAGGTGGCAAGCACCCTGAAATGATTAGAGTCTTTCTTGTTGAGGAAAAAAAAAGATATTTGATGGAAAAAAAAAGGCAGAACTGATGAGAACAGGATAAGCATTAATGGAGAAAAGCCATGTGTTGGAGTGCAAACTGGTGGAACTGAAATACTCAACATGAGTCGCATTAAAAAAAAATCTTTGCAGAGTAATGGTCACTGGGCCTGCTGTGTCAGGGTTTTACCTAAATCAGCTGCACACCACGGCCAAAGAGTTGGAACCACGTTTCCCCTTTCTTATTTCCATGTCCCCACTGCACTTTATTCCATCCCAGTTCTCCTTCCCATCACCTTGTTGGGCTCATGAATCACTGGGCACTGTCCCTGTGCAGGGTTTGATCCTGCCTGGCCCCGAGGCAATGAAATGGCTTTTGCTGAATTCCTGCAGGCTGGCAGCCAGGAGCAGCAGTGTGTGGTTATCCTGGGCAGGGGATGCTGTGCCATGCTTGGCTCCCTCAGCCTTTTGAAGCCGTGCATTGACACCAGGGCTGGTGGCTCATGGTGATCAATCAGCTCTGGGAAGTGACAGCTCATTTTGGGGAACACGAGTGAGCTCTCTCTCCGTACAGTGAGCAGCTCTGAACTGAACCAGGCACTGCCCCAAACAGAAATAATCCAAACAAGACCTCTCCTTCTCCATGGCTGCTTCAAAGTGTCACCTCTTTACCTTGGTAGGAGGGAGAGAGCTGCACTTCATGAGAAATTAAAAACCTGAGGAACAAAAGGATCTCGTTCAGGGACTCCAATCCCAATCCACAGCACTTTTTAAAGCAGAGCATCCCTGTATTTAATTCACAACCAGCATTAAATTCAGGAAACACTAAAACTTCCAACCATAAAATAACCTTTTTTCTGCTCTAGCTATCCCAGTTCCCTGTACTATAACGTGAGGCTTTAACCAAGTAGGAATAAATGTGAATTTTGTGACCCTCCAGGTTTTACCAACCTTGCAGAGCTTCTATGAAATCCAAACCACAGCCACAATCCTGTTTGGATTTTTAAACAGATCCCTCTACAGATTCCAAGAAATAAAGTCAAGCTGAGGACTTCAGTGGGGTCTCTGTGGGATGCCTGGGAATGGCAGGAACAGCAGGGAGGATGTGGATGTATTATCTTACTCCAGAAGGGACTAGAGGGGAAAAATCCTCCTTGCTGGGTTTGTGCCTGAACAGCCCAGAAGTTGGTGGGAAATTTTTGGGCCAGGAGAAAGCAAGAACAGGAATGATTCAGGTGCTGGGAAAGCAGCCTCCAAGTGTAGCTGAAGTGGTACAGAAGATGCCAGCAGAGGCTGGGGAGGTGCTGGCAGTGCCCAGGGCAGAGTGGAGGGGCAGGGGCAGGAGGGAGATGGGCACTGAGCAGGGAGCCAGCAGCTCCAGGGGAGCCTGGGGAGGGAGGAGGGAGCTGTTTGCTTTGGATTTTGTGCCTGTGTTTTTGCTGCAACGCCCCAGGAAGACGCAGCAGGGAGTGAACTGACCAGTCTGGTGAACTTTTTATATTCCTTTTGGCCTTTTAATACCCTGAGAAGTGGAAGATCTTTTATTTTTAAACATAGCTGAAGGGCTAAATTAGCATTTTGGCAAGGGAAGTGAGCCTGGAAGGCAGCAGCGAGGGAAGCAACTGTTACCTGGAGCCAAAACTGAACGGAAACTCAGGCAGAAATCCCACCAGTGCTGGAGCCCCATCCCTGGTGAAGAAGGTGAGGGGCCCAAGAGAAAAACCTGCCCGAGCCTTTGCAGCATCCCCTGCTGATGGAGCCCTGGCAGTGGGACACTCCTCACTCAGGTGGGTTTTTCCCAGCAGCTCTTCCCTCCTGGATCCATCACCCAGCGAGCTGGAGGCCTCCAAACCCACCCCACAGTGGGCTCAGGGCTAACCCTGCACATTGGGTGATGCCAGGAATGTTCATGGAGCATCTGGACAGCATCTTTGCCTTTGTGCACCCTGGTTGGAGCAGCCCATCAAACACAAACCTGACTGCCTGCTCCAGCAGGAGAGGAGAGGAGAGGAGAGGCACCACACACAAGGAATTGGGCTGGAAAATGGGCACATGAATCAAAGAATGAATCAAAAAAAAATGAAAAATGAATCAAAACCCAGGATGGTTTGGGTTGGAAGGGACCTTAAATCTCCTGCCATTCCAGCCCCCTTCCACAGTTCTTCCTCGTGCCAGGAGGCAGCACTCAGGTCACTCCACACCTGCACACTCTGTCACAGGCACGCTCCTCGTTCCCAGCACAGCCCATGGCTGGGATTAACATCCCCAAATCCCAGCTGACACCCCTGCCAGAGATCTGCACACAAACATTGCACAGCTCTTCTCCTGAGAGGAGCAGCTCATCCCCAGATGAGCTCAGCTCAGCTCCCCAGATCTGTGCTCGGACAGGAGCAGGAGCAGAGCAATTCCCTGGGGATGGGGTTCCTGGGAAGCCCCTGCACCCCATTCCTGTGCTGCTGCTCACCTGTCCCTCACTCCCATGGCTCTGTGGAGTGCTGCTTTGGGCTCAGGTATATTTTAGAGATATCTGGAGGGGATTCTCCCCATGGCCACCCCCTCACACCCCTGCCAGGAGGGCCAGCCCTCAGCAGTGCCTCCAAACAGAGATGTTCAGATCCATCAAAATCCCCTTTTTTATATATGGATGTGAGACAATACTGATACCCAGTGGCTGATTAAGTTAATTACAGTTGAGTAAACATCCCCCATGGTCACCCCCAGCATGGCACCCCAAGGTTGGCTCCAACCAGCAGCCTGCAAGCAACGGGATATTCAGTTCCCACTCATTTTTGGCATCCTTCTAGACAGAATTGCTGCTAGAAACTGTTTTTGACTGAGGATCAAATGCAAGTTATACCTACTTTGCAGAGTCAAAACATTAGCTAAGGCGAGGGCTGAATCCTTTAATCATTCCAGCATGTGATTTGCATTTGCCTTGGCTAACAAATGCCAAAGAGGCATTACCAAAACCAAGGCTGAATCCTGCTGAGGTCATGTTATGCTTTTTTCACAGCAATGTGCTGCACCTGGATATCAGTTTTTAACTGCAGACAGGTATGTTTGATCAATTTGCAGCAGGAAAACCTATGGTTTCAGGAGGCTGGAGAAACTTGGCTGGGTGGGAATCAGGATTCCAGGCAGAACGCGCTGCAGCCCTCGGTGAGAAAGTTGTTCTTTATTTCTCCATCAATATTTTTCCTTCCCAAGCACATTTAATGTGAAAGAATTAATGAACAGCTTAACAAATCCCTGTGTACCACAAACATGAGGCAGCACACGGACCAAGCCTTCCCAAGGTAAGCCAGCGGGTGAAGGTTGGAATTTATCAAAACATGACAGAATAAACTCCTTAATTATGTTGGGGTGATTGCCAGCATGCAACAATCCTCAGAGCAAAGAGCTTCTCCAACCAGCCCGAGGGCAGTGATAGTTTAGAATTTGCTGTTTAACCGTAGATTTCAGAAGTTCCCTGACCCTCATTGGGTCTATGGATTCCTGCCTGTTTTCCTGATGACCTTGATGGGCTTGGATGACACAGTCCCAGAGCTGTGACAGCTCTGAAGGGCTGCCAGGGCTTATCCCAGAGTCTCTCTGTGGTCACAAGCTGCCTCTTGATATTAGAGCAAGCCCCAAAGTGCCCCAGAATACAGATCCAAGCCCTGGAGCCACCGAATTTGTCCCATTTCAAGGAGATGTGGAGCCCAAACCGAAGGCAAGGCTCTGTGAGGGGTGAGCCAGCTGGAAAGGGAGGGCTGGAGGAGACCTGGTCCTTTGGGAACACCAGGAGCTCTCCCATCCCACCAAACACCACATTCCCACAGCAGCCACCTCCTGCAGCTGTGCCAGGCCCGAGGTCACCAGGAGCTGGACTCTGCTGCCTCACTCTGGGTTGGAACTGGGCTCCAGATTTGTCCCTGACCTGACCCACTGACTCACAATGACATCTCCTTGGGTTTGGGTTGCGAGTCCCTTTTTTAGGCATTTAGAATGATCCCATGTTCCATCCCTGAACCTGCCCATGAAACTTAACACCAAAGGTTAAGGGTCGGTCTCACTTACAGGAGATTTTATTTTTCTTTCCCCCAGCATAAAAGGTGAGAAAGGTGATTTCCACAGCTGCATTATTTACCTCAGACTTTACTAAGGCTGCTTTTATAGCAGTGCTAGAGGTTAAATCCTCTGTTATTTCCTACCCAACCTGACTTTACTGTAAGTTACAGTGCACAGTAGTCAATTAATCCAAGCAATAAAAGACAGACCAGCAGCGCAGTTTCCCAAAAGAGGACCTTGAATAAAAAGAATAAATCAGATTTTTAAAAAAGTAAAGAAAGAAAAAGAGAAATGATGAGCTTCACTTGAAGTTGGGGAAAGCTTCTATTTGACTTCCACCCTCCTTCCCAGTGCCAGAGCTCCTCATCCCCACCAGTTTCCCTTCCAGTGAGGGAGAGGGTGTTCCCAGCCTTGGCAGCATCCGTGCTTGGGGAATTGTTCAGGCATTCTGCTGGTGGAAAAGCCAGCAGAGCCCTCTCAGACTGTGCCTGCAGCAAGGAGCTGCACATCCCTCGTGCCTCTGGGCCAGCCATGGATGGTGCTCCCCAGGGCTGGGGCAGTAAAAATAGATACAGAAAATCTGGAGGAAAAAGCAGCCTCTGCCCTGGCCTGGCAAGGGCTCTAATGAGATCTCCCACAAACTGCGTCAGAATGTCAAGAGGATTTTATTCCCTGTAATTGAACTGTGTTCTTGCCTGTGTTCTCTGGCCCGCCCTTCAGTGCTCTCCTCTCTGAAAATTCCTTTGTTCAGCCTAAAGAGACGTTTCATTAAATAAGAAATAATTTCTGGGAGTGGTAATTACAACCTTTTTTTTTTTTTTTTTTCAGATGGATGATATGTAGCTGTACTGTTTTCCTTTCTGTTAGCAAAACCAAAGAGAATCCCAGTGCTTTTCATTAGGTGTCAGCTCCAGCCACCCAAACTCCAACAGGTCAGCTCTGATCCGGCTGAATTTGCTCTTTGGAATGGCTGAAATTGGAAGCAAAGACGAAAGTGGCAATGCTTGTTGTCTGCAGGATGATCCATTCTGCCTCTCTGAGATCTGCTGCCCTTGGAAAGGACTTTTTTGTGCACGAATTCAGGTGGATCCTTTCTGTTTTCTTCCCTGTGAGCTCAGCACAGGGGAAGGAGAAGAGCCTGGAACCCCTCCTGCACTGTGGCAGTGGAATTACTCCCCAATAAAGCACCAGCAGCACAAACCTGAATCTGCTCCAAGGTGTGCTCTGACCTTATGCTTATTCCCTATGGGCCAAGATGTTATAACCAGCCTTCTGCACGGGTGGGGGGTGGGTACTGCCCCAAATTTCTGCCTTTTTAGTTAATGAGACACTCCATCAAGGTCTGCTTTTCATCTGTGCCCCTCCTGCTTTGCCGAGCCCCTCACTTTACAAATCAAAGCAATTAGCAGGGCTGCTAACGAAGCCCACAGACCCCCCTGTGGCCAGGGATGCTCCCAGGCTCCACAGGCACAGGGGGCTTCCAGACCAGCCTTTCCCAGGGGGATCTGCTCCCTGCTCCAAGGCCAAGACCTGCTCTTGGCACCTGCTTCTTGAATCCTGCAGAGGCAAACCCAGCAGCAGCAGCAGCAGCAAGACTTGGATCTGCTCAAAGTGTCAAAGGCAGCTCTGCCTGATTTGAGGCCTCTGAGGATCTGGGTTTAGCCAAAGCAGGCATTTTTCTACAAGCCAGAAGCCAGTGTGGAAATGCATGGCACAGCACAGGACCAGAACCAGAGGCTCTTCCCACGCAGCACCAGGACCATGAAGGAGGTGCCACCAGTGTGTCCCAGGGGGTGACATTGCCCCAGCAAGAGACTCCCAGCCCCTGTCTGCTCCCTGGGACTGGTTTGCCATGGATGGTGCTGGGGATCACCCCTGGCACTGCTCTGGCTCTTGGATGCAGCAGCAGCAGCATCTCAAAGCTGTGCCATGGCTTCCTGTTTAACCTGGGTGCCTTCCCAGGCTCACACTCTGAAATGGCCAAACTCAGCAGCCTCAGGATTAAATTCTTCAAGTTCCATGAAAACAGGCTGCCAGGTAAAGAAGGCAGGGGGTTTTTGTTTCCCCTGTGGAAGAGAGGGAGGCTGAGTGTGGGCTCACAACTCTTCCACTGCTGGAGATTGTCACTGGTGCTTCCCTGAGGAACCCAAAGTTCCCAGGAGTGCTCTGGGAATCTCTTGTTGTGAATCCCTGCCCTTCCTCACACAGCACATCCCTTAATCTGGCCAGAAGCTCTCTGGGAAGTCAGGAAAACTGAGATACAGGTCCTTTCCCCAGCAGATTTCCTGTGTGACCTGGGCAAGTCTCTTATAATCATGTGAGATCTGAGAAGTGCAAAACATCTAAAAATCCCTTAAGTAGAGGGGAAACCTAAAGGTTTCAGAATAAGATTTGTTCATTTGGAGTTCAGCCAAGCCTTTGGGTTTAATACCCCTACATTTGCAAAAAGCTGTCAGAGATCCTTAATGCCCTCCAGAGATCACAAGCTGGGGTTTGGGTTTCAGCTGGAAGCCAATAAACAACCAAAAAGAGTGAAACAGCCACATTTGTGCAAATCTGAAGGATGGCATTTCCAACCAGCAACAGGGAAGTGTCATTAGGGTTGCCTCCAAACTCCCTACAACATGACATAAAATGACCTGGGTGTTTTAGCAGTGAGGATGAGGAGACAAACTTAGCACGGCTCCTTCCAGATTCCCCTTTCCCAAATTTTTCCAATAAAAGCCCCAGTCATGCTCGCTGCTCTGCTCTCACTACACCTAGACAAATAAAACAGGAGTAAGCAGATATGCCCAACTTGTTTAAGCTCAAGTAGCAAATTCCAGCTGGCAACTTCCAAACTGTGCCTCTGATTTATTGGCATTTCCAAATGTTTTACAGAAGCACGGTCCACTGGCACCAGAGCCTGGTTACACTCAGCAGAGAGAGGAATAACACAGCACAGAGCTCTTTAGAAAGGTGCCAGCTCCTCAACATCCTTTGTGGGGGACACTTACGGCACAATTCAAGGCTTTCCAAATAACTGTGTTTTCTGCCCAAACAGAAAACAGGCTGGAAAGGAACCTATAGCCTGGTCAGATCTGAGTTCCTTGAGGTGTGTTCTAGCTGGGAGTTACAAGGCACACAGGTGAGCTCCAGAACAGCCCTGGACCCAGCAAACCTGTCCCAGTAAACCCAGTCCCAGCAAATCCCATCCCAGCACGACCATCTAAAGCCCTGGAGCATGGATGATGAATAAATGTAACAACATCTGAGAGCACAGGGACTTTAATGATGGCAGACCTTTGAAATGAAAGAAATTTCATGGTGCTAATTCAGGGAAAGCCCAGGAAAAGCTGGAGCAATCATGCACAAGCTGGTGGAGTGACTGGAATAAACTGGGAAGGGAATTCACCTGCAGTCCTTGGCAGGAGGGGAAGAAGGGAACTCTCTCTCATCGAGTACCAGGGCTCTCCCCTCAGCCCCAGGCTGGGCCTGGGGGACCTGTGGCGTGTGTGGGTTTTACTACAAGAAAAGGCATCTCTGAACCTTCTTGTGAAGCCAAAGCTGGACAAACAGGTTTTCCACCTTCAGCCCAGCCAGCTGCAGGCTGTGGTGTCAGGCAGTGCAATTCTTCCCTGCACTTCTTCGTCCCTGTCCCATTTAAACCCCACAGCTGCTGATGCACCTCTAAAAGCTGTGGCCTGAGCAGCCCTGGGAAGGAGAGGAGGGAGCTTTGAGGCTGTGGGTTACCCCTGAGACCTTCCAGTTCTATTTTATTACCTGTTTAATTCCTGAAGTCTTTACCCAGCCCTTAAGGAAAATAAGAAAAGCACCAGCTAAAGCAAGGGGTGAAATTCTGCCTATGAGCATCCCTGAGTGGGCATTATCTGGTGAGAGTTATTTGCCATTAAGCTCAAACTGCCCAAGAAAACTCCTTTTGTTCCTCCCTAGTATCATCTCCATCCTACAAACAATCCAGTTCTCATTCTGTTTTCTAGAACTGGAAACTGGTGCCACTCTCCATCCCCCTCAGAGAAGCACAGATGGAACTGGGAAGGGAATTTTAGCTGCTGGAAAGGCTGACATGGAGTCCAATAGGAACAACCTCACAGTGTCCATCACCCTCCCTCCTCCTGCCTGGCCCGTTCCAGTCTCCCCCAGTTGTCAGCAAACCCCACACCAGTACCAGCAGCACTTGCAGTGTCTCAGCCAGCAAAGGCTCCGTGCTGCAGAGCTCGGGGTATTTATGCAATCCCAGCTGGCTCGGGGCCCACGCCAGCTTTATTTATCTAATGTCTGCGCTGCAGGCGATGAATTCAGAGAGAAGGGATTATTAGAAGACAACACACAGAAAGGGGAGGAAAAGAGTAAGTGAGAAGTCCAGTGGAGCAGAGAGGCTTTGCTGCTCTCCCAGCTCTCCTCGGGCGGCGATCGGAGCGGCGGAGCCGGGAGAGCCACGCGCAGCCCCGAGCTGGAAGGGTCCTGGGCAGGGCCCCTGTCACAGCCTCGTGGAGACCCTTCCCAGCAGTAAGTTCCACTAATTGCCTCAACCCAATTAATTATGCAAGAAAAAATTTCAAATGAAAATTCATTCCATGAAACCGGTCTGCGAAAATGATCCTGGAACCTAAAATCGGCATTTCCGTGACAATTAGGAGCTCCTCTAGGACCCTTTTAATGTGGGAAGGAGTCTTGAGTCACTGTTTCATGTCAGGTTGTCAGAAAAAAGCTGTTTCCTAGAAAGAAAACCACCTACAGAGACTTGATAGTTGGCTGAAAGGATTTGAATTTCCAACATGTCCCTAGAAGGGAAATACATCCCCCGCAACAATGGCCATCCCAAAATTGCCTGTGCATTAAGGAGATCATAAACCTGTGGGATCACAGCCCTTTGGGGATGGAAATGGCAAAGCATAATAAACCTCTCTATTCTGTTTTCTATTTCTATTGCTATTTTCCCCTTTTCTATTTCCACCTTTGGATTCAGGACTCAAAATGCCATTAAATCTCATGCTGTAATCACCAGAATCTGCCATGGCTGCAAATCTGAACGGAGAAAGCATTTTCCTACCTCTAATTTGGACATCTGAAAGGGGGATGGTTTTTTCTTGTTTACGGGCAAGTTTAGAGGATGTTTGGTTTTGTGTTTAATTCCTGAAGTCTTTACCCAGCCCTTAAGGAAAATAAGAAAAGCACCAGCTAAAGCAAGGGGTGAAATTCTGCCTATGAGCATCCCTGAGCGGGCATTATCTGGTGAGAGTTATTTGCCAATAAGCTCAAACTGCCCAAGAAAACTCCTTTTGTTCCTCCCTAGTATCATCTCCATCCTACAAACAATCCAGTCCTCACACAAACCTGGATGGTTGTTTAAAAACGAGTTACCCTCAACTTGTGCTGCTTTAGGAGCAAAATGCTGGCTCCCACAGCAGGTACAGGATTTGAGCCATGCCTTGTTCCCTCAGCACACGGAGTTTGCTGCCTCTTTTTCTTTCTGAGAGCTCTCTAGACAGGGGGAAAAGTGCAATGGAAGGAACTTGCATTGCTGGGGCCTCAGTAATATCCGTCAGTAAACCTGTAATTAGATAGGGAGCCCTATTAATCTTGTGCATTGCCTGAGGGGCATTGCCAGCATCCAGCAAAACCTCTATTGATGAGGGAGGATTCCAAGCATGCCTCTATGAAAAATGAAAGAGATGAAGTATTTACTTACTCTACCCTTCCCTCCACCACTCATTCCCAACCAAGGGATACCCCAGAGCCCAACAGGCTGAATTTCCTCCTGACATCAATGCCTGAACACAAAATGCTCAGCCTTTGGGTTCCTCAAAGAAACCTCAGAGTGTGATGTTTTCAGGCTTTTTCATTTAAAACGTGTTCATGGAATGAGAACAGTTAAGGCAAACAAAGATGTTGGGCAGTTGTGAAAATGGAAGGCAGAGCCTGCTCATCCCTCCACATGATTCATAGCTCACATCTCATTCATCTGGCATCAAAGATGTGATTTATAGATGTTCCTTTTCTGCATGCTCCACCCTTGTTTCCTGGAGGAGCCGGAATAAACTGTTTTATACAGAGGTAGGAATTTTTTTCAAGTGAGTCTGTAGGGTGAGGGATTACTCTGGCCCATTACAGAGAGCTGGAACACCCCAAAAAAAGAGTTTTCTTATTGGTAAGGCATTTAATAAAACTGGCATTGTTTCTACTACACCTAACTGCCAACTTCATCACTTCCTATCTTCCTATGACTAGTTTTCTTTTTTCCTTGTTTTTTTCTTGTTTTTTTTTTTCAATCATCTGCCTTATTAGAAATATTTGAATGTTGGAAATAGAAAAGAGGCCAATAGATGGAAATTGCCCATCCATAGGTGTTCAGTACATTCAACATAAAACAGTTGTGGCATTTTTTTATGAATGTGAGGAGCAGAACTGAGATAACTTTGCATTTTTTCCTTTGAGGCTTCCTGTTTTATCTCTCAGCCAATTGCAGTATCCTTGTGAAAAGCATCCCCTGGCTGATGCTATCTCCCTGATTAGCTTCTCTTTGGGTGAAGGAAAATCACAGAATCCCAGAATGGTTTGGGTTGGAAGGGATCTTAAAACTCCTCTTGTTCCACACTCTCCTGTCCAAGGCAGGGACAGCTTCCACAGGACCAGGCTGCTCATTCATTGTCTGAATCTTGGATTGAATCCTGGATCCTCAGTCCTGGATTTTGACCTGAACAGATCCAGGATTTTACCCCACTGCTGTGAATTAACTCTGCCAAGAGTTATTATAAACTCAGTATAAACTCAAGAGTTATTCTAAATTATCAGTAATTATGAAATGGGACGAGTCTGACAACATGAGCTACCCAAGGAAAAGAGGCACCAGCTCCAGGGTCTTGCACATCAGGGCTTAATCCCAGCAAGAACTGCAGTGTGTACTTAGCATGACACTGTTCTGATAGGAATGTGACCATATAAAGATAATTAGCATTAATTATGCATCCAAGTGTTTTGCATATCAAGGCCAAACTGCTCTGCAGTTGAAGTTTGGGGACCACAGCTTTTCAAAGCTCCTTCCTCACACGTGGCCACTGAACTGACAGAGGATTGTGCAGCCCCATGGACATTACTCAGAACAATTTTCAAACTCCACTGAGTGTGAATGCCACATCTGTTAGGACTCTGAGGAGAAATCCAACCTGCCTGCTATTTTTCCCAGTGGGAATCCCACCCACTGTGTCACAACCATCATTTTCGGTATTTAACTTCTCATTTTTGTTTAAAAAAAAGCAAGAAGTGGCTGCCACAGCAATGAATGGAGCCCAATGTGTGTGTACCTGCAGGGCCACGAGGAAATGAACTCTCCAGCTGAAGCACGGCTGTGATTTCAGCACAGGAATTGCTGGAAGTTGAATCCAAATGGGCCAATCCAATATTCTGCAGCAAATATTTTCCCTCTAAGGAAGTGGCAGGTTCTGAAATCTGCCCATAGTGGCAGTGAGTCAGGGAAGCTCATTAAGGCACTTCTCAGGAGAGCAGCTGGGTGAGTTAAGCCAAAAAATTCCAAACTCCATTTGCCAGTCACTTTGCCAACTCTTTACATTTTTAACCCAGGGTTTTACACTTTGGTGCCCAAAGTGCTGAACCTCTGCACTATTGGCTGAAATTGCTCTTCCCAACACAACCAGTCTGGGAATGGGGATATTTTATCATTACATGGTTTTATTTCATGCTGAGCCTGTGTGAAGAAACTCTGCTCTGAGAAGGTACAGAGTCAATCAGGAAATATCTGAGTTTTTCCAGGAAATATCTGAGTGTTTCCTACCCATTCCCTGACATTTCAAATACACCCTCCAAGCCTTCCTTCCTTCCCTGGACATGCCTGAACCTGGGCTCCATCTCCAAAACAAACTGCAAAAGCTGCTCACCCAGGAAGGAATAAAGAGTTCCTAGGACCTTTTTGTGCTGGATGGTAAATCCCAGCAGCAAGTGCCCCTCAGTTTTAGTCCAGTAGATTTCTGCTCCAGAGGATTTTCCCTATGAGAAGAGCATTAGCTGAGGTGTCCCTGATAAACCCTGCATATAAATCTTTATTAGCAACACTGCCAGACAGATTATTAGAATCAAACATTTGTGCTCAAAGAGTTTGGTCTCTATAAACATAATTCAAAAAGCCTTTGGGTCCTTTAAAATGCCATATGTTCTCCTGTGATTAAGGGCTGCATCTCCCTGGAGGCAGCAAAGCAAGGACTGAAAGCTGGTCATATTATTTAAATCCCTGGATAACCAACTTTGCTGTCCTTGAATGTTCTTTGGGGAATCTCACATGGAATCCATTCTTACCCAGTTTAGGATTTGGGCATTTGGAGGCTCCCCACAGGATTTTAGCCCCCTCAAAGCAGCCAGCATCTTCCCAGGGAGGTGTTGGCCAAAAGGGAATCCTGTAATCCAGCTCCACAGAATTCCTAGAAGATGCACAGTGCAGCAAATTCAACAGATCAATTCTGGGATTTCCCAGAGCACATCCACGATGAGCAAAACTAACTCAGGCTCATTTTCCACTTGTCTGATTCCCAGTCTTTCCTCACCTCCTTTCCCTGTGTGAATCTCTGGTGTTTAATGCAAGGTGAGCTTGGCCTCCTCCCTCAGTGAGTGCTCACAGGGGCTCTCCCATTCCTTCCCCTGCCACCTGCTTTCCCCCAACTTGTAGGAACAGCTCCCTCTTTGAGATCTTCCCCCTTCTGCTGGATCTGGCTGGAATTGGCCAGTGAATTCAAAAGCCATTAGACACACACATACACCCCAGAGGCAGCGTGATCACACAAGGCTCATTTCCTTAGGATATTAGGCAAAAACGCCTGCTTGAAAGCTGTTTGATGTTGGATGCACCTTTCTCCATTTCCTGGTTCTGCATGAAATGCCAGGGAGAACCAAAGACATCACAAGTAAAAGCCCATCCCCAGCAGACTGTTATTAGCCTTGTTTCTAGAGCAATCCTTGGCTGGATATCAAAACAGAACCTCCTCCCCCTCTGGGGTTTGCTCACCCCATGCAGATCTGTGGGTGGCATCTCCTGAGGATCCTTCTCTGCAGATCCTGCTAGCAGTACCAGGGTTTAGCAGAAATAAAATGTATTTATGAAAATATCCTATAAATACCAGTTTCCAGCTCACTGTTTGAGTCAGGATGTTAATGTTGCTCACATCAGTGTCACTGACTCTTGGGTGGGTCTGGGCACCAGGAGGGACATTCCACTAGTGTAGCAATAATGTCACTCCAGGTGGAGAAATCAATTAGAAAGAGCCACTCTCAGCCTCTGATATAAATCAGGGGCTTGACCTAAATCAGACACCTAAGGTTATTTAGAGGAAATGATAGAAACTAAAACTCTTTCTGAAGATTTAACACAGTTTGTATAAATACTGGCAGGATTCTGTCACTCTGGTCACTCTGGTGCTGGTGAAATCCAGCCCCAGGTGAAATCCTGCAGGTGAAACACAGCCCTGGTGGCATGGCATGGAAAGAGAAAGGAAACCCAAAAGGATGAATGAGCATCTTTGGGTTTATTCTGGGAATCAGAGGGATGAGGAGGGAAGCAGAGAAGTGCTGCTGCTGGTCCAGCACGGCTCCATTTGGGATTATTGTCTGTGCAGGGGCTGTTATTGAGGGGTTATTCCAGACAACTTGCACTTGTGCTCAGCCCTCAGCCAGACTCTGCTGAGCTGGATCCCTGCTGCAAGGCATGTTTTCAACATTTACCTCTGAGGTTGCTAAACTCCAACCCTGCTCATAGCAGAATTATTTTAAGCCCTTAACCCCAGAGAGATGAACCAAAGGTTGATCCCAAAACCATCCCCTCAACTCATGTCACATTCAAATCCCTCCTTCTGGGTGACCTCTGTTCTCATTCCCTTCAGTGAGAGTCGAGGCTGCTTAGCACAGTACAGGATCAGACCTGCACGGTGCTAAACTGCCCCAGTACCTGAAGAACCAGCTTTAAAATGAGGAGCAGAGCCTGGGTCTGAGCTGGGAGCTGAATGCAGAGAGGGAGGCAGCAGCTCCACGCTCCAGTTAATTACATTAAATAACACCTTCTGTAGATACCCGGCTCCCTCTCCCTGCCACTGCTGCCACCTCGGTGCCAATTATGCTAACGATGGGTTTCTTTTCAAAGGAGGAAGCAAAAAATAACATTCAGTTGAAACTGCAGGAAGAAACTTCAGTGGGCAGAGGGTAATTATCCGAGCTGGAATGCAGCTGGGGGGGCTGGAGTGAGGGACCCCTGCTCTGGCTGGGAGGGATGAGGGCAGCATTAAACCCACAGTGAGCCAGCCTCGAGCTCTGTGAGCTGCTGAAGGCAGCAGCTCTTTCAGCTCAGCATTTTCAGTCTTTGTTTTCCCATTCTCTGTCTTCCTGAAGAGACAGAATTGTGTTTTTCAGATAACCACACCGCAAATGGAGAACTATGAAACCACAGAGATCTATTTTAAATTAACCTTAGCCGTGTAGCTGAAACCCACAAACCAAGGCAGTGCTCTCCCCACCATAACTCAGGGCATGTGAGATAAGAGAGCTGCAGCTTTCTTTGGGAAATTTCAAACCCATCTCTTGGGCGACCTCTCCGTATCTCCCACAGCTGCAGCCCAGCCAGCCCAGGTGGGTGGGTGCAACCACAAACCTGAAATTTCCCAGCTTTCATTTTAAATTCAGTTCCTTAAAGTTCTTGGAGGGAAGGGAAGGGATGGGATGGGCTTTGGGGTTGGGTTTGGGTGGTTGGTGGTTTTTTTTTGGGGTTTCTTTTTATTTTTTTTGCTTTCTCTGCCAATTTAAACTTCATTTTATTACGCTCAGTGCTATGTTTAGGCTTCTCTCCAAAGACTGTCTCCCAAAAATTAAGAGACAATTTTATTACTACACAGAGGAACTTCAAAAAGGGATCTGATAGTGGGGGACTTTTCAACCTTGCTTTAATGAGATCTAATGACTGGAACTTGCAACCAGACATATTCGACCTTGTATTAAGATGTAATCTCGTAGCTGTGAGGGTAATGACATACTGGAACAACTTCTCATGAAAGGTAGCTGCACTATTGCTCAGAAATCTTACCCCAAAATCAGATATCATTCGAGAAAACAGCATCTCATTTGGGGCTGGGTGAAGGGCTGGGGGCTGGGAGCAGACGGAAGGAAAGGGGATGAGCTCAGGCTGGATGTTTATCTGGGGTTTAGGGCTGGGAAAGTCTCTATCAGCCCAGGTATCACCGTCCTTCCCTGGCCCCAGGACAACGACTGCCCACGTTGCTCTCCAGCCCCATCTGTGCTCCCCCAGCTCCACAAGAGGCACAAAGCAGCAGTTCCTCTGATAGGAGGTCCAGGGAGAAGAGATTCCTTCTGGGAATGCCTGCAGTGCCCCTTATTGCCTGCTTGTAACCAAAATCTCTTTTGCAGAAACCACCTTAGCCTGAAGGCATCTCCACTGCTACAGAAATGAAGTGTTTATGGATTATTTTTCAATATTTTCCACTAAAAGGTCACAGATCATGGAGTTTTCTCTCGGTACTTCCATCTTTCCTCCCATTTGGTCAGAGGCCTGGTTTAGAGCAAAACTCTTCTTGCTCTTGTTGGAGAACAGGCTGCCAGGGACCACCTGAGCTCACCCTGGGGTCATCAGGCCAGGGAGAGGGGAGGAACTGGAACAAAACCTGCCAGGGGCAGGGAACACAAGGCACACACTGAGGGGGGCACAGGTGTCACTGTCACCTGATGGGCACATGCCACATGGGCATGAGGGCTCCTGCTCACTAACCCACACAGTCAAAATAACTGAACAATGTAAACGCATCATAAAAAAGGGAAAATAAATGTCTGAGATGTTTCACACACTCAGATCATTCCTGCAGGATTTTTCAACCCTGGTGCTGCTCAAACCAGCTCAGGCAGGGGTGACTTGCAGGTGCTCAGAGGTGACACTTTCTACCTGCAGTGGAGGACAAGCACCACTTTTGTGGCATTTTGGTGAGACATCTCCACTGATCCTCTTTGTGCTGGTGGATGAGAAGCTTTTCATTCCCACCAGGTCTCACTTTCCTGGCTATTTCCACTGCTTTGCTGGATGTGGAAAGACTCTCATAAATTTTAATGAAATTTTAAATAAAAGGAATTGGAGAGTGAGGGATGGTCACGGAGGCTGCACAAATCACACAGATTTGAGGCCCCAGCATATGAGGACGTGTCATTGTTTTATGGACTGCCTAAAATCCAGTCAGAGCTCCTGGTGCTGGGAGAAGGGAGAGGGCCAGCTCAGGATCCTTCCTTAAAGGAGGAAAAAAGACGAGCTGGAAGCAGGCAGGAATGTCTTCCAGTAACAAATGCCTTTAGAAGGATCCGATAAATCTTGGCCTGGATTTATTTGAAAAGGAAAATTCACATAAAGACACTCCCTTGATCAACATAGCTTGAGTGGCTTATCTTTAAATCAAACCCAAAAGCTCCAAGGCACACATCTTTGAAATCTGAGCTTTAATGGCATGAAGAGACTCAGAGACCACCAGTTTCAGACTCAGATCCTGAAAAGCAGGACTTGAACCAAGCTGGTTGATTGTATCCAGAACAGCATTTTTGTTTTCAGCTCGGGGGAGGCCAGAGAGCGAAGGGTCAAGCAGGACTGAGATTTATTTACTGGCACTGAAAAGTAAACACCAGGCATTACCCTGATAACAACCTGGCCCTGACAAAGGCCATTGGCAAGGCACATTCTTGAGGAGGAAGACTTTGGATTGCTGTATTTCTGCTTTGCTAAGGGGATAGGCAGAGAAGCAATTACATTCTTGAGTGCAGACGAGGCTGGGAGAGCTGCCCTGGCTTTAACGTGGCGGGGGAAGGTGGGAGGGAGGGCAGAGCTGCAGAGGCAGAAGCAGGGCTCAGGGCTTTGCCAGCCCCTCTTTATTTCCCTGCTGGATAGAAACAGGACAAATCCACTCTCCAAAAGCTGCCAGAGAAAAGAAATGACTCATTAGAGAGCTGATAGCCTCGCTGCAGAGCTTCTGTGTGAGGGTTTGGTTCTCACCTGCAGTTACACTCTCATCCATCCATCCATCCCACTGGCACCAGTGGGGAAGAAGTTTGCTCCAGGAAAATCCCTTCTGGGTAGGCTTAGAGCAAAAAAACGGGAAGGATTCTGCCAGGGAAAGGTAATACAATTGAAAATCCTTGTGCTGGGAGGCTTGGGAAGAGCAGCACAGCACAGACCTTGGATAGGTAGGAAAGGCCTCCTGTGGCTGCAAGACTGATCCATGGCATCTTCACACTCTGCATTTCAGCTTCCCACTCTATTTAATGCTGATTTTTTCTTAATTGCATGTTAAAGCACACTTAATTTAAGCAATAATTCACTTATTAAAGCAGAGTTTCCAAAGTCAGAAGAGTCAGTAACTTTCTGAATGCCCTCGCTCAGGCACAAACACCGGGGACACCACGGATCTGAGATCCAAAGGGGAAGATTGGGAGCATCCCAAAGAACTGCACCAGGATCCTGGCAGGAAGGAGGGGGAGCAGCCAAAAGCACACAGAACACAGCTGCAGAGAGTCCTCCAGCCTGAAAACTGAATTTCTTATTCTAACACACGTGCTTTTCTCAGGTGCAGAATCACTGCTGGGGGTGGGAGCTGCAGCCCCAGCCCTGGTGAGGAAGGGCACAGCCACGTGCAGAAAACTGAGAAATTACTATTTAAAGTGTGCAGCTGTAGAGAGATTTCACATGTTCTCATCCCAGCCTGCTTCTCTTTACTTGCGGGTTTACTTGTTTCCATCAGAACATTTTCTGAACAAAAATACTGAGAGGTTTTAAATGCCTCATTCCCCTGAAGCAGGGCTCACTGAAAGCCCTTTGTTGTCACAATCTCTTTATCTGCCTCACAGCCCTGATTTTCTTCATTTTAAGGGACCTTAACGTATAGCACAGCTTGATAAATTTATGTCTCAAATTACTCGAAGAATAAGCACAATTTAATACTTTGTATATTATTTGCAGATTTGATTAACATTTGATGACAATGTGTCTTGGCTGGGAGCCCGGAGTGCACAATGCACCTGTCAAAAATGAAGAGGCCTTTATGCCCATTGCTTTCCCTGGGACGTCCACATTAATCATCACAATTTGCTGCTTATTTTGGTTTTTTGTTTTTTTTTTTTTTTACCAAAAAGAAACTTAAATAGTGGGTTTGGACTGAGTGCTGCTGAAGTTGTTTGTGGACAGAGAGAACTGCTGGCCATTTGAGTGGGCTTTAATCTGTCAGTTGGGTTGGCCAGTCTCACCAGGACCTTACTGCAGTTTTCCACCTTTTTTTTTTGGATCGAAAAGGAGGAGAATTTTGCTTGTCAGAGCAGAACACCTGGGGAGAAGCAACAGAGCATTTGTGAGAGTCAGTTTTGCATGGAGAAGCAGCTCTCCTGGCTGCTGGTCTCCACAGCTGTGCTTTGCAATTCCACTTTTATACATTTGGGGTACAGGAGTCTTCAGGTTAAAAATAATCAGTTTTTTGGTAAAGTTCCTGCCTGCAAATCCAAAATACAGCCCTTTTTTTCTAGTGACAGCAATCTGGACTAGGACACAGCCCTACTCAGCCAACACTGATGGACTGGATGTGGCAAAAGCAGCTGGAAGAACTTCCAGCCAGAGCAGGTGAGTTCCCACCTTCCAGAACTTGCCTGGCACAGGGGCTGGGGGTTCTGTAATTTTATTTGTGGGGGGCAACTCTGCAAAAATCTAAACCTGAGGAGTCATAGAATCATCAAGGCTGGAAAAGACCTCCAAGATCATTAAAATCCAACTTTTGACCAATATCCTTCTCAGTCTTCTCAATATTCCCACTAAACCAACATACCCCAAAAGGCCACATCTGCTGGGTTTGTGAACATCCCAGGGATGGTGACTTTGTCCCAAGTCCTGCACTGAGCCTGTGGGTCAGGCAGAGGCACAGCTGGGCTCTGAGGCACAGGGAGATCATCCCAGCCAGAGTCTGCCTCCATCTGAAGGCAAAGCAGGTTGCTGTGGATGGAACAGGGAAAGTAGGAGGAAGAAAAACCGGTGATGTTTCAACCTATTTTTGGCTACAAAGACCTCACTGCGACGTCTGCTGATAGGGAAACACCTCCAGGCAGGGTTTTTTCCCTCTGGCTTCTCCAGCATAATAAAGATCCTGTTGACAGGTGACAGACTGTGCTCTTCCAAACTGAAAGATGAAGGAGGAAAATGAAGCTGTGGGTCCATGCTGTGCCTCCTCTGGAGCAGGGAGCTGAAGGAGCAAGGGCACTCCCACAAAAGGCCAGCACAAAACAGGGGCTCTCTCTGTTCAACCACACAATTGCCCTTTATGATTGTGTGTTTTGACGTTTCTTTTTGATCACTTGTGATCACTTTTATTATTAAAAAATGCAAAGCTCAGAGTTCCTCCTGTAAGCTGTCAACGTAGATGAGCAACTTCTGTTTGCTTTAGCCAGCAGCATGTGGGAATTCAGTGTATCATTAATTAATGTTTCATATTCTGATCCTGAAAAACTCAAGAGGCAGCTGAGGTGATGGAAAGCTCAACTTCAACTTCTGTCTGTGATTTCATATGAGGTACCTGTGCTGGTGTAAATGGTTTGTGCTGCTGCCAGAGCAGAAAGGTGGATTTTTACCTTCACTCCACACTCCTGCAGATACCACCAGAAAAGGGACAGCTTCTGGTAACAGAAAATCTCAGCTCTCTCCTTCATCCACTTTGCAGTTCTCCCACAGAGAGGATTTTAACTCATCTGTATTCCCTGCAACACGTGGGGTAACAGGGAGCAGCACTCCCTCCTTCCCCCTCTGGCCTTTCCCTGCTCTTCTCCTTTTCTTTTAACATTTTCTTTTGTTTACACAAAATCCTCCTGATTCCTTTTAATCTTTCTGGCCACTGCTGAATTATGTTCTGTAAAGATGTTTGAGGAACTCTCAGCTCTGTTTATATTCATACATAGAACAAAATGCAGTAGGTAGTGCAAAATAAACTTTCCCATAATCCTTATAAATCTGTCTTGTTTCAGAAAATTGTTCTGCGTGGGAGAATGGTGAGGTCACTCTGGAGGCCTCATTGCCAAACTCCTCTGGCAATCTTTCCCACCTTCTCCTTGTCCTCACCCCTCTGCTCCCCTTCCCCACTCCATCCTGTCATCGTTCCCGTTGTTCCTTTATTGGTTTTAATCCCAATTCCAGTGCACCTGGAAGGAAACACGAGGGCAACTTCAACTGCAATAATGAAGACCTTAAAGAAAAGCTCATGGCAAGTCTGAGCAGTAAAGAATCCCAGAATCCCAGAGTGGTTTGGGTTGGAAGAACCTTTAAGCTCAGCTCATCCCATCCCATTCCATCCCCTGCCATGGGCAGGGACACCTTCCACTGTCCCAGGCTGCTCTAAGCCCTCTTCAGCCTGGCCTTGGACATTCCAGGGATCCAGGGGCAGCCACAGCTTCTCTGGGAATTCCATCCCAGCCCCTCCCCACCCTCACAGCAGGAATTCCTCCCCAGTCTCCCATCCATCCCTGCCCTCTGGCCATGGAAAGCCATTCCCTATGTGCCTCCATCCCTGGTCAAACAGAGCCCTGCTGGTACCTCTGGGTGCATTTTGGTCCTGAGCAGGGACCATTCCTCACCTGGCAGCACAACTGAGGTCACATCCTCACTGCCAGGAGCAGTTGCACTGCAAAAATTAAGAATCTCCAGCAGCTCCTTCTTAGCAGGTTTCCATTCTCAAGCCTTTTCTAGAAGCTGGAAGGGCTCAGGGCCTGCTCTCAGTAAATCCCACTGGATAAATAACTCAGCTGAAAGCACAACCAACGCTCTGCTGTGCTATCAGGCTGCAGAGCCAATAAACTAAAACAACACTCATGAAATCACTTAACCAAGAGGAGCTTTCCCAGTCTTGTTTCATGGGAAGAATGGCATCCAGCCCTGATCCCCAAAAGCAGCAACCCTGCTACAGGATTAATAAACCCAACTTCAGCAGACACAAAAACACGCACTGAGCTTCTCTTAAAAAAATTCCCCAGCTAGCAATGCAAGGAAAAATATGTGTAATGCCCTGATACAACTGACAAGAAAAACAGAGAATAAGATTTATAGAGTAAATTCATTAAGCTTTCAACTCGCATTCCATCGTTCTGGAGTCCAACTCAAATTACTGTATGAAAGCTCTTTCTCATGGAACTAGATGAAATTTAAGATTACTTTTAATTACAAAGGGTGTGGGAGAATGTTTTCATGGGAGACAAATACCTCTACACCTCTTAGCAGAGTGGATTTAAGAGGTTCACAACAAACAGAAACTGATTTATGAGCATTGGGGCATCATTGTGTCAGGCTGCAGCATAGGCTGAGACTTAATTTCTTTACTTTTACTGCCATGTATATATCTTTTGCAAGTTCTAATTGGAAATTAAAATGGCAGAAATTTTATGGGAGGAAAGTTTATTACTACTAATGGTTTTCAAAACTAGGCTACAGAAAAATATTAACCGTGGTGATGATGTGTTCTTTTAAATTTAAATTTAGTTGTGCTTTCAGTAACTTTTTACATAAATCACGGTTCTGCCAAATTGTTTCTCTGGTTAATCAAATGTATCCTGTTTATTGAATAAATAGTGGCCTCTGCCTTGCTTTTATTTGGGAATGAACCATTGTGCAGGAGCTATGAGCTCACATGCAGCTTGCAACCCTTCTTTTTATCAAGATTGCCCAAGTTTGCCAAAAACGAAACCCTTTTACAATTTCCTGTCACCCTGCCAAACTAACCATTCCTGCTGCAGCTTTCCATGCTAACTACTGGGTTGGTTTTCTTTTTTTTTCTTAACCAAATGGTTCAGCAACTTCAGAGGAAAAGGGTTAAAACAAAGGAACCAACCCCCCTGGTAACCTGTCATTAAAGACAGATAACACAATGCATGTGCCAGGGGGTCAGCTGAAGGTGAACTTTGACAGTTCTCAACAGCCAAGCACTTGACTTTGCAGAAAAAGAACCTTTTAAGGCAGCTCGTGTTTGGATGTGAGAGAAAACAAGCACATCCCTGGGTGCTGAGCATCTGTTTGCACACATTCACACCCAGCTGAAAGGGATGCAAGAATAAATGAAATCCACCAAAATGCAAAGGCACAACCTGTGCATCTCCTTGAGATGTGGACACTCTGGATAGAAGCAAGATGAAAAGAAGAGGTTGATGGGTTATCAACTGATGTACAGTTGAAGTCTTAAATTATTTTCCTTTTTTGCTGGCTTCTGCAGAAAGATGTGAACTCTGCACTCCACTGTGAGCCCTGGAATGGAATTATTGCCCCACAGAAAGGTAAAAGCAGCTCTGGGAGATGGGTACTTCACCTCTGAAAGGCTGCTGGTAGTGAGGGCTTGGAGGGTCAGAAGAAGAGGGTTTGGAGGGTTAGGAGAACATGACCTCCTTGCCAAAATTGCCTATTGATTATTGTTTTTTCAAATTCAACAGGAACAAGAGAGATCAAAATTTGAGTGTGATTTGGGCTGCCCTGACCCTGAGCTGGCCACAGCCCACGAGTTCTTATCTCTGCATCCAACATCTTCTATCACTGGGGCTGGTAAATACAGACCCCACACCAAACTTGTACACAACCCTTCTGCCCTCTGCTTTCCTTCCTATTTTCAACTTCTACAAAGGGGTGGAGAAAAGCTGTAGAAAACACCAGGATGCAATTGCAGGGTCATTAATTCCAGCATAAGTCACTGCTGGCACCGTGTCCTCCCCATCCCTGCTTGCTCTGCTGCCTGCCCTGTGCCAGCACCCCCATCCTGGGCTGAGCTGGGATCCAGAGCAGGGAACTGATCCAGCTGAGCAAAAACAGAACCAACAGAAAGGCGATGTCAGCCCAGGAGAGGAGCTGGGATGAGGAGGAACAGCAGGCAGGGGGATGGAACCAGCCTTGTGCACTGGCAGATCACAGGAACCATACAAACACACTTTCAGAGCTGTTGCATCACTCCAAGCTGCTGCAGTGAATTCCTGTCTGAATGCACACTTGGGTTGCCTTTGCAGCTCCAGCCCAAGTGCCGCAGTTTCGCTGCCGCGGCTCCAAAGGCATCCAGACAGGATGAAAGACTTCTCTCCTTCAAAACATTTTGCAGCAGCTAATTATAACTTCAGTGCTGCCTTTCAAAAAAAGAGCTAACAGGATCACGTGCAGAGGCACAGGTTCTTCAGGTTAAGGGTTGTTTTATATCCCTGCACTATCAGGGGACTGGATCTTGCTTTCAAGAAAATGCATTTCAGCTGTCGTACTTCTGAAGGGAGGATCCACTTGTTTATGGCAGGAATTTCAGGCAGGAACCCAGGCTCTGCTGCTCACAGATATGGCAGTCAGAAGCCACAACCTTATTTATGGAATTAAATGAACAGAAATCATTTATGCAAAGCAAGCTACCAAGCTGAACTGATGTCCAGGTGAACGATGGAGGTGAACACATGGAATTGTTACTGTGCTTCCAAGATGATTTTTTTTCTTTGAACTGGGATGAGAATGTTGATTTGGTTTTGGGTCATGTTCCAGATCTGCTTTAGTAATAACTGAAGCTTAGCTGGTACTTCTTGTGGCACTGTTTTAGAGTGGTTAATGGCATCTCTCATGTGTCACCACCCTCATGAAAATGCCAAGTACCCCTGCAAGGAGTCTGTGGAAGCTCACAAGTTACAATTCCCTTATTCTCTGATATTTCCTGTGTTAAAAATTTAGCTCCCACCTTGAAATATTTGAAATCAAGGAAAGGTGTCTTCATCACAGTCCCAGCATGTTTTGATGGTGGCCCCAACCTGAGCTGCAGGAGGGAGCATGAACCTGGGGAAGGACAAACTCCAGCCTTAACTCCATGGATGAGGAGCAGTGTCCACAGAGGAAGCTCACAGGGGATTTTTGGTGCTGTTCTTGCACATTTTCCTCTCTATTTTGTGTTGTTGGAGCCAGTTCTACTGCCCCATCAACAACTTTTAATGATTTTCCTTTTTTTCCTTCATCAGCCATCTTTATCTCATAAATCCTGATAATTCCCAGTCTCATTATCAATCTCCTATTTCCCCTTTATTTCCATTCCTGCCCTCATTTACCTGCAAGTGCCTGTTTGCATGAGCATGTTCACACAGCAGCTTCCATCTCCCCTCTCTGCTGGCCTGAGGGAGGGAAAGGGGGTGTTTGGTTCTCATTGACAAAATCCTATTCCACAACTGCAAAACTCTGACTTCTACAGCATCTGCTGAGGTTTTCTTAAACCATTCCCCGTTATCATCCACACTGTTTGCTTTAGGGTGTGTTGGTTTTTTTTTTTTCTTTTCAAACCACTTTGCTCATAATTGCTTTAATCTTTGGGAAAACAGCCCTTTTAAAGAAGCCAGTATATCCATTATACAATTAATGACTCCCAGTGGTCTTGCCTAGCGTGAGATGCCTTGACAGAAGGGAAGTGGAGCAGATTTATTTGCAATGGCACTTCACAAGATCTTGTTTCAATTCCTTGGCCATGCTGCTTTCTGGGACAAGTAGGTCATAGCACATAAACAGACAGCACTGCCATCAAGCTTTCCTTATCTTCCTCAACTGAAAAGTGGGATATGAGAAATTAAGTGAAAAGCTCAGTTATGATTCATGGTTTTGTAGTGTTTTAATGCTCCTGTGTGCTGTGTCCCACAGATGTGATAAACAAGCAACAGTGAAAACAAACTGTGAAAGGGGAGGGTGGAAGAAAGGAAATAGGATTATTCCCATTTTACCAGAGGAGAATTGAGGCACTGAAAGACTAAACAACTCCCTCATAGCACAGTCAGGGAAATGGAAGAAGAATCTGGGACTGAACTCAGATCTCCCACAACACAGTCCAGGACTTTAACCACAACCCATTCTTCATCCATAATGAATAGCTGCTGGCAAGCACATCCCAGCACCCAGCCAGGGAAAGGGACATGTCTAGTCAGGAGAATATTAACACTTAGCTGCAAAATGGTCACTGGACCATCCCTGGGACCGCAGGATCCAACCCAAGTGTTTGATGAGAAGATGAAGCAATTCAACCGTTAACTGGAGATTGATTCCTGGGATGGAAAGGGCAATGATGTAAACTCGGGACAGAGGCTGAGACTCTCATTTTCTGGAAGAAACCCATTTTATTCATATGCTGATTTAGTTTAAAAAATGGAGCTCATTTAAAATGGGGTGAAGCTTTTGGCATTCTCCAGTCCATAGTTCATGTAATGTACCATACCAGCAGATCTTCGTGTTCCTGCCAAACTGGCAGCCAGCAGAATCCTTCACTGCTGATAGCTGAACATTGCAGCCCTGGGAGAAAGCAGGCATTTCCCATGATATATGGGGAATCATTTTCTTATTGGCAAGGCCATTGGAAAATTGCAAAATATTTTGCCTAAAACAGAGAGAGTTTCATTCTACTTTTTTCAGGAATGTGTAAAGAAAAGGAAAAAAATGATAGAAGGCAGTTCTGCAGTTTCCAGGGGATTTCTGTTAAAAGATAGGAAAAATAGGCTTTTTGTTTGAAGTGCAAGGGTGAGGTTATTGAGCCTGTGATGTGTCACAGCTCCTCAGAGCTACCATGAATGGAACAGCCTGAACCACTCTTGGTTTATCTTCTTGAGCTCATTCCTGAGGCACAGCTCCCACTCCAAAGCACTCAGGCTTTCACCTGCAGTAGGGACAAACTCCCTGAATTCCCCCAGTTCCCAGAGCAGGATTGATCCCAGGGGCTGCACTGCTGGAGTCATCAGGAGTGGCAGCACAGAGGTGGCTCAGTGACAGCCTCTGTCCTGTGCATCCCCACATCCCTGTCAAACCAAGCACTGAGAGGCCCCGAATTTAAATCAGATGCCAAATGAGCCACGAGCAAAAGCAAAGAACAGCAGCAAAGCCTGACAGAGAATTCCAGATAAAACCCCTTTCTAGAGAGTTCAAGGAACCAGCACTTCTGCTTTCTGCCCCAGGAAGGTCATCTTGGATGTGACCATGGATCTGCTGAGATTTCTCAGCAATGGAGAAAAAGGAGCTGCTGCTGAACAGCAACACCAGCCAAGCCACACCTTGGCATTTGGCCTGTGGCCAAACAGAAATTGGACACAAGATGGAAAATTTATTGTTAGGTTCTTGCACTAAAGCCTTGTTCTTTGCTCAGAAATAGGGCAGAGCCCCAGCAGAGGAGCCCCACACTTTTAGGGACAAAAGAAGTGACAGGAGGCAGAAATCCTGCCTGAACAACCATGAGGAAATGTCACACTGGAGATCAAACAGCTCCTCAACATCTTCTCTCTTCTCTCTCTTCTCTCTTCTCTTCTCTTCTCTTCTCTTCTCTTCTCTTCTCTTCTCTTCTCTTTCTCTTCTCTTCATTTCTCTTCTCTTCTCTTCTCTTCTCTTCTCTTCTCTTCTCTTCTCTTCTCTTCTCTTCTCTTCTCTTCTCTTCTCTTCTCTTCTCTTCTCTTTCTCTTCTCTCAGAGGTTCACTGGCTCAAAGAGAGGGCTGGAAAGGAGAGCAGTAAAAGTGGCCACGTGCCCAGGCCTGTGAGTGCCACATGAGATGTGTTCTGCCCCTGCCTCCCATCTGGGAGCTGCTGTGCCTCCCTGCTGCTCCTGGGCACAGTGGGAGCTGTTACTCACACCCAGGGCAGGTCAGCATGACCTGGATCACCAACAAGCTCTGTCTTGTGCTCAGTAGCTGCTCACACTAAATGAGGCTTGGATTATTAAGTCTCCAGGAGTATCACCCAAACTGAATGAAGTCTATTACCTGTGTTGTGTCTGCCAAAGGTAGCTCAGCCAAGGTATGGCTCTATCTCCTTTTTTGGTTTATGAACTTGGGGTGTGTAAGAAAACCCTGATTTAATTTGCAATATCATGAATTGGAGTCATGGCAGAGATGGCTTCAAACTCCTTCCAAACAGGGACCACATTGCCAATGCCAAGGTGTAGATGTGGGGCTGGGTTCTGCCCACCACGGAAATGAGTCTCAGCTCACAACTGACTCTCAGGGGGATTTGGATGGTTCCCCAAAGTCTGAGGCTCTGGGGTTGTAACTGTGTTTTCATTAGGAAGGCTCCCAAGTCCACATCCTAATCCCAAAATATGTGTGAAACTGCTAGATGACAGCTCTGTCCCCTTTGTGACAGTGCTCAGTGGGAGGAGTCCCGGTCCCTGCAGCCACACCTGCATCCCCTGTCACTGCAGGGGGAGGGAGGGGACATGCACTGCAGTGATGCTGTCACAGGCATCATCTGTCACCACCCCAACTCAGCAGCAGCCCCTCAAACTGTCTGGCTGCAGTGTGAAATTGCCTCTGGAATGGGGATGCTCACGGAGGGAACTTCCTGGAAAAACACATCAGAAAACACTTTTTCCTTTCAAATACAGGACTCGGAGCTCAGAGCAAAATTTGCAGCTCAGCCCAGTGTGCCCAGGCTGTAAATCTTGTTGGTGCAGAACCATGTCCCTGTCCTGGCCCAGCAGAACCTCTCAGATTAGGTGGTGGCATTTGCTGCAGCTTTAGGACCAGTTTGTATAAATTTTCCCCTGGCTCCCAACTTGTCAAATATTTTCCCCTTTTCCTCCCAGATCTGAGTCTGCACAGACCCCAGGTAATAAAGGTCATCTGTTCCACATTACCATGGCTTGAGGCACGAGTGCAGTTTATGTATCTCCAAATATTTGCCTGAAAAGGCTCACTTTGGATCAGCTTTTCTGACATTTGCTGGAAGAGTTTTCCAGAAACACCCACCCAGAGCGAGCTGTTTGTGCTGTGCAGGGAGCCATGCTGCTGACATTCCAGATTAGGAACTCTCCAGGATTTCTCCTTTGCAGGGCTGGATGCTGATTCTCAGTCAGGCTGGTTCCAAGTGTCAGCAAAACTCCCCATCCCTGCATTTTCACAGCTTGAAAGAATCCAGCAGAATCCAGCTGCTTGTCCTCTTGCAATTCCCATTACTGGGAATGCTGGGCACAGGATGCTTCTTCCCTTGCATTCCTCCCCACACAGAAAAGCAAACACCTACATTTATTTCTTTAATCCAAGGCAGTCCAGTGACCTTTTCCATTTTGAGAGCACTTAGCCCTCCCTCCAGGCACCTGTAAGGAAGGCAACAGGAGCTATTCCATTATCCCTCAAGGAAAAAAGAGGAATCTTTCTTTTCTTTCTTCATCTTTCCTTCCCCTCTCTGCCTTCACTGCAAGGTCCAGTCTCAGTTTGACCTTTCTCCCCCCTCAAGCTGAGTTTCTTTTCTCTGTGTTATATTCTTCTGCAAGGATGCAGAACTAAGGCAACTGCTTGGATCTGCTCTGCACCAACCTCGTTTCACCCAGGAATGGATTTTGGGAGCAGAAAGAGGGATTACCTCATCCTTATCTTGAAGCTGCTCCTTTCTCTTGACTGTATCATTTGCACCAAGTCCACTGAACACCACTGGGCTGAGCAGGTGCCAGCCCAATATTCATCCAGCTCCTTGTCAACTGCAGGATTTCACAAAGCAGGGTGTAGGGACTAATGAGAAATCAGAATCTGGCGCCATGGCTGGACTGAAATCAAACCATGAAGCTCCTTCCCGACCTATTACAAAAATTACAGTGTGGAAAGTGAATTTAATGGTGCAGAGTGCTTAATTGTAATATCAGTAAAGGCTTTGATCTGGGTGACTCTTGACATCACAGAATGAGGAAACTCCCTTAATGATTTGAAAAACCACATGAACGGTTGGGGAAGGAAATTTGTTTTATGTGTATATATTAAAAAATGTTACTGAGTCTCTGGAAGAATTTTATTTTGGCGGGGGGAAGATTGCTGGAAAAGGGATCTGTATCACAAAGGGAAACAGAGGCTGCCTTAAAAAAAACAAACAAGACATTGAGGACGTTTTTAGTGCAGTGGAATCACAGTGGCCTGGTACAAGGCTGCTGAGGAATAAAAGATGGGATGTGCTGAGCGTGGGGTGTCATCCTTCAGCCCAGAAGCTGCAGCTCAGGTGTCTCAGAGCTCCTGAGGGCTGCAGGGTGAATCTCTGTCTCCTCAGCCCATGGATGATGCAAGACAGATCCTTCTCCAGAGCAGCTGACTGCAGTTGTTGTGTTGGAAAAAGAGTCATGGCTCCACTGCCCCTTCCAAGTGAAAACCTGGGAATTTTCTCTGGCTGAAAGGCTCAGGCAGAGGCAGAGGAGGGAACTTCACCCTAGAAATCAAACCTCAGTGCCTCTCCCATCCTCCCTGCCCAGCCAGAGGTCTGAACACCTCAGGAATGCACTGAGCAAGAGGTCCTACCTCCAGCTGGCAAGGAACAACCACAGGCTGAAAAGCACCATCCCACTTCTACTGGATCTTCTGCATCTAGCTCAGTGTCAGAGATGACATTTCACTGAGCCAGGTCTCCCAAAAGGAAGAATTTCCTGCACCTTAAGCTGCTGACAGCTGCCAGAGTTGATCTGGCAGGACTTTTTTCATAGTCTGATGTGAAAAGCAGAACTTTCAGTGACGCCAAGGCGCAGGAGTGTGATATGTGGCTTAGGAGAGGAGAGGAAAAATTGCATCTATTGGTACAACTACAGAAAAACAAGCTGGGGTGACTCATGAGGTGTCTGTGGGCTTTCAAGGAGAATTCCCAGGTTCCTGGTTTCCACTGCAGTGCTCAGGCTGCCTCAGGTAAACCTCCAAAGCCACCTGTCTGGCTGGGAAAAGTCTAATTTTGAAGGATTAAAACTTGGAGTTCCATCCTAGTGTCGTGGTTTAGCTGATAAGGTAAGGTTAGGTCACAGGTTGGACCTGATGATCTCAAAGGTCTTTTCCAGCTTTGTTTATTTTGTGATTCTGTGGGGTATTGTTCCTGCTCAGCCTCACAGGGAGTCTGGAAAACCTGCTCTGGCCTGAGGTTGAAGCTGGTGGGGATGCAGCCAGGAGAGCTCTGCTGTGTCCCCACCTGGGGATGGAATCCTCCCACAGAGCAACTTCCATCCTTCCTTGGGCACTCAATTTTCACACAATCAGGATGTGGAACAAGACAATTGAAGTGAAAACTGCTCCAGGTGAGATGCCCAGTGAGTTCCTGGGCTGGAATGTTTCAGTCCTTACAAGAAAGCTGTAGGAGAACAACTATAAAACTGGAATATTTTATCTGAGCTAAAAAATGAGTTCCTGTCAGGTAAAAAAGTATTAATGCAAAACTTAATGTGTACCTGCAAAGTCACCTTCAATGCACTGAAAAAAATTCCCTTGACATTCAGGCACATAAAGCTGGACCAATACAACTGCAAATAGATTAAATCTCACCCCAGCTATGAGCATTTCCAGCAAACACCTTTAGCTGCCCTTTGTCCTGTGCCATTTCTCCATGCTCCTATTTCCTTTCCCAGCCTTTTTTCCTGCTTTGCCTGCTGTGGACTGGAATGTCTTTGGGGGCAGGCACGTCCCAGGGCTGGGACCCCTCAGGTACAGCCATCTGCAAACAGCACAAGATAAATGCCTCTCCTGGAAAGTGTTTTAAGTGCAGGGAATTTACTTTTCCCCAGCGGCTGCCCACTGATACAGGAAATCTAATCCTAAATCTCATTAGGTTCTACAAACAACTCAGCCTCTTTCCCCAACAAAGTCACCATCCTGGACTGCTGAATGTTTATATTTTATTTCTCGACTCCTTTTTTTTCTCTCCATTCCCCCGCCCTTGCGATTTTCCTTTTGGTAAATATTTCTACGTTGGAGAAGTCTAGCCAAAAGAGATTTAAAAAAAGAAAGTGAGCAGGAGAGACAGAGTATCAATCATTTACCTTTGGTTCCCCTGGGAAGAGGTGGGGAGAAAGAACAGCAAGGTAAAAAGTTAAAAACGGCAGAACCACAGCAGAGTCCTTTGAAGAGCATCCAAATCTATTTCTTCCAATGTTCAGGCCCTTGCAACAAGTGCCAGGACTTGGAAGGCATAAAAAAAAACCTAATTCACTTCCAAAAGTGAATTTTTCAGCATCAAGCCAAACTACTCAATGTTAATTTGGTTATTTGGCAAAAAATAACAATAATACGAGTACCTGAACTGATGCCATCTGCATCTAAAGACTTTGGCCAGCCCATTTCCCAGGCCAAGAATTACAGCAGATACCCCTGACTATTAAAAAAGCAGTTTGCTATTTAAATGTCTATTGTATAACCAAGTGTTGCATCGTGTTGGGAACGTACTGACAGAGTATCTTGTACACAAACAGGGGATGAGGTAAGAAAAAGTGATCTATCAATTGTATAAACACTTCAGAGGTCAAATATTGGTTCCCATTTCCTGTCATAAATGCACAACTTTAATTAAACACTCAGGAAAGTGCTGGTAAAGTGACTTATTTTCCTTTGTTACCTACAAGATGAAAATGTTAAAGAGTGTCCTCAGATGCCACATGTGGGAATGCCTTGAATGTGCTCCCAAAAAAAGCTACTGGCAGCTCCAGGGGTGAGCCATGGGACAATCCCAACGAGACCACCACTGCCTTTTCTCCAAAAAAAGCAGCAAGATGTGGAGATTGCAGAAAGGGTTTGAGGCAGAGGCACAGCAGGGTCAGGGACAGGGGTGGAGGGGCAGCAGGCAGGGAAGGACAGGGACAGGGACAGGGACAGGGACAGGGATGGAGGGCAGCAGCCAGGGAAGGACAGGGACAGGGACAGGGACAGGGATGGAGGGGAGCAGCCAGGGAAGGACAGGGACAGGGACAGGGACAGGGACAGGGACAGGGATGGAGGGGCAGCAGGCAGGGAAGGAGGGAGCACAGAAGAGCAGGCCCGTGCCAGGCTGCTCCTGCTTTGCCTGCAGCCAGCGAGGAGCCCCGGGGAGCTGCAGCTCTGAAGAAAGAGCTGGAGGGAGGGANCTGCTGACAGCTGCCAGAGTTGATCTGGCAGGACTTTTTTCATAGTCTGATGTGAAAAGCAGAACTTTCAGTGACGCCAAGGCGCAGGAGTGTGATATGTGGCTTAGGAGAGGAGAGGAAAAATTGCATCTATTGGTACAACTACAGAAAAACAAGCTGGGGTGACTCATGAGGTGTCTGTGGGCTTTCAAGGAGAATTCCCAGGTTCCTGGTTTCCACTGCAGTGCTCAGGCTGCCTCAGGTAAACCTCCAAAGCCACCTGTCTGGCTGGGAAAAGTCTAATTTTGAAGGATTAAAACTTGGAGTTCCATCCTAGTGTTGTGGTTTAGCTGATAAGGTAAGGTTAGGTCACAGGTTGGCCTTGATGATCTCAAAGGTCTTTTCCAGCCTTGTTTATTCTGTGATTCTGTGGGGTATTGTTCCTGCTCAGCCTCACAGGGAATCTGGAAAACCTGCTCTGGCCTGAGGGTGAAGCTGGTGGGGATGCAGCCAGGAGAGCTCTGCTGTGTCCCCACCTGGGGATGGAATCCTCCCACAGAGCAACTTCCATCCTTCCTTGGGCACTCAATTTTCACACAATGAGGATGTGGAACAAGACAATTGAAGTGAAAACTGCTCCAGGTGAGATGCCCAGTGAGTTCCTGGGCTGGAATGTTTCAGTCCTTACAAGAAAGCTGTAGGAGAACAACTATAAAACTGGAATATTTTATCTGAGCTAAAAAATGAGTTCCTGTCAGGTAAAAAAGTATTAATGCAAAACTTAATGTGTACCTGCAAAGTCACCTTCAATGCACTGAAAAAAATTCCCTTGACATTCAGGCACATAAAGCTGGACCAATACAACTGCAAATAGATTAAATCTCACCCCAGCTATGAGCATTTCCAGCAAACACCTTTAGCTGCCCTTTGTCCTGTGCCATTTCTCCATGCTCCTATTTCCTTTCCCAGCCTTTTTTCCTGCTTTGCCTGCTGTGGACTGGAATGTCTTTGGGGGCAGGCACGTCCCAGGGCTGGGACCCCTCAGGTACAGCCATCTGCAAACAGCACAAGATAAATGCCTCTCCTGGAAAGTGTTTTAAGTGCAGGGAATTTACTTTTCCCCAGCGGCTGCCCACTGATACAGGAAATCTAATCCTAAATCTCATTAGGTTCTACAAACAACTCAGCCTCTTTCCCCAACAAAGTCACCATCCTGGACTGCTGAATGTTTATATTTTATTTCTCGACTCCTTTTTTTTCTCTCCATTCCCCCGCCCTTGCGATTTTCCTTTTGGTAAATATTTCTACGTTGGAGAAGTCTAGCCAAAAGAGATTTAAAAAAAGAAAGTGAGCAGGAGAGACAGAGTATCAATCATTTACCTTTGGTTCCCCTGGGAAGAGGTGGGGAGAAAGAACAGCAAGGTAAAAAGTTAAAAACGGCAGAACCACAGCAGAGTCCTTTGAAGAGCATCCAAATCTATTTCTTCCAATGTTCAGGCCCTTGCAACAAGTGCCAGGACTTGGAAGGCATAAAAAAAAACCTAATTCACTTCCAAAAGTGAATTTTTCAGCATCAAGCCAAACTACTCAATGTTAATTTGGTTATTTGGCAAAAAATAACAATAATACGAGTACCTGAACTGATGCCATCTGCATCTAAAGACTTTGGCCAGCCCATTTCCCAGGCCAAGAATTACAGCAGATACCCCTGACTATTAAAAAAGCAGTTTGCTATTTAAATGTCTATTGTATAACCAAGTGTTGCATCGTGTTGGGAACGTACTGACAGAGTATCTTGTACACAAACAGGGGATGAGGTAAGAAAAAGTGATCTATCAATTGTATAAACACTTCAGAGGTCAAATATTGGTTCCCATTTCCTGTCATAAATGCACAACTTTAATTAAACACTCAGGAAAGTGCTGGTAAAGTGACTTATTTTCCTTTGTTACCTACAAGATGAAAATGTTAAAGAGTGTCCTCAGATGCCACATGTGGGAATGCCTTGAATGTGCTCCCAAAAAAAGCTACTGGCAGCTCCAGGGGTGAGCCATGGGACAATCCCAACGAGACCACCACTGCCTTTTCTCCAAAAAAAGCAGCAAGATGTGGAGATTGCAGAAAGGGTTTGAGGCAGAGGCACAGCAGGGTCAGGGACAGGGGNATGGAGGGGAGCAGCCAGGGAAGGACAGGGACAGGGACAGGGACAGGGACAGGGACAGGGATGGAGGGGCAGCAGGCAGGGAAGGAGGGAGCACAGAAGAGCAGGCCCGTGCCAGGCTGCTCCTGCTTTGCCTGCAGCCAGCGAGGAGCCCCGGGGAGCTGCAGCTCTGAAGAAAGAGCTGGAGGGAGGGAGGAAGGAAGGGAAATAAGGCAGAGGTCTCTGCTCACTGCCCAGGGACACCTCAGGGAGCTGCTCCAGCCCCGCTCCCAGCACCAGGCTGGAGACTCATCCTGTGCCTCAGCCACTTTCCCCACGTCACAGAGAGCCAGAGGGTCACACACAGGACCCAGGTCCCCTCCCAGGTCCCAGCACGTGCTGCTGGGACACCCATGGGAGAGCTCCACTGAGCTGCCTCTTTAAGACACAGCAGGGAGACTCCCTCCTTCCCCTCCCAGGGAATGCATTGCGTTGTCATTAATTCTGTTTTGGATGACTCCTGGAAATCATGCCTTCAAATCATTGGACAGTGGTTTAATTCAAGGCCTGATAAAAAACACATTGAAAGCTGAAGGAAGGGTGCTGCTGGAAAGTTTGTTTGTGCAGGGCTCTTTTTATGGAGAGTCAATCCTCTGTTTAAAGCTGCCACTAATGGGCCAGGCTGCTTGGAAAGGTTCCTGCTGATTTAAACACTCACACCACGGACCTTTGCTCTCACACACAGGACTTTTGAGACCTCAGAGAGCACCAGGATCTCACTGGGCTCCTTCCCTCTAGACCAGCTCATCATTGCATGGTCATAATGCAGCCAGCTTGGCCTAGAAAACAGGGATAAGGGTTGTGAAATAGATCACAAATTCCCTTGAATTCTCCTCTTTTCTCTTATGAAAGCCCTTCATACTCAGGAAATGCTGGGGGATTAACCTAGCCTCCAAAGAAGGGAAAAGCTTGCAATTAAGAGGAGCTCCCTGCGTACTTGCCCCTTATCTCAGCCCCTCCCATGGAAAGGCCAGGCAACCTCCAGCAAAAATCACTTCAGGAGCAGAAATCTGGCAAATATGGGCCTTGTGGGCTGGCAGTGACAGAGCTGTGAACCAGCAGCACCAACCAGTGCCTGGGGCCCAGAGTGAAAAGCTTTGTCCCAATGACACCGAGGGTCAGGACTGATATAAACACAATGGAATTTGCACTGATTAAGGCCTTTCCTCCCCACGCTGGATATAGGATTTCCTGTGCTGAAGCATGTTGGAGTATATTATTTCTATGCCAGGGAAGGGAAAGCACTCTTATACACTGAGAGGAGAAAAACAGATCTCATGGGGTGAGGAAAAGAGACAAAGCAAAGACTCTCAGCTGAACAACACAGACCTTGGGGACTTGCATTGCTACTGACCACCTTCTTCCCTAAAGCTTTTTGGGAAGGAAAGGAAACTCCAAGCCCAAAGACATGAGGAAGGCAGAGAGAGAGAATAGAGTATTAAGCATTTATAGTATTCAAGCTGTAATTCATGTTCTGAAGTAATTGAATAAACCCATGGCATCCTTCTGCCCCAAAACCCTGGGAATTTGGAGGTGATGATCAGCAGGTTGACACAACCACACCGATCAGGGCAGTTCCTTGAAGTGGAATTTGTTTTTTACAACAGAAGATGTTTTCCTGAGCCAGCCCACACGGTTCAAACCGAAAATGCAACAGTGAAGCAGAATTTTTACACCACCAGGAACACGGAGAAACAGCAAAATGGTCCTCACCAAGGTGTATTCCAATGGTTAAATGCAATAAATGGGTGATGAGCTCAGTCCACCACAGAGTTACTCACTCAGTACCACTTGGAGTAAATTAAGCCTCCCAAGTGAAGTTCTGCCTCATAAAAATTCCCCTGTGCAGGACACGTCCTGCCACTCACGTGCTGCTCTGCAAGAGGCTGGAAGAATGAAAGCAGTTTGTGGTGCTAAGATGATAAAACAGATCTCCAGGACATCTTTCAGCAGCACAAGCAAAATAGTCCTGGGACTGTTAGTGATCCCGGGGAAAATAAACACAGGGACCCCAGCAAGCCTGGGATTGTTGGAGAGGCTCCGTGGGTGGCTTGCTTTGCATTAAGGGCAACAAGGTTTCTTTTTCAAAGGACGTTTAAAAAAAAAGAAGTGAAAGAAGCAGGCATTACAAGCAGTGGTCATTCCAGGAGATGCATGAACTCAGGACTGACTGCATGGAAAAAGGCATCAATAGCTCAGCTGCTCATCCATCACAAGGATCACACTTTGCTTTGTGCTGTTACAGTTGGGGAAAATGCAGATGCTTTCCAGAGGGTTCCTTCACTCCAAGCTTTTCCCTGCCCAGGATGTTCTCCAGCGGGCGAGCCCCGAGCACTGGGGCTGTGAGGAGCCAGACCCAAGCCAAGGAACCTTTCCAGAGCAAAATGCACAAATTGCCTGAATACAGCACTCACAGGGGAGGCTGCAAGAGGCACGGAGACCTCCAACAACAAAGCACTCCAGAAAAAAAAAATAAAAACAGCCAGAGGAAAAACAAACAGAGGGCCTGGAGAGTTTTCAGAGGAAAGCAAGAGTAACCCTTGAAAGGACTGCATGGCCATTGTGTGGGGATCAGTAAAGCAACATTGCCCCAAGCCCAGGGGAATGTGGAGAACATCAAAATAATCCTGCTGAGCTCCCTGGCCTGGTCCAGCACAAACCAGCACTCCTGCACAGGAACCAGAGAGGGCTTGCTAAGGGCCCTGGAAGGACACGGCTTCACAGCCACACAAATTGTGTTGAAATGGAGAGTCAGGAGGAGCCAAGTGCCACTAATTAATGCTTTTGGCCTGGCCCAGTGCAAACCAAATCCAACAGATAGCTCAGCTGGAATAGATGGAGCGGATCAATACCGGGCATCCATTCCTTTCCACTTCCTTCCTCCAGCCCTTTCTCAGTCAAAACCCAGCGTAGAGACAGTTCTGCTGATTTACAGGTCCAGTTCCTCACCCTCTCCCCCAAAAGGCAGGCTGGATGCTCTCTCCAGGGACATGATGCCTGTTACAACTGAATTTTCATTCACACTCACAAGTTTGAGCTTTTCAAATCCCTGCTGAGCAGCTGTCAGGTACAGTGTCACTGTAGTAATTTGATCAAGTAGTTGGTGGCCAGGAGGAGATGTTTAACTGATCAAATCAGCAAATTCAAAAGAGTTTAGAAAATCCCATCTGACTACAAAAAGTTAAGCAAAACACTGTCATGAAAACATTTCTGATTCCCATCCAAAAAAGCCTACCATTTATTATGAAGCCTTTAAAATTGACAATGAGGGAATTCTTCACTGTGGTCTCGCCCTCACTTTCACCCTACAAAGCAATGCTGTATGGAGGCAGAGTAAACACTCTGTGCTGTATTTTCCTAAATAAAGTGAAGGAAAAAAACAGATCAATGTCTATTCTGCTGCCAGCAGATATGGAGTCAATTAAAAAACTAAAATATACAATAACTTAACTCTTTGCACAGAGCTCCAAACATATCAATACAGTGAGCAGAAAATTGTTTTCCATAGGAGCACTGAAACACCCTGGGCTGAAACACACTCTCAGTTTTTAAATTTTGAAGGTGAATTTGTTATTCCAAAACCAAAGGATCAGCAGGCAGCCCCCAGGCAGCTCACTCAGCCACTGGAAGATTTTCTTTGACCAGTTCTGCTAAGGATGTTCCCTAAGTTCATCTTTTCCCTGTTCAGGGGCCAGGTGTGGCCACCCTGGCAGGAGGGAGATGCAGAAGAGGCTTTAGCCTTTCTCCAGGCTCCAGCTTTGGGAACAAGGACACCAGGCAGGGCTCACCCTCCTGCCAGGCAGATAAAAGTGGCCCTGATGCTCATGACAAGCTGTAAACAGCCAACAATCTTAATTTTTGAAGAGCAATTTTTGCCTATCTCTTGTTTTCCAGTTCCAGAGCTGCCTCAAAAACATTCACCTCATCTTTTCAGCTGGTACCAAACCAAAATCCTTTGGAGCCTGGGAATGTTCTGGAGGTGAATCCCCTTCCAGAACAGGGCATCAGCTCTCCCATGCTCCATGTGCTGTGTTGTGCCCTCCACCATCCCAGCAATCCTGCAGGCCTGGCTGGGAGAGCCTCTGTCCTGTATTTTTCTCTAGGACAGGATTCCAGGTGCCACATCCCCAGATGATGCCATTTTGTGCTGCTGGAGCCAAGCAAAATGTTTCCTTGCAAATTTTGGCTCTTCCCTCCAGCTTAGCCTTTACTTAGACAAATTCTCCTGCCTTCAGATTTTTAATTCCCATTAGCATCACTGTTTTCCTGAGTAAAAACCTTTCAAAATGGGCAAAGTCCAGGAGACTTTGTTAGAACAGCTGCACAGCTCATGCACTGCAGCTCCACTTCCAAATGTTTTCAACAGTGTGGCACAACCTGAGGAGCCACATACATGAAAAATCACCTTGACATACTGTGAAGAAGGCAGAGGGTATAGCCAAGGTACTGGGAGCCAGCACTGCTGCAGGCTGGGTGTAGCTGTGACAGCAAGGACAGTCACCAAAGGGGTGCACAATTCCCACAGCTGCTTTTTGGGCACATTTCAATGGTCTGGAGGCAGGTGGGACACTGCTGTGTCCTCATTCCCCTCGCTGGTACCTGTTGGCATGGCAAGCATCTCCCCCTCTGCCCTCAGCTCGACTTCTTGGCCTGAAATACCAACTCCTGCCAGGGCTGTGCTGAGGCAGCCTTGGTATTTCTCCAGTCCTATAAAATAATTCCTTCAGTACTGCAGAACCTGATTTTTAAGGTGACTTTTGTTGTCCCAGCATCTGGCAAATATCAGCCTCAGACCCCTGTGCTGCCCTGGAGAGGGAGCAGCACCAAACCCGGGACTGGAGCAGCAAATATCCCAAATCAGCTGGGCCAACCTCCCCCAGGCTGTGGCATTTCAGAGCCAGGACCAGATAAAAGCATTGACTGCCTTCATCTGCTCCAGGCACAGAAGCTTCTGGAATGCTGGAGGAGCTCTCAGAGGGATGCACAGTCCAAGCTAGACCCAAGCTCCTGCCTGGGCTGTTCCCAGGGGTTCTGAGAGCCCATTGCACCACAGCTGAGCCCAGCCTGGCTCCAGGACTCTCTTTGCCCATGTGGCTTTAGTTTGTCAGAGAATTTCACCCACTTAAGAGGGTTTGAAGTACCCCCCAAGTTCCAGTGTCCAGCAGGGCTCTGGCCACCTCTCCCAGATGTGCCCAGTGCCTCCCCTGGGCCCTGCCTACAGCAGGGACAGCTGCCAGGCCAAGCCAGGCCTGAGGAAAACCAGACTTTAATGTCATTTAAGAGTCACACTTTTGCATTCTTTGAGAGTTAAATAACCAGTAGAAATAATCACGAAGTGATTGAGCTGTAGCTTTTTTTCTTTTTCTCCCCATATATTCACCTGTGTGCCCCTTATGTGGCTGTGCCTGTACAAATGCATTTATATCAAACCTTTCCTGCTCCCCTTGCAGTGCTGCTCACAGAGTGAGGGGCAGCAGAGCTGTGGGGACATCCCAGAGCTGATCCAGCAGTGCCACTCAGTGCTGAGAGGGATGGGCTCGGTGAGGGCCCAGCCTTGGACACAACCTGTGGCTTCTAAAAGGTGCAGGCTGGATGAGCTGCCCATCAAACAGTGGATTTAGTTCCTCTAAGGCAGAGAAATTGAAACAATCACTTGTAGCCATCCCTAGAGCCTGCTACTTGCATTGCTTGGCTTGTAAAACACTATTTCCTGCTAATTATTCTCTGATTACTTTCAACATTTGCGTTGTGATCTTGCAAGTGTCTGTTCCGAGCTGAATTGCTTAGAGTCATTTAAACCCCGATTGTTCTGGAAAGGAATATAAAGTTAAACACTGCATTAAAGTGTTTGATGACACAAATTCCAAAAATTCAGCTTCTAGCTGTTTCAGACTAGGCACCCTTACTCGCTTGGTTTATTTTTATATCTATTTACTCTACAAAACAATCCTGAGCTACCTCTAAATGATGGCAAAAACCCCATTCCACTTGATTGGAAACATTAGAAAAAGCCACTCATTTTAGTGAAGCATTCAGGTGAAAAACTGGTGAAAACCATGCAAACACATGAGAAAGGAATCATTCCATGTCCAGATTGGAGTTTCCACAGCTTGCTGCAAGGACAGCCTTGCCCATGTGGAGGATAAAGAGGAAGGATTCATATCCTGGAAAGACACAGCTCATTAAATGAGTTCTCTCCCATGTGGGGTGGCTTCCCTTCCCAGGATGGACACCTGGACACTCAGGTGGGACGAGGCTGCAGAGCTCCTGCAGCCCTGAGCTCACAGATAAACACAGGGCACTCACACCTGGACTCAGAACCACCTCAGGTGACAGCCCAGAAACTCTTCCCATCCCTCCATGCTTCCAGGGATCCCAGTGCTGCTCTCCCCAGCTTTGGAGCCTTCCCTGCACACCCAGAAGGTACAAATCTTCCTCTGGAGCTTTGTTTGTTTACTCGTTCTCCAACGGGAAACCGCCAAAATCCAGCGGCTGTTTTCTAATTTGAACATTTTGATTTTCCACGGGGGAAAAGCAAATCCCACAAGAGGAGTAATTGCCATTCAATGTCCCAGTGGGTTTCTCATCTTGCAGGGCTGAAAGGAAAGATTTCCCTGGGGAGCTGCAAACGATGCCTCCGTTCTGCGGAGGCCGCGCGTGTGCATTCGCAGCATCACAAATCTGACTCGACTGGGGTGACTCTGGCGTGGCTGCCACGAATCCATGATAAACCACTCCCCAAAATTTATTGTCAGCAGCATTAGAGGATGCCTTGCCTCCTGTTTCAGACCTTAATGGCCCATTGACCGCACTTCCTGCGAAGCACAAACTGTGTCCCACGACACTAAATCTGTGCCACGCTAATGAAAAGCCCTTTTTATTTCAGGCCAGCATCCAGAGTGGAAATGATTTAGATCACAGTCACTGGGTATTTTAACTCACTAACTCACTATTTCTTTAGTAATTAGAGATGAGGCCCACGGCAATGCCAAGTTGTAGGCTGACCCAAACATGTCTATCTATTCTGGATATTCTCCTGGAGATTTTTATTTAACACATTTCAAATTAGACCCGAGGTGGGAATGAAGAATTCTTTGGCACAAGTGAGGGACACAGATGAGTGCATTTTCCATTTGGTTTTTTGGTCCTTAACGTGGCAATATTTTACTTCATGTTAAAGACACCCAGATGAGAAGTGACAACAGGGACAAGCTGGATTCCAGCAGGGCCCTGCTTAGGAGTGCAAAAGCAGAATGATTTCCCCTCAGCACCTCGGGCTTGTCCTGCAGGGTGACTCGGGCAGAGTCACTCACACAGACTGGCAATCGCTTTCCTCCTTGTTTTATGTTTGTTATTTTTCTAACCTCTTCAATCTCACTTTGCTGAAGCAGAGGAAATGAGGTAAATTGGTCCTAAGACAGGCCAGGAATTGCTGTCCTGCTCCTTACGTGGGGTTTAAAGGCACTGTGGGAGTGGAACAGTAAATCTCTGGAGCACAAATTTCTTGTGATAACACTAAATTTACCCAAATTTTATTGCTAAGATACAAAGTGTTATGGCAACACGAAGGAAAACAAGTTCTAAGCTTTTCCTTTAAGGCATAAAGATCCACAAAACTCCATAGAGTGCAGCCTACACTCCAGCAGAGGCATGGTGAGACTTCAATAACACAACTGTGGGCTCATGTGCTCTTTTTCAGCCCTGTGACATCAGACTTTGGTTTTCCTTGTTCAGCAAGCACATCCATAAACCTGCTGGATGGATTAGGATACTCTGAGCCCCCTTCAGAGCCATCTGCTTTAGCAATCCCTCTTTATCTCCACAGAGAAGCCCAGGAGCACTGCAGGCACTGGTGTGTGGTGGCAGGTGGAGTGCAGGAGGGTTTGGAGTGCAACTGGAATATTTTCCTGCAAGTGTGAAGCTCAGTGTAACCCAGAGACCCTCCCAAAGACATTAAATAAATCTGAGGATAAAAGGAACAGCACAAAGGTCAGTGTTTCTAGAAAAATCATCTATGACAAGCATTATTAATTACATATACAGGCACAAAAATACACACAGAGGAGCCCATGCTTATTATAAGACAGTTTTGGACCTGAAATCCACGTTCTTCTCCTTGATGTGGAAGCATCACCTTGATTCCACATGGATCAAGCAGTCCCTGCAGTCTTTGCCTCCGTGCTATTTTTGATAAGATATTCCTACTGTGTATCTTAGGTTAAGTATTAACTTACATGAGAAACAGATGTTTCCCCTCTGCAAGGAAAAGCATCTTTTCAAAAGTCATCAGTGGGAGAGAAGGACTTCCAGGATTTACACAAGGCAGTGGCAGTTCTGGCCACTGGCCCTTCTGCTTTTAAGACCTTTTCCATTTGGCTTTAACTCTACCCAGGTTTAAAGAAGTTCTTTCATCCCACTACCAGGTAAAAGATATTTTCCATACTTCCACTGCAACCAGATTCATTCATTGGGCTGTTCCTAAAACCACAAAGGTTATTTTGTTGAATAAATCCAATCCCTGTGTTCATTCCTAAACATAACTCAAAATATTTCAACGGTGCCTCCCCTCCTTTAGATGTTTTAATATTGGATAGGGAGATTTGCAGGATATAAGCTTTACAGCCTGTGAAGTTTTCACATCTCCAGGTGGAATTGCTTAACAGTTACAAAAAAAGAAAACTTTGGAAAAAAAAAAGAAAAAAGAGGGAGAGGAGACTTGAACCTGCTGGTCCACAAAAGAGAAGTTAATAAACCACAAAGAACTATGAAACAATAAAGTTTTCCTCACTGGTTGAACAAAATGGAATTAATGATCTGAGTTACAGGGATATCTGAAAGCTGTATTGCATTACTTTGTATAAGGAATAAACAGTCCCTGTCCCCTTCCAGGATTTCACCCTCTTCAGGAGGATGGGGAAGAACTTTCATAAATAATAATGCATAAATATGCAGATGTGCAAAGATAAACAGCACATAGAGACCAACAGCAGAGCAGAGAAGAGCTCAGACCAAAATCAGGCAGAGGCACCCAGAGAATTAAGAGAATTTGATGTGCAATTCTTGATCTCAACACATGAATCAATCAGGGTGGAGGAAAAGGCAGATCTAAACTGAGATTCTCAGCTTTGGGCAGGGAGCAACATCCCAGTCCTTTACATCACCAGCTCTGGGAATCATAAATGGAATGAGGAGACTGAGGAGCTGTGAATGGAGAGAGAACTCTCCCTTTCCAACAGCCCCAGCTCATCTGATCTCCCAGAGAGCCTCAGACTGTTCCTGGAAAGGTTCACACCTGGAAGGTGCCACAGTCCCAGTGGCACAAGGACTTGGATCAGCCCCTGCTCTTGCTCATGGGTTTTTTATCCCAAAGCACGAGCTGTCCCCAAGGTTCCCAGCCCCAGCTGAGGAGAGGGAGCAGCACCCCCAGGCCGTGGGGATGGGGTCCCTGCCAGCAGCCAGAACCTCCCAGAGCGCAGCAGCAGCGCCCCAGGGAAGGGCAGAGCCGTGCCAAACCACAGGGCAGGGCCAGGAGGGTGCAGGAATTCTGCAGCTCTGGGACAGACAGCAGCAGGGACTGCTGAGTCAGGGTCACACACATTTGGGATTATCAGTAATTGGCAATTTCAGGATCACACACATTTGGGATTATCAGGGACTGATGAGTCAGGGTCACACACATTTGGGATTATCAGGGAGTGACGATTTCAGGGTCACACACATTTGGGATTATCAGGGACTGATGATTTCAGGATCACACACATTTGGGATTATTAGGGACTGGTGATTCAGGATCACACACATTTGGAATTATCAGTAATTGGCAATTTCAGGGTCACACGCATTTGGGATTATCAGTTAATTGGCAATTTCAGGGTCACACTCATTTGGGATCATCAGTAATTGGCAGTTTCAGGGACTGGTGATTCAGGATCACACACATTTGGGATTATCAGTAATTGGCAATTTCAGGGTCACACACATTTGGGATTATCAGGGACTGGCAATTTCAGGATCACACACATTTGGGATTATCAGTAATTGGCAATTTCAGGGTCACACACATTTGGGATTATCAGGGACTGTCAATTTCAGGGTCACACATTTGGGATCATCAGTAATTGGGAATTTCAGGATCACACACATTTGGAATTATCAGGGACTGGCAATTTCAGGATCACACACATTTGGGATTATCAGTAACTTGGAATTTCAGGGTCACACACATTTGGAATGATCAGGGATTGATGATTTCAGGATCCCACATATTTGAAATTATCAGCAAGTCACAGCTCAGGAGCATATGAACCGCAGCGCATGGTCCTGCACTGGCTTGGGCTGTTCCTGAGGCCTTTTTATGCTTTAAATAAACAGAATCAAAGTCCAAGAGTTAAAACTCGACTTCAACTCTTATAAACTGCCAGTTTCTGAAATTACACAAGCAAACAATACTAAATTAAATAAAACCTACAGGCGAACCCTTTCTAAGAGCCCACAGCATTGTTAATGTCAGTACCAGAGAACGTTTGTCTTCTGTAAAGTTATATGAAGTCTTGGTTTGGCTGAACTCACGTTGTCTGGTCACTTCTCCCTTCCCTGGAGAGAACATGAATGGTTTCTATTTCGAGGAGGTTACAGGTAGCCATAAATTATCACCTAAGTGTGGGCTGCCTCAGCCCCAGCACCTTGCCAGCTCTTCAGAGCTCTGGATGGCTTTGGCACCGAAACCTGCCAAGTCTTGGGCCACGTCAACTCACTTTTTGACATGTGTTATGTGGATCATAGGGAGCCACTGCAGGGACCTCGTTATGGAAGAATGAAGCATTTTTTCCCCATCTATCATAGGTACTTTTCAGATGACTGCATTCCTGCAGGACTAAATCATCTTTTTTTAAAACTATTTTAGCTCCTCACTGCCCGGCCCTAAAATATCAGCCATGGCCAGGTAAGCCCAGATTGTCACTGAACAAAAGTTAATTATCACTTGCGTGTTGCTAATTGTGGAGCTTTGTCTTTCAGGCACAAAAAGAAATTAAAGAGAAATTAATGACTAGGTTGAAGTTTCTGACTCAAAAAGTGAGTTGACATAAAATCCTGCCATGAGTGGAGATGCACACAGAGGCCTTTTCCAAAGTACACATTCCCTTAATGTCCTTGGAATAAAGCTATTTATATGTAATGCATGTGATGTGTGTTAGCTCACTGATCTTTTGTAGTGGATGAAGGGATGTACTTTAAAGGCAGAGTTTAATTAAGTTCCTTAACACTCCTTTGTGAGGATAAAATAATCATTCCTGTTTTGCAGGCAAGTGCTAAAAAGTTAATTAAATTACAAGATCCAGACAGTGACTTTGAGGCAGAGGCAGGAAAAGAGGTCGGAAGATTCAGTTCCAGTCCCAGCTGACAGGAAACTCTCCCCAGTGAATGTTCTCAATCAAGACAAATTTCACCTGACTTCAGATCACACCACAAACCTGATATTTTACTGAAGAGACAACTTGAACTCTGAGAGATGTTGCTTTCCTATAGAAAGCCCAAAATAATTAAGGTATTGCAAAATGGTATCAATGATAAAGGAATACTTTGAATTCCAAATCTCAAAAACTCAGGGAAAAACCCCAAAATTAAAACTTTAAACAAAACTGCAGGAACCTGAAAAAAGGCAATACAACACCCGATTTCTTTGAATTCTGAAGGGCTCTGCCCTATTTTCTTCCTTCATCAAGTCCAAAATAATCTGAATTAAATGAGCAAATAGTTATTACTGGATGCAAAGATGCTGTTTGAACAAATAAGTGAGCTGGAGGGCAATCATTAAAATGATCCAGGTAGAAGGTCCACTGATTTACATAGAAATTATTTGTTTTTATTGTATTAATGATGTCATTTCTTTATCAAGTCACGATACAAACCAAGTCAAGTGCTTGGCAGGGGACTAAAGGAAAGCTGAAACCCAAGTGAGCATTTACAGCTTCATTCTTCTAGAAGAAAGCTTGAATATTCAGCTCATTGCGCCATCACTCCTTTGATTGGGCTAATTAAGTCAATTATGTAAAAATATTCTGGCTTGCCAGGGTAGGCAAGACTTGAGGAAGAGTGGAAAAGAGCAGAGAGAAGGAGGGTGCCCCAAAACTCTTGGAGGAGCAGCAACCAAGAAGGCACAGGGGTGAAAGCAAACCCAGTAATTTGGGAGCACTGAAATTAGGGAAAGCTGGCTGCAGTTTGGTTTGTGACACAGCCTGTGGTCCAGACGTGGTGATGCCTCAGTCCCACGTGGATTTTGGGAGGTTTAGCAAGGTGTGAGATCACATCAGAGCCAAAACATTCATGGCATCTCCCTTGTCAGGGCAGCTTCTCTGTATCCCAGAAGGTGGGGAGTGTTGAATTCCTTTGGGTGAACAGCTCCAGCTGTGTCTGTCTGTAGACACACAGAAAAACAAACCAGCTTTTCCTTGGAAAACCAGCTCCCAAACAATCACAGAACAGGTGCCACGAGAGTGAAGGGACTGTGCATCCTCCAGTCACCACCAGAATGGCTGGCAAAGCTGAAGGGCTCTGGAGACACCACAAATCCACCTGGATTTAGGGCTCTGGGGAGACACTTGGGGTGTTTTGCTGCTTTCAGAGAAGACCCTGCAGCTCTTCCTCTAAATTCACCAAGTCTCATGGCCTGACCTGGTTTCCTGCTGCCTCTGACATCACTCAGCTCAAAATGCCTTGTAAAAATGGAGCAGATAAGAATGCAGAGTGGTCCTTGTCACAGGTCAGCTTTCTGTTCCATAGGGAGAACAGTCATGGCTTTGCCTTTCATTGCTTAGAACGGTGCAGAAAGTAAATTTTACTTCATGAAAGCTAAATGCATTCTTGTTTTCCTTGAAAGGTTATTCTGATTTCAAATCAACCCATTTGAACACAATCAAAAAATAACTGCTTGGGCCAAAAGGGCCCTTTTTTGTCATTACCAAAGCTGGTTTGATCTGGTTGTTATTGTGACTGAGCACCTGCTGCCCTTCCCTGCAGAAAAGCTCCTGTTTTGTCCCTGCTGTGAGCAGGACTCTGCATGGGCAGGTGACAGAGCTCGGGCACTCCAGGGCAGCACATACCTGGAATGCTGGGACATGAGCTTTGTCCTGGAGACACGGGGACACACCAGGGACTCTCCCCCTTTGCCCAGGTCCCTTTGGGCAGCAGAGCTCACTCTGGGCAGTGCTGGGCAGCCTGAGCTGCACAAACCCAAAGCAGACCCCAAAGCAGCCCAGTGCCCCTGCCCTGAACTCGTGCCCTGCACGCTCTGAGCCAGCCAGGAGCAGCAGCTCTGCTGGCTCTGCTCTCTGCTGGCCTCCAGTGCTCCCCAGGTGCAGAGGTGAGCATGAGGTAATCCCACCTCCTGAATGGGAGGTTTAGTCTATAGGAAAGCAGTGAAATTGATGTCATTCTGGCAGGCAGGGTGTTTCTCTCTGTAAATGTAGCAGCCAGTAGCACGCTCAGCTCCAGAACAGTGTGTGCACTGTGTTACACACGGATCCCCCAGGCCAGGGCTCTGCCAGGGCACAGCCAGGGCCAGGGGCTGTGACCTTGGGCATCACACCTTCCTCACATCCTCCCCAGCACTGCCAGCTGAGCTGGGACACCTCCCTGTGGCCTCTCCATCCCTGCAAGTGTCCAGGTTGGAACCTGGGATAGTGGAAGGAGTCCATGCCCATGGCAGGGGTGGAAGGAGAGGAACTTTAAGGTCTCTTCCAACTCAACCCATTCTGGGATCTACAATTCACACTGAAAAAAGGGCTCCCAGAATCTAAACTCTCCGTTAGGGGTACATTTCCCAAAAGATGCTGCAGGTTGCTGCATTTTCAGCCTTTTATTTGTTGCAAAATGCTCTTGTACATCCAGGTCCCTTACCAAGTAAAAGTTTGAATTCCAGTTTGACTCCCTGCCTTAAAAACGATCAGAGCCCTTTCAACGGATCAAAGGCTTGCACTTAGAGGAACAAAACATATTGTTCTAAAGGTAAATACATTCCAGTCTATTAGTTATTCATCCTCATGCTCTCAGAAAATGAGTTTTGAAGGTTTTTCAAAGTCATTGAGCTGTCCTGTTATTAGACTTTTAAAATGTCTTAGGCTCCTCATTAGGTGGCCACACTGTGCTATGACACATGTGCTGTATTAAAAGCTGTGAACTTCTGCATGCCAGTGCTTCTGGGTTCTTTATTTTCTTTTACCAATGAGAAACATTTTATATGAATACAAGACTTTATTGTAAAAAAAATTATATTTCCCCAGTGTCTTTTTGTGTCAACAAAGGACTTTCCTGGAGGAGTAATGAGTTTGCACTAAGCAGGCAAACACAAATAAACCAAGCCTATGTGGATAACCAAGTGGGGTGTATGTATATATTGTATCTCCAAGGATTTAAAAACCCAACAGCACAAGGAATCTGCTCCTTTTGGAAAACAATAGCCATTTATGAAACATTTTTGCCAATTAAATTACCAGAGGAAAGTTAACCCTTATTATTGCAGACATTCCCAAAGAGATTCTAAACAGTCATTCAGCACCTTGAAGAGGGAAGAGGGTCTGGAGCTGCCTTGGGCTCCTGAGCTTGGCCTTTCAGGGGCTGCAGTGCTGGAATTCCCAAAGCCATTAAGAGATTTAGATGCAAACATCCCCCTGATTTCAACAGAGACTAAGGGTTAAACTCCTCCCAAAGTTCAAAAAACCCCAGCACAGACTAGGACTGGCTTCACCACCACTGTGCTGGAACTTGGCAGTGGGTTAGGAGGACACATCAGCACTAAACAACAATTTGGAACAGGAAGAGAAGATGAATATCTAATCCGATTGAAGCTGCAGAGGAAATATCACGCAGGCTGGCTGGAAGGGACCCAGCAGGCTCAGCCTAATGGCTCTGGCCTTAGGAAAAGCTCTGCTCAGAGCTCAGGGCCTCACCACCAGCCATCCCCACCCCACGGCAGCAGCTAGAACCTCCCTCTTATAAAACAACTGAAAAATCAGTTGTGTATCTTTTAAAATCCAAACCAACCCATTAATATGGACAAACTGATGGTCAGGGATGTCTGGGAGGAGATGGAGGTTCAAGTTCACCCTTGTGTTTCTTTCATACAGAATATATTATAAAAAACTCTTCCAAAATGTAAATACTTCCTCTACTTAGGATACAAGTAGGAGGAGCATTACCCTGTTGCTTCAAATGGAAAAATAAATAAATATCTGAAGTCTTTCCACCAGGAGTCCCAGAAGACTCCAAATTTCCTGGTTATCTAGGAAAAGCCATTTACACAAGTGCTGTTTCCCAGCACAGGAGCTATAAATCACCTCCAACCTCTGCTCAGGGACATCCCAAGAGCTGAAACTCCCAAGGGCTGGGACGGCAGCCAGAACCTGCGGGAGCAGCAGCTCGGGGTTCCCACAGCCTGTGGTGTCTGAGTTCCTCCTGAGGGCTGTTCTCATGCAGATCCAGGAGAATGTGAAGGAACCTGTCTGTCCCAGCCTGAGCCCATGGAAAAAATGCTAATGCAGGGCAGCTCCCACGTGGAGGAACTGCTCTGGTGAGTGGCTGCACTCAGGGACTGGGGATGCTCTCCTTGGCCAGGGGATCAGGGCAGGGAAAGGTTCTTTGGGGGAAGGAGTCAAAATTCCTGGGATTCATTCCTTCGCCTGGCTCCCTTCTGGATGATCTTCATGAGCAAATTTTAAAGGTTCTGTCCTGACTTTTACTCCTACATGTGGCAAGTTGCACTTGAGCCTGGCCTAAAGCTCACTTAGGGACTTATTGATTTATTTATAGTCTGGCTAGTTCTTAACTGGATCAGTTTTCTGGTCCAGGTCATAGCCCTGAAGACTGATGCTGGAGCAAGGGAGGCAGCAGCAACAAACACCTGGAAGACGAGGAGAGTGGGATGGGATTTCTGCTGTGCCAAGAGCAGACATTTATTTCAGGATGAAGTGACCACCTCACTGCAGCCTCCCTTGGTTTTGGGAACACCTTCTGGACACCCCCCCATCAACTGCAGCCTGGGCACTTTACTCCTTTTCCAAAGCAATCCATCTTTTTAAGAAAGAGAAGATTCCAAAAGAGAAATGGATTCACAAAAGAAATTTGGGGATTCTAAAGAAGGTGATTGTTGGTGCTCAGGAGTGCTCGGTTCTACAGAACACTCCTGGTTTTCTCTCACATTGGTTCACTGTGCTCCATCAGCTCATGCTGCCCTTTAAAAGTCCCATTGAAACGTCTTTAATGGATTTTCAGGATGAAGGAGGGAGCAAAGCCTTGGCAGCACTTGGACACAGGCACAGCTCAGTGAGTGCCACACAGGCACAGCTCAGTGAGTGCCACTGGCTGCTGCACGGCTCCCCCTCGTGCCTCTCCCGACAGGAGGTGACAGTCCCTCCCACCCCCCATGGACACACTGGGCACGTGTTCAGAGGCTCTGATGTGCAAGGATGACATTTCACAAAGGACACTGAAATCTCAGCTCCGTATCAACGCATGTTTCATAATTACAATCACATTAAGTGTGGTTTTATCAAGGTGGTCCTGTCAGGGTGAGGCCTTGCAGGGTTGTGGTTTTGATTTACTGGACACACTGATTGCTTTCTGAGATGAAAAAACCCAAATATGTGTCAAAATATTAATGGCCACTGTCTAAGGAGGCAGGAGGCTTGTGCTGGCTCTTGGGTGATGTGATGAGTGTTAACTCCATCAGTCCAGCTGAGCAGCTGCCTCTGAGGCAACACAAACATCACCCTTCACTCATTCCCCATCTCATTCTTTGCATAAACATCCCCCAATGGGAAACTGCTTGCCCTTAAGATTTCAGGGGTCTGTGAATGCAAAAATAAATTAATCAGAGGGAATAGATGCATGTTCAATCTGGATATCCCTACAGTGGAGCTATTTGCACGATGATTTCATACCAAGGTTGCAGGTGGCAATTATTAACACAGAAAATCCCTAAAAAACGGTCTGGTTTAAGCCAGGGACCTGGGCAGCCTCCTGACCAGAAAGAGCTAGCCCCAGTCATATTTGGATTATTCCAAAAATGACCTATCCCAGCAGGACTTCACTGAGCTTAGCTGGGCACTTTCTATTTAGATCCCAGTGTCAAGGTCCAAAAAAAGAGCTGCACTTACTAAACCTCCTTTATGCTGAGGATTCAGACCCTGGGATTTCACTTCCCTCTCTCCACACACACATCATTTTGAGCCACAGGACAATTTTTATGCAGTCTGTCTTCAGCTGCAATAAAGCACAAACTCAGTACTTCTGACCAATCCATTTTTTGCCTAACCCACTTTCTCCTCAAGTCACAAATCCCACTTGGAAACACTTTGAACTGGACACAAATTAACATCCCCACAGAAATCTGAATAACTGAAGATCTGTGAAACTGAAGCATCTGAAATGAAATGTAAAAAGTGCTGTCTTTGAAAGACCTTCAATCCCTAGATCCAGCTTTATTGCCAAAACCTGCCGCATGCAGGAAAACAGTTGAAATAAGGGAAGAAATAAGGAAAGAAATAAAGGAAGAAATAAGGGAAGAAATAATGAAAGAAACAAGGAAAGAAACAAGGAAAGAAACAAGGAAAGAAACAAGGATAGAAACAAGGATAGAAACAAGGATAGAAACAAGGAAAGAAACAAGGAAAGAAA
>VZTZ01025987.1:0-36552 GCA_013400955.1 Drymodes brunneopygia | reverse complement strand
ACACGCAGGAAAACAGTTGAAATAAGGAAAGAAATAAGAAAAGAAATAAGGGAAGAAACAAGGGAAGAAACAAGGGAAGAAACAAGGAAAGAAATAAGGGAAGAAATAAGGGAAGAAATAAGGGAAGAAATAAGGGAAGAAATAAGGGAAGAAATAAGGAAAGAAATAAGGAAAGAAATAAGGAAAGAAATAATAAGGAAAGAAATAAGGAAAGAAATAAGGAAAGAAATAAGGATATCGCAGTCTAATTCACATTTTAAACATTGCCATTGGTATTATTTCATGAAGTTTCGTAGAGGATTTAACTTCTCCCTAGGTCTCTATCAGCACTTTTTCAAGTAATGACAAATCTGATTTGTTACAGGAAAAAGCTGAGTGTATCTTAACCCCCAAAGCACAGCTTAGGAGCAAAGAACATCGACTTCCCAGCTTCCAGATCCCTCTGGAAACACTGAACCCATTGTAAGGGACTTCTGCACTTGCACTGCACGGAGCCTGTGGAGGCTGCAATGGGCTCAGTGGGATTTGTGATGGAATCCTGAGTGCCCTGAGGTGAGAGAGCCTCGTGGCAGGGGTGTCAGGGAAGCTGTATTTCACTGCTGGAATGTTCCTTGTCTCCAGCTCCACACACAGGGCCCTTCCATCGGCTCACACGGGATGGGCCCTCCACAGGCACGGCTTTCAAAGGTTTTGATGTCTTTAATTGCTGTTTTATTACACCTATTTCACCATTTATCCAGCATTTTTCATTTCACCCCCTAGTTTGGTGGGAATACAGAAGCAAACTGGTTTGGATTTAATGCTGTAGCTCCCCTTTTTCCAAAGGGTTGGGGATTTTCTTTGCTATTGCACACAGGCTCCAGAAGGTACAGATTGCATCCTGTGTGTGTTTACACAGGGCTGGATCCTTGTGAAATTCAGAATTCAAGAAGCACAGAGCCATCCTCAGCACCAGTCACCAGTTCAGAGCCTGCAAACACAGGAAGCCCAGCTCAGCAAAGATCTGAAGACGTGTGGGACTCCTCATGAAGGTACTGACAGCGTGTTTAACCCCAGAACCCTCTCAGGGACATAAAAGTGAAACTAATAGGAAAGGAAAAACACCTTTTTCCATTCAACTTGCCCAGGGAATCTAATCTTTCTGGTTTTAACCCACTCAAGTTGCTCAGCTGCTGCAGAGGGATTTTAGCTCATTTGCTACACTTTAGACACCAGCATCAAAGGGAGAATTTGACTTTCTGGATTAAAACAGTGCCACCAACCTAAGGGGGGATATTTCCTCCCTCTGCTCTCCTCAGCAGTACCTGGAGTTGGTGTCTGTTCTCCCAGTGAGGTGGGGAATCCTCTCTGGAGAAAAAAACCTCTTTCCTTACAGGGGAAAACACCAGGAGATAAAGATCTGCTGGGTTTAAGCTGCCCTGGTGTGTGCAAAATAATACCTGAAACAGAACTTCTGCTGCCAGGTCTCCATCCTGCTCCTCCTGCCTGTGGTCACTTTCTTGCACAACTTCTTCCCATAAAGATGCAGCCTGAGCTCACCCAGAGGGACAGGGGGACACAGGTGACTCCATGACCCCCAAGTTGTCAGGATAAAACCATCCCCCACTAATTCCACAGGACACGAGGCAGCCCAGACCTCAGCCAGGGATTTCAGGTGACACCTGAGTGCAAATGACAGCCCATGACAATAATGGCCATTAGCACTTTTCCTGGGCAGAGCCCCTATTCCCATTTCCTTGAAGGAGATGATGATTATGGACAGGAGCCTGCAAAGGGCCTTTTTTTGCCATAACCATTCTGTTTCCTCACTCCCAGTCAGATGGTGGGAGATTTTTTTTTTTTGAGTGCCCCTACTGTAAATTGCCAAGAATAACTGTTGCCTCCCCTAAAATGGGAGTGAAAACAGCCCTGCGGGTTCCCTCTGAAGTGACAGCAGCTCTGACCAACTTCAAAGGCAACGACAGGTTTTTAGTGAGGGCTGTTTGTTGATTTTTTCTCCAGTGAAGTGATATTACATGGCATTTCCAACCCTCAATCCTATTAAGTGACAGAACTACCTAATAGCACTCATTAAATAACATAACTTGGTGTCAGAAATTCACTGACAGGCTCCTGCAATTGAAGTGGGAGATTTATGCCCTAAAACAATGCGGGTTTGGTGTTATTGTGGCTGGGGTTTTTAAATAAATGTCATTTATTTTAACAGGTGAAAGCGCAAGAGCCAGGACAGTTCATGGAAAGGTTATCACAGCTGAGAAGTTGGTGCCTGAATTTCACATTTAAAGGGAAAAAAGCACTAAGAAAATGTTCATTGCTGCTGAACTCCTCCAGTGCTGGGAGATGATTTCTTGGGTGACACCACCCTTCTCTGCAGTGCTGTCACCTCAGATGTTCCAGCACTACTCAGGAACTTTCCATCCTTCTGTCCAAGGCCATACTCAGAGCTCAGTACAGGTGAAATATAGACAAGTAACAGCCTGAACCTCTCAAAGGGCAAAGCCAGAATTCAGAAAATCCTCTGTTATCAACACCACAGCTCAAGGATCGTGTCCATACACCCTGCACAGGGACAGGAGAGGTCTGACACAGCCAAAGCCACTTTGGGCCAGCACAGAGACAGAGCTGAGCTGGTCTCACAGCTGATGCTGCTCTAAGGTCTGTCCCAACCTTCTCTCCTTTTTTTTTCCACCAGCAATTCCCATCGCCCAATCCTGCTGCTCCTTTACACCAGTTTGAATTTTACCAGCCCTTCACTGCTAACTCCACAAATCTTCAGGTCTTTTTCCTCATTTTCTGCAGGTGCACTGAGATGAATCTGCTCAGACAGGAGCCCAAGTGCCAGAGCAGCACAGGGAACCCTCCAGGACCTGAGATAATTCAGGTGTAAAGGGACCTCTGGAGGTCACCAAGCCCAGGACAGTGAATGAGTATCTTGGCTCTGCTGGATCAGGCAGAGCAGGGAAACCATCCTGCATCTGGCACCAAAATCCCAACTCTCATAATTGTCCAAAGACATTTTAAGGTTTTTTCATGCAACATGGATGTTGTTGCAAAAACTACTTATTTTTGTACTCTAAAAGAACAATAAAAAAAATATGTTCCTGGAAATAACAATTACCAGTTAAATCCCTGACTCTAACATTTTCACCAAAGGCAGAATGCTCTAAGGAATAACAAAACAATGCAGCGAATATCTGTGCAGCAGGAAGAGTTTGGAGGTGTTTGTTTATCATAGTTTGTTCCTACTGGACAGAAAGGTTCCTAAAGAACCCATATGAAGAGCTCTGATTATTAATAGAGTCATGAAATGGTATTTCTAAGCTGTTTATAAATGGTTTAAAGGAAATCACAAATACATAGAAAACAAACCCAAGTTTACAGTAAAAGGGCAGAGAAGTAAATTGGTAATTCCAGTAAGCAATATGTTCTGTGGAACTGAGCTGGGCATGTCTGCCATCATTCTACCTGGAAAGAAATCAGAGTGGGGAGAGGAGAAAAGATTTTCATTTGCCATTTTTTTGAAGAAGCCAAACAAAAGGGAAAAGCCCAAATATTGTATTACCCTACTGTACATATGGACAAGTAGTTTGAGTAATGCACACAATGATTTCACAACGTGCTTTGAAAAGATTCAATAATGGCTTTGGAAATATGGGAAAGTCATTTTTAACACCACATAAAGAAGTAATAGAGGGCCCAATCCTGTCACCACTAACTTGAACTGGGGAGAGCTGAACTTTCAGGATCTTCTGGCAGATTTAGAACATTTTTCTACAGCCTAGTTCAGATATTAGCAAAGCCCAGCCTGGCTGGCTCCCACCACATCCCCACTTGCTAGATTATTCTCCTCCTCCATTATAATGTAAAACAAAAATATTTTTAATGTGCTGAGTATTTGTGTATTTGGACAGTGCCTGCCTTGCTCTGTCACTCTGACAGCCCTGAGCACTCAGCCAGACTCACCAAGGCAGAGCTGCCCACCCTCAACAGCAGCCCTGAAACCACCAGAGTCTGTGAACTTCTGATTTTCTGCATAATTCTGCCACGAAAACCAATGTCTCCCACCCAGTCAGAGGGCAATCCTAGAAATGCAAAAGAATGCAAAAGGAGCTCAGTTTCCAGAGATCTTTAGGTTTGAAAGAAACATTTGAACATTGTCTACATGGTAAGGAAAATGGCAAAGCTGAATGTAGGGACTGAGAGGTTGTGTCAGGGACCAGCCACCCTCCCCATCAATAACATCACAATGAGGCACATTTCACAAGCTGAGCTTGCACCCAAGAGCCTTTCCCTCCCTCACCCATCCCTGCTGCAGTTTGAGCTGGTGCTGGAAATACCAAACCTCTGCATGTGGCACGTGAGATTTCAACCACTGTCCCGCAAACCTGTTGCGCTTCCCAAAACGCCGCTGGATCAGGCCGAAATTCTGATGAAATTTATTTTAAAAGGGAAAAAAACCCCAAACAAATGAGGACTGAGTTACTCCTTCTCATGCAGCCTCACTGGCCAAGTCTGCACTACAGGGCTCATCCATTCCTGCCTCCTCTGGCTCCCACCTCGGACACACCCGGCACACTCCGATCCAAAAGCACCGTGTCATGCACCAGGGAGTTAAAGGAATAAATAAATACAAGGGCAATGACCCAGAGTTCTCATTCACCCTCTGCTTCTCTCACAGTGTTTCCAGTACAATTTCTACTTTAAGCATCTAAAACCTTTCAGTTTCTGTCAACTGATGCAACTTGTGAACTGAAACCTTGAAGCTGCACAGCCACAGAAGGGCCCTGCCACAATGTGCACCAGGGCTCAGGAATCCTGGGGGGTGCCTCAGAGCCAACTTCCCCTTCACCTCCAATGTCTTAAACCCTACAATTCAGCCCAGATAAACTCCAGACTCTAAAAGATCCACTGGTTCCTTCTGGTCTCCTGGTTTGGGTTTAAAGGCAGTACTGGCTCTAAGATCAGCTCTACTGTGAATGCCTCTATCAGTGCCTGGCAGTTCTTCCCATTTCCAGATTAATCCAGGCTGTTTTGTCTCTTCCTTCCAGTTTAGTGTTACCCACAACCAATAAAATTTTTTCTATTCAATTCTCTTGCTGCTCTTGAAGGGCTAAAACAGTGTGGTAAAAAAGTTCTACCACAGTAAAGTTGGTCTTGAAGAGGAAAGTTCATTTCTTGTGCTTTTTATGACCTTGCTGACATTTCCTAGCCATAAGCTGGAAATGTTAAATGATAAAAAATATAATAATAATCAACCAATTGAGTTGCCAGTTCTAATTTGGGATAGAAAACTGGACAGAGAAATAATCAAAGACTTACCAAAAAAGCAGATGGCTGCAGAGTGCTTCTGGCAGTCATGCTACTCGCACATGGGACCACTTGAGTTTAACAAATTGGACAACAGAGAGAGAACTGAAATGGAAATTGGGGCTCTACTCCGTTCAAATTCTTCAGAATGTTTGCTTTGGATTCGTACCTCTGCTGCAATTTACAACTCTAGATTAGATAGAGCAAGAGTAATATTCTTGACTAGAAGAAAAACAGAATGGCTGAACTGTTTGCCAACTCACAGAAATTGTCTCTGCCTGTGTACAAATAACACCAACATATCAATGGGTCTAAATAAAACCCAGTACTAAACGTGTCTGTTACTGCACAGCAGTAAAGCTGCACGAGACATTTCCATGTGTCAAACTGCAAGGCCCAATATCAGCATGGAAACAGGATGGAAGGAAAAGCCAGAGCAACCTGAGATGTCACAGCTGTCTCCATGTAGCAGGGACCTCCTGTTGCAACTGGGAATACATCCCAAAAAACTCTGCTCAGGAATTAAAGGGGCATTTATTTCCAGCGTGAACCAGTTTTGAGACACAAGGCACACTTCAATGCTCCTTAATTGATCAGGAAGGTAAAAAACCACAAAACCAATGTCAGCTGTATCAATACCAAGGCTCCCAGGTAGCAGATGACACCAAAAAAGGAAGAAAAAGGACTCATTTTGTCAGTCTTCCTGCAAGAAATCAGTTGCCTCAGTGTTTAACAGGAAAACATGAAGGTCTTTCTCAGTGAGATGCCAGTTGCAGCTTAAGGAAAAGTATGGCCAAATATGACATCACCTACCACAACCAAAAATTGAGATGAAAGTTGTGCTGGTCTCAGGGACCAGTCACTCACCAGGGAACCGGTGGTTTTATGTGCGCGCCTTCCTGAAGAATCCAAAAATAACATTTTTCCATGGAGCAGAAATTCCTGCAGCGTTCACGCTTTTCCTTTCAGCAATGTTGCAATCCAACGTGCCAGCCCTGTGTAATGAGGTCATCCGACAGTGTAATTTGTAGTATTTTAGTCTGTCAAAATTGATCCCAGTGTTTCCATGGCAACTAGATCCAAATAAAAGATGGAGCAGACAGAATTCGTCTCTCCCTGCCACCACCCAGATTTTTATATAAATATATATGTGTATATATATAAAGCATTACACATATATAAAGTTAATGTTCATGATTCATCATTAAGCAACGCTAGAAAACTGGCACTGGAGAAATAGCAGCACACAGGGCTAGCATTAAAAAAAAGGTAATAAATGTATAAACTGACATCAATAAAGTACATTAAAAAAAGGTAATTCTTCAATTCTCAAACACCTGGGAACAGAGCATGCTTTTCCCCTAAAGCCCAGTCAAGAAAAGGTATTGCCCATTTCTGGTTGGGATAGAAGGAAGGGAATCCTGGCTGTGCTGCCATGGAGTGAAGAATATGATACCTTCCCCCTAGCAAAATTCACCCTTCAACCGTTACTATTACCATGCTGATGCTTAGGAAAGCTTGACTGTCATCAGCTTCCTAAGCTTGGGTTTGGAAGTTCTTATGCAAGTCTTGATGTGTGTCAATTTATTGTAGTGCCCTTGCAGGAGCTGAGCTGGGTCCAGTTGTTGGATGGAAAACTCTGGATGTGGAACCCAAAGACATTTCCAGTCCAATAATATGATTAACGTCAACACCAGCCAGCCCCTTCCTTTGGAAATAAAATGGTGGGATGAAAAGCTTGATTTTCCTACAGATCACTTCTTAACATTGGAGGAGCCTCTGAGCACTCCTCAGGAGATTTCATTTGGGTGCTGAGCACAGCTTGCCAACCATGCTCTGTGTTCCTAATACAAATCCTGACATTCCATGCAAATCCCAGAACAGCCACAAGGGTCCTAACTTGGGCTGTAAGGAGAGGATGAACCTCTCCTAACAGGTGACATCTGCCTGCCTCCAGAAACCTGTGTGGAGCCTAAGAATAATTTTCTGACTCCTGAGTAACGTCACTTTAAGGCCTCTGGTGTAAAAACATGGGACAGTTTTAGCAGATCCTACAAAGAATGGGAGGGAATTTCTGAGAGCTGGTGTGTCAACTGGGAAGAGGTGCTACACTCACTTTTGTTGTGTTGTGTCACTGTAGGTCCTGTGGGTTTGCTGCTGACTGCCATCTCTGGAGCTCACCATGTGCCCAAGGCTCTGGATCAGCCATGGGAAGGGATTGTGGCTGGGGGGCAGTTTGTCCTCTAGGCCAACTGCTGCTGCCTGTTAAGAAAAAGAGGGAATGCTAGATTAGAGAAATATTGGCCATTTTAAAGAAACAAACGCTCTCAATAGCAGTGATCTCAAATGGATCCCAAATTTTCCTCCTGGAAAATGGAATTCCCCCATCGGTTTATGTCTGATGGACAAAAAATTAATGGTGAATACAGGAATAAAATGGTGTGTACACATAATTTGAAGCACAGGAATGTTTCTACAGTTTACCCTCCTGAAATTAAGCACTCAAGATTTTCACCTGAGCAAAGACCCTGACCCCACAAAATATATCCACTCCATGGCAATTCCCTTGAGTAATGAGAAGTGAAGAATCCAGCTCTGGCAGAAACTGAATTACAGATGCTTCTTTAACAACTTCTGTCTATATAGAGTATTGGCATTTCACAGCTTGTCTTGCAGCTGACCCAGACCTTGGCATGTCTTCAGGTGAATATATTTACAAAAATATACACAATGGGCTGTTACCTCTTTTTAACTTCAAAAAATCATTGCTCTGCTACTGCAGCAGGAGATGCAAAATGTTTGTTTAGGCAGGAGTGTTTAAGAAATATAAAAATAAACGAAACCGTGGATTTCTTCCTAATTATCACCAGTTTGTGGCTGTCAGAGAAGATGTACCTTTTCCNCGGAGAGGGAGAGAGATCCTTCACGTTTGTACCAGGAATTCACACAAATAAAAGTCTTTCGGGCCACGCTGGCCCCGTGGACATGGATCTTATTATGCGTTTTACCTAATTATCGAGCGGGCTTTTCTGCTCGCGGAGCGCCGGCCCCTCGGGCCGCGCTTCCATGGGTGTTTGCACACATGTACAAACTGCAGCTCCTCATTCACACTTGCACATAACTGACGAGACAAATAATATTATCCTAGTGGGAAGAGCCAGAATTAGAAAGGAAATACTGCAACGTTTAGATTTAATCTGGTGAGCGTTAGATCATGATTCACTCTGACATAAAAGCTCAAGAGCACATTTAGCCAGGGCGAAACGCATTACTGTGTTTTACATGAGAAGGAAATAAGTCTGATGTTTCATGGGCTGCATTATTTGCTGTTGAAATCCTAATGACTGCCCACGCTCTACACCTACGTTGTACCTAATGAATTGGGTTTAAATTTCAGAAAGCTCCAGCAACAAATTGGACGATCGTATTTGCTTCTGGCTCTCCACCACAGAGGAGATTTTTAGTAGAAGAGAACAGAAAAACGACAATAAATTTAAAAAAAGGTTTCAGATATAGCACTTCATTTATCTTCACCACGTTTCACTGCAGTATTTTTAAAATAAGCAATTTTTTTGATAAAATGTTTTTTCAAACAGGTAACTACTCAAACGCTGTAAGCAGGATTGGAATCACTGGTTTTCAATATCCACGGTTAAATATCCTGCTCAAGGCTCAGGAAATTTTGCTTTATCAAATAAAACACTGAAGTAATGCTCCATATGAAATGGTGGCTGAATCAACACAAGTTTTACAACCGCCTTAACCCAACTTTCTTCTTTCTTCCCACCCACATCCACAAGATTCCATTGCTTTCCTCCCATCACCTCCTGCTTTTTGGTGGCCACAGGCAAGAACAAATCCCTGCAGCCTCCTCCCTGCTCATTCTCTCTTCCATCAGTGACAGAGAAGTCACTTGGGATGGCAGCACAGTTTAACACAACCCAGGACTGGCAGGCTCCAGGACAGACCTTTTTCCTGGGACATCTCCAGGCCCAGCTGTGTTTCCCAGGCAAGGCTCTCCATCAGCATTCCCAACACTCTCCCAACAGGACAGAATAGATTCCATTTCATACAATCATGGAATAGTTTGAGTTGGAAGGCACCTTCTAAAGGCCATGAGTAGGGCACCTTCCACTAATTCCCATCCAACAAGGTCTTGGACACTTCCAGGGATGGGGCACCCACCCCACTCTGGGCAACCTGTGCCAGTGTTTTACCAGCCCCATTGTAAAAACTGCTTCATTTTATCTAAACTAAGAATTTCACCCCTGTGCTGTCCATGGGAGGAATTGAGATGTGAGCCACAATGTGTGCAGTGCCTTCCTCAGCCTGGGGCATCCCAATAAACCCCCATGTCTGAGTTTCCAGTGTAACTTGAATTTTACTTAGACTTCATGTCAACACATTTCCTTCATGTAGCAACAGGAATGAATATCTAAATCTAAAAATCCCAGATACACAGAACAAAAAATACTGACTCTTTCTCACAGATGCCAATTCCCANAGAGTATTGGCATTTCACAGCTTGTCTTGCAGCTGACCCAGACCTTGGCATGTCTTCAGGTGAATATATTTACAAAAATATACACAATGGGCTGTTACCTCTTTTTAACTTCAAAAAATCATTGCTCTGCTACTGCAGCAGGAGATGCAAAATGTTTGTTTAGGCAGGAGTGTTTAAGAAATATAAAAATAAACGAAACCGTGGATTTCTTCCTAATTATCACCAGTTTGTGGCTGTCAGAGAAGATGTACCTTTTCCATGTGAAACCCCTCATTACCCCCCTCCTTGCAATAAATGCAATCAACATTGAACTTAAAAGTTCCTGCCTGCATCCACTTTACAGGCTGCACCATCCTGCCCTTTGAAACGGAGGCGCGCACGAGGCCCATCAGAAAAACTGGAGGAAATTAGAGATAAAAAAGATTTTAAAATAAAAACAGCATTTATGTCTCCCAAATGGGAAGTTTGGAGCAGCGAGGGCAGGAAACGGGCCGGTATTTAAGCTGATTACCCAAGCAAAGTCTTCTGCCTTTTCAGCAGAGCCACGGTCCCTCAGTAAAACCATTTAAATTAATTGGAGTTTGGGGCAGGGGGAGCGGGGGGAAGATGTCAAATTTTATCTGGAGTGTTAGTGATGGCTGGCTGGAGAGGGGCTTTCAGGGCTGCTAATTGGGCCCGTTTGCTGGGACGCCACAACGGGTTTGGCTGACGGGCCCTAACGAGGCCCGGGCGCAGGTGGCCGCGGTGGCCGCGCTGTCGCAGCCGCTCAGGGCCCGCTCGGCTGCGCCGGCGGCTCGGGGCCCGCCGGGCATGGGCCCAAAGGTCCTCCCCGGAGAGGGAGAGAGATCCTTCACGTTTGTACCAGGAATTCACACAAATAAAAGTCTTTCGGGCCACGCTGGCCCCGTGGACATGGATCTTATTATGCGTTTTACCTAATTATCGAGCGGGCTTTTCTGCTCGCGGAGCGCCGGCCCCTCGGGCCGCGCTTCCATGGGTGTTTGCACACATGTACAAACTGCAGCTCCTCATTCACACTTGCACATAACTGACGAGACAAATAATATTATCCTAGTGGGAAGAGCCAGAATTAGAAAGGAAATACTGCAACGTTTAGATTTAATCTGGTGAGCGTTAGATCATGATTCACTCTGACATAAAAGCTCAAGAGCACATTTAGCCAGGGCGAAACGCATTACTGTGTTTTACATGAGAAGGAAATAAGTCTGATGTTTCATGGGCTGCATTATTTGCTGTTGAAATCCTAATGACTGCCCACGCTCTACACCTACGTTGTACCTAATGAATTGGGTTTAAATTTCAGAAAGCTCCAGCAACAAATTGGACGATCGTATTTGCTTCTGGCTCTCCACCACAGAGGAGATTTTTAGTAGAAGAGAACAGAAAAACGACAATAAATTTAAAAAAAGGTTTCAGATATAGCACTTCATTTATCTTCACCACGTTTCACTGCAGTATTTTTAAAATAAGCAATTTTTTTGATAAAATGTTTTTTCAAACAGGTAACTACTCAAACGCTGTAAGCAGGATTGGAATCACTGGTTTTCAGTATCCACGGTTAAATATCCTGCTCAAGGCTCAGGAAATTTTGCTTTATCAAATAAAACACTGAAGTAATGCTCCATATGAAATGGTGGCTGAATCAACACAAGTTTTACAACCGCCTTAACCCAACTTTCTTCTTTCTTCCCACCCACATCCACAAGATTCCATTGCTTTCCTCCCATCACCTCCTGCTTTTTGGTGGCCACAGGCAAGAACAAATCCCTGCAGCCTCCTCCCTGCTCATTCTCTCTTCCATCAGTGACAGAGAAGTCACTTGGGATGGCAGCACAGTTTAACACAACCCAGGACTGGCAGGCTCCAGGACAGACCTTTTTCCTGGGACATCTCCAGGCCCAGCTGTGTTTCCCAGGCAAGGCTCTCCATCAGCATTCCCAACACTCTCCCAACAGGACAGAATAGATTCCATTTCATACAATCATGGAATAGTTTGAGTTGGAAGGCACCTTCTAAAGGCCATGAGTAGGGCACCTTCCACTAATTCCCATCCAACAAGGTCTTGGACACTTCCAGGGATGGGGCACCCACCCCACTCTGGGCAACCTGTGCCAGTGTTTTACCAGCCCCATTGTAAAAACTGCTTCATTTTATCTAAACTAAGAATTTCACCCCTGTGCTGTCCATGGGAGGAATTGAGATGTGAGCCACAATGTGTGCAGTGCCTTCCTCAGCCTGGGGCATCCCAATAAACCCCCATGTCTGAGTTTCCAGTGTAACTTGAATTTTACTTAGACTTCATGTCAACACATTTCCTTCATGTAGCAACAGGAATGAATATCTAAATCTAAAAATCCCAGATACACAGAACAAAAAATACTGACTCTTTCTCACAGATGCCAATTCCCAGGAGCTACTGTGACTCCATGAACGTGGTTCTCCTACAAACCCAACTGAGGGTTGCAGGGCTCTCCAAATATCTGCAATTTCAAGGCAGATAAATGTTATGTAAACTCAAATTTTGCAACTTTGTTGCTGTGCGTTATTCCATGCCAAGTCACGCTTTACATAGAAAGCAAACATCATTGAATTTCTTTTCTGAAAAAAAGCAAAATAAAGTTTACAGTTCTGCCTGGCCTGGAGTTTGTTTATAAACACAGGAGCAGACTGCCCTTATTACAATGGGGATGGCAGAAAAAAAACCTTCTCCAAGCTGAACATGAGCCAAGAGTGCTCTCAGCAAGTGAGGCTTCGTCTGAGCGTGGCCTTGGCCTCTTGGGCCTGATGAAGAGATGGTGATTTAATAACAGGTTATCTAAGAGGAGATAGATACAACTCCCTCACTTGGAGGGAAATTACAGTGATGATAGAGCCAAACTTCTTGTCTGAGGCAGAGGGGCAACATCAAAAACTGCGCCTTGGCAGGCTCAGATCGGAGATTAGCACAAAGGTTTTTCAGCAGAAGGGTGGTGCAGCCCCCAGACAGGTGCCCAGAGAGGCACAGGATGGTGATTCTTGGAGGTATTTCATGCTAAACACGTGGCTTCTGACACTTTTGATAAAATGTGTTGCAAAAAACCTTCTTGACGAGGTATTGGAGGAACCACATATGTTTGGCACTTTTAATAAACAAACACCTTCAAATGCTTTCTCATAAATGCCTGATGGCTTTTGCTCCATGACCTGAATCCCCAGAACACCAGACATTTGGGGGTTCCCTGCACATGCAAACCCTTGTTCTGATGGAATATTCCCTATGAACACAGACTTAGGAGTAAAAGTGCAGGATCTGTTCATGCAAGTCATGTCACTTTTCAAACTCCACATATTTGAAAAGATTATCAGTCAAATACAGTTCTTTCCACTGTAGAAACAGTTACTCAGTTAAGATAAACAAAGAAATTCCCATGCACTGGAAAGGAAAACCTATTAACTGATTAAACATGTGAATCAGTTGATAAACTGGTTATCAAAGTTCTGAAAACATTTTTAACAATGACCCTTCCTGCCATGTTTAACAATGACCCATAAAAGCTAGAATAATTCAGCCCTTTACAGGAAACCAGCTGGATAAAAAACAGAAAGTATTTCTGATCTAAGAAGCTGCAGCTATGCCATATGAGCTGACAAATTTAGACACTAATTACGAGTAAAGTAGTGATAAACATTTTAAATGCCAATTAAAAGCTTTGCACAAAGTTTTTTCAAAGCTTTCTCTTTTCAGCACACAGAAAGAATTCCCAGCTTTATCCTGTCTGATGGATGTTTGTACCTCATTCCTAATATCAGGCTTTTCAGATAACTATAAAAATACTGATAAAAAAAAAACCAAAATATTCCTTAATTTTCAGGACAAGTTGAAGATCTGGAAGCAGAATAGGAATGTAAATACCTGTGTTTTTCTTACAACTGACCATGCAAATCCCATCTCAAAAAAAACACCTCAGAATCATTTGCAGACATACAAAAGCAGAATGCAGCACAGACTAATAATGAGATTTCACTTGATAGAGAACATGATTTTACTTCTCAGCACATTTTAAAAAAGGTAAATTAAAAAAACTGTTAGACTTGGCCCTTGAAAGATCCTTTTAGACAAGTCCAGATACACAGAAGAGCAAAACTTTGGGTGCCAGATAAAGGTCCTGGCTAACCAACAACTGTTCACATGTAAAGCATGGATAGAACCTGCTCCACATCAGGTGGAGATTTGCATTTTCCCCAAAATCAGAGAACCATTCAGACCTAAGGCACTTTTCTGAGCTCCTGTACCAATGTTTGACATCTATTCCCTTTCCTCCTAACCTTTGTATCAGACTTGTAAGCTAAAATATCCCCCAATCCTACTTCTGCACGGCTTCATGGCAAGCAAATTACACATAGATTTGTTTTTCATTATCAAAAAAAGTCTGTCCAGCTAAAAGACAACATCACAAATTAGAGAAACCTCAGATTGCAAGAGATTTTCACCAGGGGCTTGTACACCAAGTTAGCCAAGACTTGGACATAAAAGTTTTCAATCAACTAAGAACTTTTTAAGAAGTCACAGAAAAAAGATTCAGGCTTTCTACCAGTTACTGCAGAGAATTGGAAGTCAGTTAAAACAGTCAGTATTTAAACATTTGGCTTTACAGTGATCTTAAAACACTCCAGTCTTTTTAAAAAACATCTCCCAGCCTTCTCCTAAGCTGAAATAATAACACATACAGAATTAAATGCCAATATTCTATTTTCATTCCAGAAACACAACATTTAAAAGCAATCAAATGAGGCATTTGTTAACAGAGGAGCATAAATAAAGAGAAAATGTCCAGAGGTTTTCAATTTTGAAAAGTCTGCTACCATTTCTGGGAACATCATATCTCAAAAGCGTGGCTTGCTCACTGTATAGAAAACCCATATTTATTTGGCTACAGCCCTGCTCTCAGTAAGCACTGATGGCTCTGTTTTGGAAGAGGAAGAAAACAAGAAGTTCAGAGTGATATTTTGAAGCATATTCCAAGACTCCAATGGATTTGGAATAGAGCCCCATGCAGACCCAGGATGTGGAAGGAGCATCTCTCTGTGAAGAGTTTCACCAAAAAAAAAAAGAGATAAATTCACCAAGGATTTGAGAGTTTCAGTTCTGTAATTTGAAAAAGATGTCGGAACTGTCCAGTTCATAGAATTCAGGTCATGCTGCACTTCTCTGGTGTCCAGAAACAAAGCAGGAGCAGAACAGGCTGTTCTCCCCATCATCTCCCTCTCAAGAGTGGGGAGCTCCCAGTGGGAGCCGCTGCCTTGCAGAGGTTTAATTATGTGTGAACAGAAAGTCAGAACAAGCTTCTCTTGCCCTGGCTCAGGCAGTGCCTCCCCCTCTGCCTCAGAGCTGGACTCCACGTGGATTTTGTGTAAAGCAGAAATGCATTTTCCCCATTGACAACAATCTGAAATATTCCCTCAAACGAGATGAAGCAGAAAAATGTACGGCCAGGTTTGCAACTTTTCGTTTCTCCTGCTGTGGAGCAGCCACTCTGGCATCAGCATTGTCATTTTGGGAATGACAGCAGAACTTCTTCAGTTCACTATGAGTATGTCAACTCTTCACACTTTTGAGGCAGTTTTTCAAATTGAGTAATTCAATGAAATTGCCACAGACTGTAAAAACAAAACAGCTATGTCAAATCTGCAGTTTTCCTGAAAGACCTGGGGGTGAAAAAGAGTTAACAAGGACCCTGAATGTCTTTATTTCAAAATAAACCACATGTTAAAAAAAAAAAAAAAGAAAGAAAGAAAAGAAAAAAAAAATCTCTGTCTGTAACATTATAGTTTTCAAAGCCTGTGCAGCCAGGAATTACAGATAAGCCCTCTTAAGACCATAAAGAAAAATCTTTTGATAGTGCTCAGCTTATTGAAGTGGCTCCTCGGTGTATTCACAGCAATAAAGCTGTCAGGCAGGCAGAGAAGGAGAGCTGAGTGTTTCAAGCCTCAGCCACATGAACTCCTATTAACCTGCATCACCACGCAATTGTTGCTGTGAGCACGGCGCTCCCCGTGTCGGGTGCTTGCAAAGGACACGGGAATGGCTCAGTGACAGACAAGGTGACTGCTGCTGTCCCACGGAGCTCTGAGCAGAGCCTGCCTGGCAGGCACGCTCTGAGAGCTGGGAGTTATCCCTGGAAACTTCCCGGCTCCTCAGCAAATTTCAGGATGGGAAGAGATGTTGTTTCGTGTTAATAACTTCCACGTTTTACATCCCACCAAGCAGCTGGTGGTTTGCTGGTCCTGTCTGATTGCTGGGGGGGGTTCTGCTTCAAAGCTCTGAGACACCCTGACAAATCCAAGGTGATGAGACAGGAGGACATTCAGGACACAACCTCAACGTTTTCATCTTCCCTTCACTCCAGCTGGATGTCCGAGCTGGATGGGAGCACACTTGGAATTCTCCTGGACACCAACCCAAGCTGTGAAGCACAGACAGATTTTTGGACCTGGCTGCAAAATGCATTCCCCATCACCTGGAAGCAGTAGCTTGGAATTCTCTGCATCTCTCCCTCAGGCACTGCAAAGATGCAGCTCTAGGATGCACCAGAAGTGAGGCTGAGAGGAGGCACCCAGGGCTCTCAGCAGATAAATCAGGAGGGCAATCAGCAGGAAGAAGAGTCATCCAATCTGAAGGAAAACATTTGCACAACAAGCAGTGGCTACAAGCCAGCCCTTAATAAATTTCTGCTAGAAATGAGAAAAAGGTGCAGAAAGATTCTGGCACAGCCTTCCAACAGGATGGGAGAAACCACACAAAAATTGTTCCTGTGGTTTAAAATGGTTGTTTATAAATTCACAGAGAAGATGAGAGGCCATAGTGACCTGTGACTGCAGGGACTGGACTTTCTTGGATTTGTGCTTCATGTTCTCCTAAATTCCCCTCCTTTCCAGCCAGGGTGACATCCTGGCATTTGATTAATGCTTGTGAGCTTCAAGGATATCACCAAAAACATGATGTGGGAGCACTCTCAGAGGGTGAGATATGACTGCAGAGAGATGGATGTGCTGGTACTGGGCTGAGGGTTTGTTGTGGGCATTGCTGGGGCAGGTGAGGAGGTTGCTGTGTCCATCAGGCTGCTCATCAAGGCCTCTGCCCTTCTCTCAAGCCTTTCCAGACTCATGGACAAGATTCCAGATGCCCTGATGGATACCAGTGGGTCAGATGGGAGAAGGAAGGGGTGATAACCCTCACGCAGTGCAGGGGCAGCCAGAACACGGGCAGTTTGTTGGGGTAACAGACTGCTGAGAACATCACTGCACTGCCCTACTGAAATATTTTCTGGAAGTGCTTCCTTGAAGAGGCTGCTCCTGGACAGGCTGCTCTGATTAAACCTCAGTGTCTGGAAGGGATGGGAAGCACACCAGCATACACAGGGCAGGTAATTATGAAGCCGACTCTGTAGGTTTCATAAAAGCACTAAGGAAGTTTGAGATGCATTTACTCCCCTGGGTTTCATTCCAGGCATTGCAATGTGCCTCCCTCACCTGTCACCATCTTGCTTTAACAAATGTAGCCCGGGGGGATTTCAGAGCCTGGATGCTCAGCCCAGGTTAAAGTGGCTGCTGCTGACAGACAGAGCTGAGCAGCGCACGCAGAACCCGAGCTTGCAGGCAGGCAGCACGTAGCTAAACTTGGCCAAATTACTTCAGAAAAGCCCTGGCTGAAAGGGATCTTCATTGTAAAATGCTGAAAGACACAAACACACGTGGAAACCCCTGAAACCAGTGAATTACACTGGCAGAAGGCAGGAAGCAGCCTGGCTTTTCTGACTCTCATGGACCTGCTCGTGTTCAGCTGATGAGCACATCGGATTAAGGCATTCCTGAGCAAATGCCCTTCGCACACAATCCAACCCAAGGCCAGCCTAATCCCACTGTAGCTAAAGGGCTGGAGAGCTCTTTAGAGCTGGAGGAAGCTTAGTCTGCTGAAATCCATGCAAGCAGTATCCATGCAATTGCATCAAGTCACTTTTGCTCTCCCATTTTTTCTCCTGGTCCAAAGAATAACTGCTGAAGAGCTACTCAATCATCAGGCTTGTTGTAACTCTGGCTGTCCAAAGATCTCCCATTTCCTGCTTCATACCACCCTCATCATGGGACACTTCTCCTGGAGATGCTCTGGGGGATGTGACTAACAACAAAGAAATAAAACACACATCTCCCCAGTCCAGCTATTCACACAGCAAGGGGAGCAGGGCTCTCCTCAGGGCACTGGCAAACTGGGGGCTGTGGCACCTTCCAGCTCTCCCAGTAGCCATGGCAACCACCAAACATTTTGTAAGAGATTCACACTCCTGCCTCTGTCAAGTGCAGATCCAGGTGCCTTTTCCACTCTAATTCCAGCATCCCTGCTGAGTGAGAGCTGCAGGAGCCTCGACTGGGCACACAGAGCAAGGACCATGTTGAGTGATGTGCACACAACTGGTTTTACCTTCATTCCCAAGTCATGTCTCAGCCTGACTGACCTACTTCTTCAAATCCACTGAGAAAAGGGACAGAGCAGTGCTCCTTCCACACAGTAGCCACCAGAATTCACCATCCAACAGTTCTCTTTTGTAATGCAAGGGCTGTAACCACCGATGGCAACCACGATTTAGGATACGACAGCACTCACCAACCATTTCATTGAATTGAATGTGTATGAGCAGCAAAAGGAAACATCAACAAATTCCAGATGCAGAATGTAATTATGTTTGGATGGCAGAATGTTTCATATTGTTTTCTATAGGAAAAAAAAAAGTCATCATTAAAGCAGTGGAATTTCAGTAAACTATGTTTTGGGTTACAGCCCAGAATAGTTCCACTTGGCAGTTCAGAGGCTTGGGTAAAATATTCCAAGGTTCATAAATCCTTGACTTTAATTTGTAGATATAGGTTACAGCTTTAGTATCACTGCAAGGGGCTAAATCATGCTCCCACCTCAGCAGTTGCCAAAGGGCACCGGACCAAGCCTTCGGCTCGGTTGGGCAGCGTTTGGGAAAACCACACATCAATGTCATTCCCATGGCACTCAGAGCCTCTGTGCTCCCACGAGGTTCCTTGGCTGGAACAGCCTCTGCAGCACCTATTTTTAACTCACACTTCAGATGGTGGTGTCCTGTGAGGGAAAATGATACCTGGAGGTGGGCTGGACACGGGCAAGGTGATTCCTCTCTCACATCAGCTTATATCAAGTGTCTCAGTCCTGCAGGCAGTTTGGAACTGGGAGGGATTAATTTATAAACCCAAAAATCCTGCAGCATTCGGCAGCCAATAAATAATTGCATTTACTTTGCATTCTCTGGAGCAAGTTAAAGAGTTCCAGCAGTATTGGTTTCTTCAAAACATTCAAAGTGACACCTGTGCTAACCTGGCTCTCACACAGTTCCAAATTTCTGCAGAAAGGGAGTCCCTTACAATCTGGCCAGACTTGCTTTGTTCTTTGAATTCCTGCTCACCCACAGGAGCTCTGCAAATACAGTGTGAGGCTGAGCCAGACTCCTCCAAGCCACCAGTCCTGCCATTGTCCCAAAGAGCACCAGGAATTCGGGTGGCTCACCCAGAACTTGTCTCCTCGCTGCTTGTTTTCCCTGGCAGCCTCCTATTAGACTACAGCAACATGTCCACACAGCAAACATTCACTAACCAGGTCACCAGCTAACATCCAGAAATTAGAGAGCAGCTCCACTTCCACTGCCGAGCCAAACCCCAAAATGAAGTGCTGGCCCAGATTAAAAATTCTCCCAGAAAGGGAGAAAATTGTGGCCTTGTGTCTTAGAGTCTCGCTGTGGCTCCATTTTGGAGGGTTTGGAGGCTTGTACTGGGCTCTGCCAGACTGTAAATCTTCAGTGGAGACAATCCTGCTTCTCTAGAGAGATCTCCTCTCCTGAAAACAAACCCCAGTTGTCCTGTGTCCCAGCCTTGCCTCTCAGGCCAAATGCATCTTCTCCAATAAATGTCCTGAAAGAAGCTGAAAAATAAGTAAAGACATTTCCCATAAATCCAGATTTATGTATAATATATATTAAATTGCAGATGGCAGAGGAATGTAAAATGCTTTGCTAATGGAGGAATTCAAGGAAAAAGCCAGAGTTTTAACATGCAAAGAATGCAAATATCCAGCAAAGTCTGCAGATCCATGGCCTGAGGAGAGGACAACCCCAACTGGGTGTGCAAAGAACGTGTGGAAACTCAAGAGCTGTTTGTACTTCTCTGTTACTGACTCCCTCAGTGACTATAATGTCTCACTCCTTGGGTTCTCCCAGACCCAGATTCTCCAACATATTCAAATCTGGGAGGCTTGGGACTCATCTTGATGATGCACAGCGCTGCTGTTCATAAACCAGGCACTGAAACTGCGCTTTCCAAAATGACAGCTCTGGCTCCAAAGCCTGAGTTTGGAACAGGAAAAGAAATAAACATAAACAGGCAGGAGAGAGCAAGGGAATACTTCCAGCTCAGGAGGATGGGCAATATTGGCAACTCAACATTATTAACCCAAGGCAACAGGAGCTGAGCCAGGGAGCTCTGAGATCCAGCACCATCCTGGGAAGGTGGCTCAGCTTCAGCCATCGTGATGATGTTCCCAGAATCCCAGACTGCTTTGGATTGGAAAGGACCTTACAGACCATGTCACTGCTCCCCTTCCATGGGCAGGGACACCTTCCACTATCCCAGGTTGCTCCAAGCCCATCCAACCTGGCCCTGGACAATTCCAGGGATGGGGCAAACACAGTTCCTCTGGATATTCAACAAAAACTGCACATGACACAAGGAGGGAGGTTTGAGTGGCTGTGCCTGCAAACCCAGGCAGGCATTTGCACAAGCAAAGGTCAAAACCAGGACACGAAGCATTGGAAAAGGTCTGTGCATCTCAGTTCACATCCGGCCTGCAACAGTTTCTTTTTTGTATCTTATTTACATCTTCATCTGAATAGAAACGCAGTGAATGAGGTGAAGTTAAAATGGTAAACAAGAATTTCAGCTTTAAGCTTTGATTTAGGTCGTCTGTTTTCTGATAGTGCTGATGTGAATTGTGCCCCTCAGTTATTTCTGGAGGCAGAGTTTATAAACAGGTAACCTACAACAATGTTTCCTAATCCCCCCACCCGCTTAATAAAGTGAAGGATCACCTAAATTTAAAACAATATATTTAAACCACCAAGAACCATTTCCTGGAGTGTTGCCTAGTTTGTTTAAAACTTTTTTTTTTTTAACAAAAATAAAAGAGAAGTCCAAGCTGTGAATGTTTGTTTATTGCTTTTATGTTTCAATTGTACTTATTTCTGTGCTTGTACAAGTGGAAGCACATAACTTTTATTTTTACAACAGCCCTTTTAAAAAAGGAAGTCACTTCTGCTCCTAATTGTATTTTCAACTAAGGACCATAAGATATGAGAAAGTGGACCACAGAATGATAATAAAGATTAATTTTAAAGGTTTCTTTGATATACTCTAGTGAGTAACTCAAAACCATGTTTAGATATGCTTGATTATGGGAAGCACATGATGCCCATTCCAATTTTTTTTAAAATTTCAGACTTCCCTAAATTCTTAAATTCCCTAATCTAAATGTCTGGAGAGTTCAGAGTCTCCCTCCCACAGCTTCCCCAGGGATATTTCCTAAAGCACTGAGAATGGAAAGATAAGCACTCCTCAGTGTTCACACTGTTTGCTGCATTGTTTCATTTCCCCCCAGTTTTCAAAGAAATCTCTATGATAATGGCAGTGCCCCTCTCTCAGGGAGAACCCTCATTCCCATGGACATGGATGGCAAAAGAAGCAAGGAAATGATTTCTGGGGTGTCTAACAATCCTTGTGGGTCCCTTCCAGCTCAGGATATTCCATGTAAAACACCCAAACCACAGCACTCCCAACCTGTACTAAGTGTTACGACTTTCAAAGTATTTACAATTTGCTGCCTAAAATAGAACCCCAAAAATTCAAGTGAGTTTCTGCCATACCTTCAACCAAAGACTGAAATGATTTTTTAAAGGTTTGCCTTTAGGATTTAAAGGTAACAGATACAAAGCTGTACTATGGAATAAGGAGGAGAGCAAGAGGGATTGTCTGTCCCTTATGATTCCTTCAGCAGATGTTCCTTCCCTGGCATGGAGGACTCTGTGCTAAGCTCCATGAAGACCCTCCTTCCTTTAAAAGCTGTCAAAAAGCAGCTGTGGTTGGGCCACCTCTACCATGAGATTGACCCCTGCCCCTGCCCTGCCTGCTCTATCAGGCCCCATTCCCCAGGGACACACGGGGTAGGGTAGAGTTTCCCGGCTGCCATTCCAAAGCAAAAGCCAGAAATCCAAGAGTCTTTGCTTAATAAATAAAATTCCAGCACTATTCACGGCGCTGGTGGCTCAGTTTACAGGGAGAGTTGACAGAGTTTTCTTCTTGCTCAGGCTCAAGTGAGTTATGGCGATGAAGGAAGACCCAAGAATGTTGATTAATAGATATTGGAACCTCCAAAAAGGAGGCCCAAAACCCATGGCTGGAAAAGCAGGAGGGCAGGGCTGAGAGGCTGCAGCACTGTGGGGTAGCAGTGACACCCTGCCCAGATCAAGTAACAATTTGTTCTTTGCAAATCCAGGAACGACTCATGGGAGAAAAATTCTAAATATCAGCACTTCCAACTGCATAGAGCCAACTTCCAACTGCACCAGCTGCCAGGCACGTGCTGGATTTGAGGCACTGAGCAGAAGCAAGACAGAAATTACTGATTGTTCCATGTTTTTTCTCTCAAACCCATTGGCAGAAGCTCTAGTTCGGCTTCTCATGGGTTTGGTCCCAGAGTGCCAGGGTTAAAATAGAATAAAAAGACTGTAATTCTGCTGGGCCCTCAGGGCACTGGGTGAATGCCTGGTTTGAACCAGCTGGGGAGACCTTGAGCTGTAACCATGGGAGGTTTGAGAATGGACCAACAGCTGCCAAGAGTGATGTTGGTGCAGGTGATCATGGCAAGGCACTGGGAGATCTACTGAGGAACTTCCCAATTCCTGAGCACTTTCACATCAGCAGCCCTGCTGAAAAACACTGAACAAACTGCCCAGGGAAGTGGTGGATGTGGCACTTGAGGACTTGGTTTAAGGGTGGACATGGGAGTGGTGCTGGGTAACAATTGGACTCAATGAACTTAAAGATCTTAATGACTTTGTGATTAATTTGATTCTTACTCTTACCTAACTAATTTTACAACAGCAAATACATATCCAACATCCTCAATTTCCCGGATTGCTAATAAATCTTCTAGAATCCAGGTCTGTTTCAGCTGACAGTCCCAGTGAAGAAGGAGCAGGACACACATCCAAGCCTGTCAGAAATCAGCTGTCAGCCCCGGGCAGCCCAGCAGAGCATCCAGCTCACAGCTATCACAGATCACTCTCCAGAAACTCAGACAGGAGAATGAGGAGCAGTTTTACAAATTCCAGACAAACGGCTCGTTCTGGCATCATGACAATGCAATAAACACACATTTCAAAGCCACTTTTGTCAGGTTTCTCTGTTGTTCACTGGACAGTTGCCAGAAGGAATGAAAATGTTACCCAGGGGTGAGCTCTCCAAAGGCATCGGAGCTGGGGCTGGACTGTGCTGATGGATCTTACAGAGTCTCAGTTAGGAGGATGCTGGATATTCTGAATTCCATGTTAGATTTGTGGAAAGCAAGGTGATAACTTTTTTTTCTTTAAATTTTACTAGATAAAGCAAACACAATTTATGCTCCAATACTATGATATAAGATTTCCCAAAAAGGAAAAAAAAAAAAGAACCAGAACTAAACCAAATCCCACACTCATGGGGAAGAAAGCAACTATCAGTCAGCTGTTAAATGAAACCTGTTCTTTCTTTCAGATTAGCTACTGTCTAGTGGTTCATAATTAATATTGATTTGAAGGCAGCGTGCCCAAGGGATCCAGAACAAGTGAGTGCAGCACATGCTGACAAATGAAATATCAAAATGGTCACTTTGCAGCACGCCTTGAATGAGTATCTATTGGTAAGAGGGGGCTTTCCCCCCTCAGACTTCCAAATGGCAAAATTCGAATTTGACCAGATTTCAGACACTGGAAAATGGGAATGATACTTGAGGAAACTGGAAAGTGCTGTTCTGTTTTTTCAGCCACTTTAATCAGTTTTTCATGTCAAGCCCAGACTGCGTGTCTCGGGGAAGGAATTCCTCGGTGAAAGTCCAGGGACTAAACGATGGCATTAAAACCTGCATTCCTGGGTGGGTTTTGTGTGAGTGTTCCATGAGCAGAGACCTCCCCAGGCAGCCAGGGGAAGGAGAGTGAGAGGTCAGGCTCTAACTCAGGGTTTTACCAGCCTGAATTTCATTCCTTGCCCTGCCACAGACTTTCTACAAACCAGGGGGCAATTCTCTGTCTTTTTGGGGTTTATTTTCATACTTGTGATAAGGGGGTAACAGGATCACCTCACAGAGGCACAGAACTGATAAAAATGAAATGTTGAGTAAAATTAGGCCTCTGATAAAAGTGGGATTGCCCAAAGGTTTAGAAGACCATAAACCTTCTGCAGCCAGTGTTGCCTGACACAATCACACTCAGAAATGCAGTGGGGGGACCAAACTTCAACAAACTGAGGGATTTTAAGCACTGTTTTGATTCATAAATGCAAACAGTAACTTCCTCAGAGGTAAAACATGAGGGGGGAAACGGGTTATGAAGTCTTGTCCCTCAAAGCCACACCAAGGGGACTCTGGTGGGAGGAAGGGGTGAGTCCTCCTTGCTGCTTTCTGTCCCTCCCCAAGTGGAGGATTCAGGGAAAGGATAGGAACGTGCTTGGGTTGAGAGCAGCCTCGAGTGATAATTAAAAAGATAAACCAAAAATTGCTTGCACAAGGAAAGCAGCTGCTGTGTGAGAGACCTATTTACACCTTGCATTGGGCTTGCTTTCATATCTCTAATGACTTGTGCAAGGAGCAGAGCTCAGTGCAATTCCTGCCCACAGCAGAACATCAACTCCTGACGTGCAGCCACTCTGAGCATGCAGGACACAGTAAACATTACATAATCCAGTAAAAGCTGTGCTCATGACCAGGACAGGAGCTGGAAAGATTTCCTATGTTTCCATAAAACATCCCATTTCCCTCTATACAATCCTATCTCAGGAAACAAACACAACAAAACACGATCTATTAATTCTAGGTACTAAGACTAAAGAAGGAAATGACAAGTTATATTAAGAAAAAACAGGGTGGCACTTAAAAAGGAAAACCAAGATGTCCCCAATTACTAAAAGCAGATCCGTGTGTCCCCTTTGGTGCTGAAGCAAAACTGAAACAATTCTAGAATTACTCCTTTTTCTTCAATTTGTTTTTAAGCAAGAATGCTGAATGATAGATTTATCTCAATTAAAAAAAATAAGGAATAATCACAGAAATCGTTAATATATTTCAGTAAGATTATTTTAACCCCTTAAACTGTTTGTTTCCAAGTCTAAAACAGTTTCAAGCTCACTGTGTAAATACCGGGCTTCTGAGCATCCTGCTGTATTCAACAGCACAGAAAACCTTCAGCATCATTAGGAATAACACATTGTTTGCATTTTTCATAAAGACATCAAGTGTATTTCATCCCTCTGAAACACGATCTCCCCGGGGGAATTATGGATGAGCAAAACCAGAGCAAGTGGAAGTTTAATTTTTTTTTAAATGCCAAGAAGCCAATGGGTTAAGCTCTCAATTTATCTTTGTTTCTCCAAAGATACAACACTCTCCCAGAGACATTAAGAGGGAGACCACACCTGTGTTTCTTTAGCGGTGGCCTGCTGAAAATATTTGTCAGGCATTGTGTCAGAAGCCAGAGCACATTCCTTCACTTTATGATTAACCTTTGGAGAGATTACGTTGGGAAAAGGCTCAAAGTGACATTCAGAGTGAATTAACGGCGCTCAGGCTCAAGGCTCTGCCCTTGAAGCTGCCGGTGTGTTTCAAACAAAGCCCAAGTCAGACGTGGGGTGAGTGTCCAGAGGAAACAGAATCCACAGTCAAGTGCTGGAAACGAGCCAGGGACGTTTTGATATTTGGGCAGTGGTAAATTCAATACTCCAAAGGAAAAAGGAAAAAAAAAAAAGACAGATGAGAGAAAAATGACCCTTGTGATCAGATCTGGTCACAGGGACGAGCAGATCAGCTTCAGTGGAGTAAAACCTGAGCAGAACTTGAGCTCATGCCCTGAGCAGATCCCTGATCCCACAGCACCCCAAACATCTGTAACAGGCTCTGCCCTCTCTGCTGGGCTTGGCACTGCTCCGAGCCCTTCCTCCTGCCAGGGTTTGCTCCCTGGATCGGCGTCAGCTGGGGCAGCTCCAGCCTTGTTTCATTGAGAGTTTATCTCGAGACTAAGTCAGAGGCTGCCCGAGTCCGGGCACTCGGCCAAGTCTCCAAAGACAAAGAACTTTGTCCAGCACAATGCTAATAAATGATTACACCCTCCTTTTACAAAACATTAATTCACTTGACTCGGGGCACAGGATCCCTTTTCCAAGTGTACGGTGGGGGTTTAAAGAGGAAACAAACCCACGGCAAAGCAACAGCAACAAGCCCTGAGCAAACAGATTTTCCCTCTGTACATTGAGCAGACCCCCTGGTCTCACAGCAGTGATTTGAACCAGGAATGAAGAGGCAGGAGCGACACAGAAGTGGACGTGACCCGGGTGTTTTGGAGGTGTCAGCAGCACAAGGCAAAGGCTCTGCTGTCCGTGATCACCACGGTGGCAGCAGGAGAAGGGGGATCCCCCAACACCCGGCTCCTGTTACTGTGCTCAGGCACTGTTTGGGGACCGTCCTGTCCCAGCGCTCTGCCCTGAACCTGGGCGTTTTTCCCCTCAAAGCCTGGATGCAGAATAACAGCGAACACTTCCAGAGCAGCCAGCCCGGCCCCGCACTGCCCGGGGGGGACAGGGCTGGAAGCAGCGGCCATGGGAGCGCAGCTCCGGAGCTCAGGGAGGAGAACATTCCGTGTTGTTGAGCACCATCTGGTGGTACCTTGGCCACGGACACACCTGCAGCCACCTCCACCCGAGGCTCCTCTTCCCAGGAGGACAGGAGCTCCCTTACCCCACCAATTGCTCGTCTTGCTGTCTTCCCTTTCAATTTTTTACAACAGCGCTGCGATGTCAGAGCCTGCCATGGTTTTTCAGGGTGGCGGGGCTGGTAACAGTGTTCCTGCATTGGTCAATACCTGTCTGGCTCCAGCTTCACCTTTATTTGAAATTTGTTCCATCAGCTAAAAGTCCATCATTTGAGGATGAACATTTAGCAGCCTAATCTCATACAAAAAACAGATGATGCGACTCCTGAGAACAAGGACTGCCCTAAGAACTCCTGGCAAAGGACTTCAGGACAGCCAGAGATGCGTGGTTTCATCTCCATCCCTCCCTATGATTCCTGTTGCTTCCTCATGAAAGGCGGACAAGGAGGAGGACAAGGGAAATTGTACAGTCCACTGCAATAAATTTTAAATACTACTTTGATATAAGATTTTTACGTGTGATTGAGAATAATTTACTGTCTTAAATTATTAAAAGACCTGTGACAGGAATTGGTTTGAGTGCTCCAGCCTCCGCAGAGTTCCAGTCCCTCCCAGTGTGCTCCCATTTTCCATCCTGCTCCACAGCAGTTTGCTGCTGCCCTTGGAATGCAGCGAGCTGGCAAGCTCCATCCATGCATTCATCAGGAGTTTGTAACTCCAGATGGGAGCACAGGATTAATCCCTGCATGCTCCTAAAGCATCTGATATTCAGGAACATCTGGGATTTCCACAGTGCCCCACAGTGCAGACCTTTCCTATCACCAAAGCATAAAACTCAGCTTTCCCAGGTGGAAGAGAAAGAGCCAGGACACTGGGTCTGTCCCCAAAACTCAAGGGTGAGCCTGGAAGTTTTGGGATTTGGGGGAATTGTGGGGGTTTGGTTAATCAGAGAGACTTGACATCAAGTAAATAATGGAGTTTACAGACATTCCTTCCTTGTTAAGGGACTTCTCAATACTTGGACTGCGAGGTTGTTTCTGTCAACATCAAGGATTTCTGTTTTTTTCTTTTTTTAATAAATTCCAAAAATCCTTGAAAAACACTAAGACAAAGGCATGACTCACATTCAGAATTTCCTGTTGATTTTTTTTTTAAATGACCAGGATGTCATTGGACAGTTTGTCCTAAAATAAACTGATTGCAATGATTTTAAGGGACACGGGATATAGAAGGTTTAAAGCAGCAATTCTGCTTTTTGAGCCCCTCTCAGAGCAGTGCTGTGAGCGGAGCCCCCCAAGCAATCTCTGGGACTTTGGCAGGTCCAACATTCCCAGAAAAGGGCTTTAGAGGTCCAATTCTCATCACAAACCAACAAAGCTCTTCCTGTAAACCGAGACTCAGCAGAAACCAAACCCAAAGCCATCTCCAAAGTCAGACATGCACTTCCAGCTTTGTCCTCCTGTGGGGTATCAGCACAGCTGGGAGGCTGATGGGGACACCAAGGGCTCATAAGTTCCTCTTCCCCTGGGCCAGGCACTGGGAATGGGGAGGAATGACCAGTCTGGGTCCCTTTTCCCCACGCTCCAGGTCAGAGGCAGCTCTGCCACCCAAAGCCACATCCTGGTCTCTGTTAGCAGCATGAGCTGTTTTCTCTCCTGCATGGGCTGCCAGTGGCAGGGAGATGAAGCTAAATGGGAAGGAAGCACGCTAGCAAAATATTAAGCAGAAAGGAAGTGGTTTGGGATGGCACTTGGAATTAACCCAGGAGCACAGGGCTTGCTGTGGGTTCTGCTGGAGCCCTGCCGAAGTTGAGGCCATTACGTTCCTTACAGGCACATTAACCAGAAAAGGCAAATTTTGGGTTCTTCCTCAGGCTCTCCCATTCATCCAAAGCATTGCTCTCTTGGAAAAGCATTCTGTTTGTTCATTAGATGTGGGGGGGATTTCTGCTGACCAGAAAGTCAGAGTTTGAATGCCATATGCTCTGTAAATCCAGCCGGAGAGCGTTGATGAGCTGTGAGTTATTTCATTAGCATCATGCAACTCCAAAGGGGGAGAGGCCACGTTAAACTCCAGAAAACCCTTTGAATCCTGTGGAGGGGGGTGGTGGGGAGAGAAGGAGACTCTCATAATCCAGACAACACATTATGAAACTCAGTTTTGGTCAGGCTGACTGGGTTTGCTGGTGAGCAAAGCTTTCACACACGCGCATTTTGCAACTGCAGAGGAAAGCCTTGGTACAAGTTACAGAAGGTTAAAAGGCAAGAGAGGCTGTTCCTTGATGCATTCTGGAGTGGGGCTGATCCTAGAGCATGAATCACAGACTCAGCTGAACACAGAGACAGGAGCAGGCTCTCCTTGATGTGAGAGCAACAACAAACCGGGGCAGGAGGTGGTGAAGCCCTGGCTTGGGAGCACAGCCTGTGTGACTCATGCCCCAAAAAGCAGCTCTGAAAGTCTCACAGCTGAGCAGCAGCCAGCCAAGAGACTCTTGCTGCTCAGAAATTCAGTATACAAGGAATAAAAATTTGTTATGGAGTTACATATGGCACTACATCTGCAAATATTTTACATTTTCAAATGTTTGGAGAATAACAGAAACACTAACTCCTCCAGCCTCCTGTAAATGTTCTGAACACATTTTATAGGAGCAGCAGAGGCAGGAAAGTAGCTTTCTCCAAAGCCAGACAGTCAGTAGCAATTTTGAGGAGACCCAGAGCTAAAAAATACTGCAGAATATTTAAGAATGCTCATTTCATGGCACATGCAGATTTACTGCAACAGCCTTCACTTCCACTTCTATTCTTACAGTTTGGGGATCACTATAAAGTTTTGATTGAAATTCCATCACTTATTTGTGGAAAGGAGATTGGTGGCACCACCACCTTTACACCAGCTATGACAAAGCAAATAGAAGAGAAGCCTTTTGTTAATTTTAGATCCTTACTGTCTCTGCATATATTTCATGATATTAATGAATGTTGACAATGAATGTTATGGTGACAAAACCAAAGACTATGAGGAGGATTATGATGAAACATCCAGAGCAAAGACTCCTTTTGAAATCCTGATTTAACTCTCTCTACTTAGAAATTCCCAGCCAGCCTTTCAGGACATAGAATCACCACTGGAGAGTTTAGTTGCTCAATCAAGTGCTGCACATACAAAATGATGGAAGAAAGAGAAAGCAAAAAAATTAGGAACATCTTATGGGCTCCAATCTACTCCCAGGAAATCAGACCAGCACAGAGGATACAACTGAACCAACAAAAATGTAATTCTGGTAAAAAACAATCTATAAAGAGGAGATAAAGCCAGTCAATTACTGCCTGCAGGCCCTGCTCAGGAGCTCCTGGCTCCATTCCCCAGCTCTGTCTCCTAAACCACATTGGTTTGTGCCACACAAACTCCAGCTGGAAAAGGCTCAGCTTTGGGTGTCCTGCTTAAACAAAAGGCTGCAGCCCAGGGCCTGGCACCATCCCAGCTGGGACTTTTGGCATCTCTCTTTTTGGCTCTCTCCTCCCTGTGCACACCCCCATTAATAAATATGGGCTGTGCCCTGCAGGGAACGGCCAGAAAACTCCAAAGTGGTGACCTGCTGTTATTGCAGCCCAGGCTGTGAGGGACCTTTCCTCCTCCTCCCTTTCACTCTCCTCATGCACCCTGAGCCCAGATGGCCAAACCCAGGCGTGGTTTTAGGGACTTCCACTCTGCACTCCAATGTAAGCCAGTGTTTGTCTGTTTGCAAAGGACACAGGAACTGATACAACACATCTGCTCCCACAACACTATTTCTTTCATCTGGTGGAGTTTTGGCTTCTCAGAGAGGAAGTAATTGGCTGTTAATTATGGGGGCTGAGAACTGGTCACATCAGAGCTGTGTTTGCAAGCATGATTCATGACAGCATCATTTCTCAGCAGCTGTCAGCAGTAAAGGCTCAGCACTTACAAGAAACTATTATAATATTATACCAGCAAAGGATGAAGACAAATGCTGTGCACAGCTGAGAAAGCAGCAAACAAAATATTTTTCTTAAACCTTTATTCGATAGAGAATCAACTTGAAACATGCTGTTTCTCAGGAGAGATAAACAACAATCCTGCCAGCACGGCTTCCCAGACCGTGAAACTGAAATCCAAACTCTTCAGATGTCCTCCCCAGAGCTGGATGAAAAATGAAAGACCTTTTCTCATTAATAGCTGGAAATTTTAAACTTGTTCTTAATACTCCCCAGACTGTCTCTGTTCCTGTGTCTTTCTTGTCTTGTGCTTAAATTGTTTGCTCCTTGGGGAAGACATTTTGATTTGTTATCTTCATATAGGCCCTAGGAGATCTGGCCAAAATCCAGCCCTAAAGTATTTAAAAGCAGGAAAACAATCAACCTGCATCAGATCAGAAGTCCATATATAACAGCATCCTGTCTCCAGTGACTCCCAGTAGCAAACGCTTTGGGGGGAGAAAATGCAAATATCAGAGCATTGTGGACTGAACTTCTTCCTGACTGTATTTTCCCTGCTCCCTGCAGCTTAGTAAGAAACAAACAATTAGAAATAAAACGGGCATTATGGCTCTGGTGCATAACAGAGAGGTCTAAATGCCATTTATTGTTGCTGTCCCCGTGGATTCTCTCTGAGGGAGCTTTGTCCTGTCCAGTGTTACCTCATCCTTGCTGATCCCCTCACCTGAGGCAGCCCCAGGCCCTGGGAGAGGGGGGCTGTCCCCATCCCATTCTCAGCCCTGTGCAGTGATAAACTGAAACCAGAGGCAGTTCAGGTGAAAATGCTGGGCTGCAGACTGAGCTGATGAGGGAATGCCTTGCACAGTGTCCCATCAGCCAGCCTTGCTCAATCTGCCCCCACAGCACACAAACACTTTTATCACCTTAAACAAAGTCTGCTCTTGAAAAAACTTCTTCCCAGAAACCAAACTTCAGTGCACTGGGGACTGGAAAGGAAAGCTGCACACAAACAGTTTGTCATAACCTCACTTCTAGGTTGGGTTTCCATGGCATAAGTAAAAATGAGAAATTATTCAGAAGCTCTAGAGAGCTCTTTTCTCCTCAGCAACAACCAAAAATCTCCAGTTTGCCAGGGCAACCACCATGAGGAAGAGGATGGTAAAAGGGCAGCACCTCTGCCCCAACGTAGTCATCAGCCACGGTGAAAAACAAGGTGGCCCAAAGACAACACAGACTGAGGAACAGGGGCTTTTATAAGAAATTCAAATACTTTTGTATGGGCTTCAAACTTTTTGGTGTGGTTTTACATCCGCAGTTCCCTTCCGGATAATTGGTGCTGGGGAAAAGTCTGGTTTGCAGTAGGCAGGAAAAATTAAGGCTTCACGTTGTTTGTGGGTTAAACCAAAATACCAGGACTCGGATGTAAAACACAAACGAGAAGAAAGGAAAAACAATGTTATAAAAATCCCTCAAAGGAGTTTAAAGAGAGCTGACAGATAACGACATCTCCACAAAGCAGGGCCTCAGCCTTTTTCCCACTGAATTCCTGAGACTCTGGAGGAGAAACTGGGCAAAACATTTTTTTCTTAATACTCAGGAAACTTTCAATTCAGGACTACTTATATCAGGAAAAGGGGAGCTCTAGGAATTTGAAGATGATGATATACTGCCCTCAAAAGTCCAATTTTTCACATCGGAGAAAAGCAAGACATTTCCTTAATTTCATGAAAACTGGCTCTCCCTGGGATTAGAAATAAAACATTTCAGTTTTATTGATGGGCAAGTGACTGCCAGAGAACAAATCCTTTGTCTAAGAACCAGAACATGAACACCAATAAGAATTTCTTAAACATCTTTTAAGGTTACACAGGGGCAGAGCTGTGCTGTCAGTGCCATGCAATGGATGTATGGACACCACACAGGAACATGGGCAGACCCATGGCTCAGGTTTTGTTTCTTTGTAAGCATGAGCTAGAAAAACTGAAAGTGCAGTGCTATCAGCCCCAAAGAGTCAAGGTTTATATTCTAACACCATCTGACTGAGCTTAAGCCAACAATGACCAATTCCTGATTCATAAATCTTTGTGTAACCCTCCAGGTTAATTAACTCAACTCCAAACCCAGTCCCTCAGCACCAGAGTCACATCCTTGAGTCTGGCCAAGACACTGAGCACAGACACAGAAAGAAATAAAAAAATCACCTCAGACATTGCTGTCCTCACACCTGTTCAACACTCCCAGGCCCAAGATAAATTAAGCCAGGCCCTGTTGCCAATGTTAACAAAAGTTATTCAAAGGAAAACAGTGGGTAAGTCCTGAACCTGGAAGATTGGAGTGCACCAGCCTCTGCTTCTTCAAGTTTTCCAGAGAAGACAAATAGTTCTGATGATAGTTGAGAATTTAGTCTGCAATAAATGTGCCACAGACCATAGAGCACGAGCACCCCAAGAGTTAAAGGTGGTGTTACCTTACTGATCAAAGCCGAGTGGTGAAGCATTTCAAAATCCACACGTTTATTCAGGTTGCCTTCATAATTCCTGGGCCTTAGAGACATCCAGAACAGGGTGAGCTACCCAAAATTTACCTCCCACACAAAAGTTTCCAAGCTACTTCTGTCCCCTGGTAAAAGTTCGTCAGCTCTTTAAACATTCTCAGGTGGTACCTTTGGACTAATAAGGATTCTGCCCTATGGACTAACAACGGTTCTGCCCAGACTGGCATCACCTGTGAGGATTTGACTCCCAGCCTGCCCCTCATTGGTGAAACTCAACCCCGTGTGCTCCAAAGATGGGATGGAAGAGCTGAGATGAGCTGAAGCTGCCCAGCCAAGAACACGCAGCTGTGCGTGGCTGCTGATCTTCCCACAAGCTCCCTCCCAAGCACTGCGAGAGTTGGTGGCTTTTGTTCCACGACCACAACTGGAGCCATTCACCCTCATGTGACTGGAATCAGGGAGCCAAAAATCTGCCTGAGAACAGCCCCATCTTGCAGAGTTCACAAACCCAGCCAAAATCCTGTGCTGATGGTCTGTGCCAGGAGGGTTCTGATCCAGTGGGGAGTGTGGGAACTGCACCAGCCACCCCCAGCACAGAGCAGGCAGCTCTGAGGGTGACAAACCAGCTGATTCCCGAAGTCATTCCTTGGATGTTCTCCTTGGGACACCCTGAGCTGGCTTTGCCACTCCAGGATGAGGATTTAAGGATTGCAGTCAGAAGGGTGCACTCAGTGTCCTGCCCATCCAATGTCCATTTCTGATCTACTTCTGGAGTAATGTTGAAGATTCACCTGAAAACTCAACATCTCAGCTGGGTCATCTTTAACCAATTCATCCCAAAGAAAAACAGCATCTTTTGCAGGACTCGGAGGAAACGTGGACAGTTCCCTTCTGCACAGATTTATTGGAAAGGTTTTCATAAACACAGATGTTGGGAACGGATGGCTACTGTGTAATCATGTGTAGAAAAAGCCAAAGGACAAAATATCCCTTCATGAAGACCCACATACCATGCAATATTCCAAAACAAGGGAGGAAGAAATATGGGTGGTGTTACAAATAGACAAACTGCAAGAATCCAGATGCCAATATTTATTTTTTGAAAAAATTATTTATTCTCCCACTCTATTTGTAAGCAAAAGAGCCTGAAAAGACCTTGCTCTGAGCAACACACAAGGCAGCTCCAGGGACCTACGTGGCATTTGAGTCAGTTTTTAGAGAATTAAGCCCAGTTTTAAACAACAGCATTGAGATGGGAGATGAGTCTATTTCTGATACCCCAATTTAATGCTTGCAAGGACTTCACACACATTTTAATTGACATTTTAATGTCACGATTTATTTGAAGAGCTTTTACTGGATTTTATAAAATCACAGAGTGCCCTAGGTTGGGAGGGTTAAAGATGATTTCATTCCACCTTCCCCTATCCCAGGGTGCTCCAAGCCCCATCCAACCTGGCCTTGGACACTTCCAGGGATGGGACAGCCACAGCTTCTCTGGGCAACTGAAGATTTTAGTCTGTCCTGTTTCAGTTCTTAGAGGTACAAAATAGATAAAAAATCTTCATGAAAATATTTGAGGCAATGAACCCACTGCCCTCTGCAATTCCCAGTAGCAACATTGATCCTGCTGTCACCAGGAATAACCCAGAATCAGCACAAATGTGTTCACCTTTCCCAAAGAAGAGAAGAAAAATAACTGGACTCTGAAGCAAATAGAAAGTCCTAGCCTAGAAATTTCTGACTTATAGCAGTTATTAGTGCAAAAATCCATATTTTAGTTTTTCTGGAACTGAGAATATAATAAATTGGCAGAATATCTCCATAGCATTTTTAGGGAATTTGACTTTCCCTTCCCCCTCCTTCATTTGTGACTTTCATTCACTAAGCACAGCAAAATAATATCCGAGGAGTAAAAGTTATTTTTGCCAGTCCAATATCCCCGTTACACCAGTGAACTTTGCCGAAGAACCCCGAACTCAGGCAATTTAAGAATATATTTGTAATATTCAACAAAATAATAAATTCTGCACATGACACAGGAAATAATAATCAGATGATCTCAGCCCCAGAAGTATTTCACTGCTGTGGAAATGCCAGGTTGGAGAGTTCATGTGGAAAAGGAAAAGCCTTGTAACTTCTCCAAACATCAGTCATCACTTCCAGATACCTCTAAATACAGCCATTCATTTCACACTGCAGGATATTGTATTGAAAAGCAAGGCAGGGCCAACGCAGCACCTTCTACCACTAAATATGCACTGCACAAACCTTAGCTAAGTGTGTTTTTCCTATTTGGAATAGGGCTCTTTCATTTCCAAAAAAGAGCTTCATGCTTCTCACAGAGCAAAATATTTATAGCCACATGCAAAAAAAAGAAAAAAAAATACAAAAGAGCTTGAAAAGGCAAATCCAGAGGTATTCCAAGATAGCTCCGTGTCAAATATAGAGTGACTCATCCACCTCTTTCAATGAAAATGTTCATCCCAGATAGATCAAAGGCCCTGAGTACACCAAGCCCTTTTTGCTAAACCTGGCAGGAGAGTAAAAAGGTTTTCAATCAGCAGCCACTTGGTGGGAGGTCTGGGAACAAATGAAAGCCAGAAGACGCTGGCATTTGAGAGAGACCATCCCCTACAATGCACAATAGGGACAATGTATATAATGTAAGCACAGTTTGCAAGGAATGGAGGAGGGCCCGGCTGGATGCTTTTGTGCAGCTCTTCCAGATGGATCTGATAGGAGCAGTTGTGCCTTATTTTTGTATAGACTTTCAAAGATCCTCCCCAGCGCCGTTCACCCACGTGCTTTCACAGCCTCGTCTTTGAAGGCTGGGCTCTTTTTGAGGATTGATTCGAAGGCTGGATGAATCCTGCCAGCCTGCCCAGGTCTGTGGATGCTGTGCACTAAAGGAGTCTCTGCAAACCGTGATATTCCTGCCAGCTCCCATTTTACCGCTTGGGCTTCCACCATCCCCCACAAAGGTTGGGCTGCGGGGGCAGGGAAACCACAAAACACAGGAAAGCAAAATGTCAAAGCCTAATTTAAAATAACCCTGACCCGCTGCAGCGGCTGCTTGCAGTGGGAGAACACAAGGCTAAAGATTCTCTTGCACAGCGGCGTTTCGTGTTGCGCTGCTCTCCCTCCGGCTCCACCGGCAAGGCAGCGGTTCCCTCCTTCCCCGGGATGGTCCCGGCTCCTCCAGCTCCCAGCGTTCCCGGTTCCCCCGGGATTGTCCCGGCTCCTTCATCTCCCAGCGTTCCCGGTTCCCCC
>VZTZ01025982.1:844188-965123 GCA_013400955.1 Drymodes brunneopygia | reverse complement strand
TTTATTATCTCGTTTTATTATTGGTTGACAATAAGTCAGCCTTCTTTGGTGGGCAGTAACTATGCAGCAGTCACAGGATTTAATATCTTTCAAAGGAGTTGACAGATTTCTGGGAAAAGGCTCTCCCTATAAGTGTACAAAATGCCTACTTCTGATTTGGAGTGCTGCTTGTCCACCTTTGCTACAGAATGCTTCAGCACCTGGCAAAGGAGCTGAAAGATTGCCAGGATCATATCTGAAGAAGCAAACTTGTGTTTTGTTCAGAACTGGGCTCAAGTTAGAAACATTTCCTCATATAACAGAACTTCTAGCTAAAAAATAAATAGCTCTTTTCTGCTGAGCATTAGAAAGGGGAGATTTCTATTCTGTCTCTGGGTGTACCTGTTCACTAATAGTTACCCTGCTGCCTGGTATCTAAGAGGTTTGCTTCCCTCTGTAGGTTGGTCCTCCACAGAATTTGGGTCAGTTTCAGAATATCATTATTCAATTTAAAAGCTTTGTTTTCTAGTCACTACCTGGAACAGCTTATTTTTGGACAATGTTGTCTCCTGCCATCTACTTTACATTATGAGCAGTGTTTCTCCTAAACTCAAGGGTAAGTCTCGTAGAAGACATAGAAAACTTCTTATCCCCTTGCAGAAACAGAGAGGAATGGTCACAACATTCAAAGCCTTCAGGGTAAAGTATAACATGCTATTTTAACTCTGCCAGCCCCACAATGTATTCAGCTTAAAACATCAGTGAAGAAAAGAGGAAAGCAGAAAAGGTCAGAATGGAGAATGAGAAAAGGAAATAAGTCAGGTAAACCCTGCCTGGGGAAAGGAAAGAGTGAATTTAGAATTGTGGCCTGTTGTGATATTGGTTATTAATTTGTGAGAGAAGATCATATACTGTGGGAAAGGGCAGCAGAGATTGACAGATGAGATAGATAGCATTGCTGCACTCTGACGCCAGTGTCACAGAACCGTTCTGTGTCTGAGTTCCCTCATCTGTAAAATGAGAATTGTTTCTATTTATGTCCCAGGGTCCTTGGAACCATTAATCAGTGCATATTGTTAATGCTTATTGAGAACACCAGTTGGAAATACAGAATAACCTGTGTCTTCTGGGCTGTTTTTTTTTATGTAATCTAGCCAAAGTAATTTAAAAAATAGGTACTGTCAATTCAGAGTTTGTTGGAAAATAATGAGTTTTAAAAATTATGTGTTGTAAAACACATCTCATTTTAAGGCAGAGGAGCACTGCTAATGCCCTCCCTCCCCATTTTCATGAAGCACAATCAAGCCTCAGACTTGACTGCTCAGGCTCCCTATGGGACTGCTCTCTAGAAATAAAAATGACATTTTCTTTTGAAGGAAAGAGTTCATTTCTCTGCAAAAGCTGAAAATGAGATGCCAACCTTACCTATTCCCTCTGTACTTACGTCATGTACTTTTCCTGCCACCAAAAGAGAGGACTGTTCAACAGTTGCTGGTATATGGAAGGTCAAACTATGGCATTTTTTCTGGAAAGCTGCTATAGAGAAATGGAGAGGTCTCAGCTCTGCAGGGGTAGGTGATACAAATAGAGCTATGGCCCTCGTGCTCCTCTCTTGATGTTTGCCTTTCCACAGTTATGCAGGACAGGACTTGACGTGGTTGTGGAGAGTGTGGTGGGCATAGGCAGCTATGGAGGGGACTGCTTTCACATCATGTTCAGCACTCCCCACCACAATGCTCTTAATAGCAAGGAGCGTACAAGATGAGGTGTTCTGGCCCTCATTAAACCAATGCCAGGGAAGGATTAAAATAATTCAGTTACATTTTTAGGTTTTAAATTAACATTAAACTCACAATAAATTACTAAATACAACCAAAGACCTTTTCATTCTCAGATCAGGTTAATTGTAATCTTTACAATTATTCCCATTTTTGTAACATTTCCAAACCAGTTATAGTGTCAGTGACTACATACATTTACTGATTATTATTTACTCATTAGCTTGTTGCAGAGCTCCATAGATTCTCTCACCATGACCTCTTTCCCAAGGCAATCCTGGAGCATGAGCCTTCTTTTACTGAAGATTATTTTCCAGCATCATTCAAATATCTATTCTGAACAGCTTCTCATCCTTGCAGTTTCGGTATGCAACATCATTTCTTTTTGCCCTCTCTGCTCCATCTTGGAGAATATCAATGGTATCCAGAGCCTCTTCTCACTGCCATCTCTTATTTCACCTGAAATATATAGATTTTTTTTTCCTTTTGTAGGTTCCATTGCTTGCATCATTCCTCTGTGCTCCCACAATTGATATTCTCCACAGGACAATTCTTCAAACTGTTTGTTACAGCACTCAACAAGCTTCCAGTGGATCATAGGAGCTGTGAATTTTTAGGCTCTTGAAGAAGCAATGAACTACTTTGACTTCCTGGCAGTCTGCATCTGCAGCTGTCATATAAAGCTAGTTTTCACTTGCTTGCCTTGGACGTGCTGTTTCCTCAGAGAAGTAGAAAGACTGAGTGGATAACATCTCCTCTGAGATGCCCTCTTCTTTTTCCTCACATAATTTGTGTGAAGATGAATTAATGTTCTTGAAAATAATTTGAGATGATATCCTCCAGAGGGTCTAGTTGTTAAGTAGTGTCAATCTTTACTCCCCAAAAAGCTAGTTTTAATCTCCTTATTCTCATCCATTCTATATTTATCTCTTTTTCTCTTTTCTGATTTTCTTCATCTTTCTTTCTCTTTGTGTTTGTTTGCTTTCATGTTCTTAAGTTCTCATGTGTCAGATTGGCCACCCACCTCACTGCCTCCTTTGACCTTTCATTCCAGATTAGCTCTTCCCATTAAGTGCCTGCTTGTCCAGCCTTGTCACCTCCTGCCATAACAAACCAACTGCTCCTTGTTAACACTTCTGTCATCTGGTTTCAGGACTGGTTTCTTGAGGAAACAAATTGTATGTGAATATACTGTACAAATGCATATTAAGCCTTTGGCAAAACCTGGAAGAGGAGTAAAGGATTTAAAGTGTCTTTAAGTTTTATAAAAGAAGATGACCACACAGAAAAAATGGAATTTATTTTGTATTAATCTGAAAAGAAAGAATGCAGTTTGATCTTGTTTTTGCTAGACAGTAGAAAATCCCTGCAGAGAACTGAGGGATTTGATGTATTAGGTATTACAGAGATTATATTCTTAGTCTGTGTTTCTCTCCTCTGTGGACTCTCCATAAGCAAAGTTTGATTTTGGGTTTTCCCACAGGTGCAGCCCTGAAATTATTTTTCTCCTATGTGTATTCTTTGGTGTCCAATAAAAAGTGAACTTATGGTGTATCATTAATATTAGTGAGTATCAAAACCAGTCAGTCATAATGTGCAACTCTGATAGAAAGAAGACTTAATGGACTCAGATATTCACAGAATTGCTGGCAGTTTTTTCTTAATCTGTTGTATTGTTTAGATAATAAATATTTTGGATAAGGCATCTTTAGGGTTTTTTGATCATTATATTGTATTGGAATGGTTATAGTTAGAAAAATGGTTCCCACAGTTTTTAAACATTCCTATGTGTTACATATGTTTTAGGAAGATTAAAGAAAACACATGCTTTCAGTTGCACAGCCTTTTGACAGTACTGAGTTGAAGATTCCTTAACACATTCTTGGAATATTTCAGTCTTAACTTGGTACTATGAAATTCTTAATACAGGCGTTTCCCAGGAATATAGAACTTAAAAGTGTGAAACATGTTGTAAGAAATAATGAGCAAAGATAAGTGATGTACCAGTTGAAATCAAAGTAGAAAATACCTAAATCACTTGAAAAGACATGAATTACAGCAAAGTAGCTGTGCAGTGTATAATGATGAGAAATGACTGTGGTCTACAGTAGAATGGACTTATCTTGCAGTGAATGAGCCCAGATCCTCCAAAAATGGCAGGAAATGACCCCAGGCCAGGAATATATACTGGAAAACACCAGAAAACATGTTAAAAAATAAAAATCTAGGTTTTTGTAAAGATATTTTTTCACAAATATTTCTGGAGGACTCTTGATGCACCTGTGTAAGTCACCCTATTTTGTTTGACGTATATAGGAGCAGTTAGTACATGTGAGTTTATTTTCACACACACAGACACTAAACCAATCCCAAAGAAAAAATGGAAACCCAATGGAAAAAATGGAAATTGTACTTAGGTGGATTTACTGACAGTTAAATATTAATCTGAGTAAAAAAGGGGAACATTTTTTGCATTCTCTGCAGTCTGTTGTGCACTCTGTGTCCTGTGTGTAATTATTCATTTACACCTGTGTGGAATGTCACAATTTTTATTTTGTAACATTTTGCACTGGGTTAAGTTATACCATGGCTGCAAGGGTTTGGTAAATAAATGACTTTTCTTATTTAGTTACTTGTTTTCCCCACATAGAATATATTAAACATGTTTCAGACCTGATCTGGTTCCAAATATGAATAGGTTTTCAGTAGCAACATCATATATCTTAGTTGAAGGAGTGAAGAAAAGGAAGAAACAAAAATGTTTAAACTCCAGTGCACTGTTTTTATGCTTCAGCATACTTGTGTTCCCTAGGTGTCATGTAAGTGATAAATTAACACTTTTGACAGCAAGCATATTTCTATATAACCTTCTTCACAATGAGTGACTAGTTATTAATTTTAATTGCTATCTGTTCTCTGACTTTGCAAAAATTCTTGAACACCATAGAATTTCATGGACAGGTTTGCAGGGGAAAAGGCCTCACTAGATCCTATGAGGGGGACAACAGTGTATTCTATTTTGAGTCAGTGTTAAAGAAGTGATTAATAAAAATGTTTTCAATTAAAACCAGTTTGTTTTTACAAACCTGCCCTTGTCAGCCAACACCTTCAGTCATTAGTTTGCTTTTCCTTTGAAGATTCTTTCTCTAGGTAAAAGGCTGTATTAAGTATTCTACGTGGAGAATTAACTCACAACGTATTCTTGTGTCCTGGGGTGACTTTATGATGCTTGTATCTCCAGTCATTTTATGGATCTCCTTGTAGATTACTGTGAAAGCTGAATCCCAAGTCATTTTTCATTTTAGCCAGGAAAAAAAGCAATGATGATACCAGTTTAGTCACCAGCTGATGATCTGAGGGCTGCAGTTCCTGTCCTTTAAAAACAGGCTGAGAGAGTTGGGGTTGTTCACCCTGGAGAAGAGAAGGCTCCATGGAGACCTCAGAGCACCTTTCACCTACCTAAGGGAGCCTACAGGAAAGCTGGAGTGGGACGTTTTGCAGAGGCATAAAAGGGCAGAACATGGCTTCAGACTGATAGAAGGTAGATTTAGGTTAGAGGAAGAAATTTATCACTATGAGAGTGGTGAGGCACTGGAACAACTGTCCCAAACAAGTTGTGAATTCCCCATTCCTGAAAGCTTTCAAGGCTAGGTTGGAGGGGGTTCTGAGCTGCCTGGTTTAGTGGACCCCCTAAGTGGGGTTGACCTAGATGATCTTTAAGGTCCCTTCTAACCCAAACCATTCTACAACTCTATTAATTCAGCACTTCCTTGAGCAGCACAGTAGAACCACAAAAAATCCCAAAGTTGCTGTTACTATCATCTTTCCATGCTGTTGATAGCACTTAGACCAAATGTTGTTATCCTGGGGAAAAAAAATTGAGGAGCCTCGTGTAAAATTGGTACAAAACCTGAAAGATTTAATTCAGACACAATCTGCGCAGTTTAAATGTTTGATTTCCATGGAGTTGCAATTACACTGCAGCAGGTCTGGGTCTGGATACACATTCCCTGCCAGGAGCAGTTGTACTGCCAATGGTTCTCTGTGTCAGTTGCCTCTCCTGCTTTGTCAGCTTTTGGTGTCACTAAATTGCCAAATTGCCTCAATGCAGAAATGTAGCTGTAATTCTGAGATGTAATAGCTCCTTTATTTTTCTTAACTATATTCACAGTGTTGCATGCTGCTATTATCCCTTTGGGCTGCTGAGACAATGACTGAATTTAGACCTTCAATAACAGCAGCTTCAGAACCCTTATTAAAAATGAGATTGTCATTGCTACAGTCTACATTCATCACACATTGATGTCTTTGATCATATCCTCTCTATCCCAGCCAAACTTATGTTACTATTTTCTTCAAGGACAGATGTGCAAATTGAACTCACTCTTTCTGATGTAAAAGCTTACTTTATTTTGAGTCCCCTTCTGTCCCCTAAGTTTGAAGAGTTTTTCAGTCCCCAGCTGAGCAGTGCTATCCTGTATATTCTTCTCTACATTTCTCATTCATTGTTTGCCATGTTTAATCAATATCCAGAGGTATAAAGTCCAGCTGTTCAGAAAGCATTTAACCAATTAAATATGGTCATCTCTTCCTGAAGAAGTCAGATGTTTTGATAAACTACTCACTTAGCCACAGGAAACATTATAATATAGTTGGTGTCTCTTCCATATGTATTTCTTCTTTGATTATGCCAGAAACAGCTGTGTTTAGAAACCTTTAACCTTAGGAAATGTAAAATTCTTAATTTACCTGAAATAGGAAATCATTATTTTCTGTCAACAAATGCTATGAAAGAAGTATCTTTTCTAGATATATTCTGAAGGAATCAAGGAACTTATACCATGCACATTTTTTGGATGTTTGAAAACACTTCAGTCTTTATTGTATATTAGTATGTATCTGCTACTTATAAGGGACTTTTTCTGTAGGCTGTTCAGCACATATGGAAAAAATTTTTAAACATGTAAATAAAAACTTGCATTATTTTCCTTCAAGATCTAATTTTTATTATATGCAAACAGAAAACATTCCCTAAAAAGCCCTCCATGAGATTGTACATTTGTATTGTACTGTAAACGATATTGTATAATATATCCTGTGTATAACTGAAAATGAAATCAGTAGTAGCAAATTATATTTCATTAAAATCTCGACAATTCCCTTCAGATGAATATATCTTTTCAACTAAATGACCTCTAGTGAAAATATAAACCACCTGCCTTGTAAGAGTAGCACATTGAGGAGTGATGAAGTCTCTTCACAAGTCACCACATCATCATCCACACATCATCTCCTGCTGAACAGAGTAGTTTATCTTCAAGAGATAAATTCAGCATAATTGCAGGAAGAGAGATTTATGTTTGACATCAGAAAAAACTTCCTAGGCCTAAGATTACCACACCTTCCTGAGTGCAGTGCAACAATTAGGCAGGTTGTCTTGTGAGATTGTGGAGTCATGGAGGAAAATACCTATCAGAAATGGTTTAATTCTGCTCTAGAGTAGGGAGATATATTCCTGTGATTCCTGTCATGATTGTCTCCTTGTGGCCAGAAAAGCATGATTCAACATTGGCTCAAAGACTGAAAAAATTAAAGCATTTGACATCCATGAGAAAATTAGATTCTTCTCTTTTAGTCAGAAAGGAAAATGTCAGCTGTGAAAATGTCCAATTTATCTTCAAGGCAACACTTGCAGATAACAAAAATAGTGGGCTTTCTAGATTATTTCACTTTGCCTATGGATCCTTTCATAGAGGAAGAGAAGAAATCTCCACACACGTCTGGCTTCAGACAAAGTACAGCTGCTTCACCGAGTAGCCAAGGAGTGCCGCAAAACTGATCTGTTGGCCCTGCATACAGGTCTGTAGGTGAAAACTGTCATTACTTTTGAGTGAAAACTACTTGTTGAAGGGAAAACGTCCTACTGACAGGCTTGTGGGCTTTCTTCTCATCTCTGCTGCATTTCTTCCACAGTAAATCAGGTCCTGTATCAGCATAAGGGTTTGTACACACAAGTGGAGAAATTGTTTCCCAAAATAACCCGGTGCTTACTAGTGTTTTGTAGCACTCTGTATGCTGCTTACTTTAGTCATTTAATAGTGCCCTCTGTAGTATGTTAATCTCTCTGCTCAGGACAGTATTGCAGGTGTTAAGGTTGTAACAATTTTTAGTTTACTAACTTACTTTTTGTATAAACTTACAACTTTACTTATCATTTCAACATCTGCCTTTATACCCTTTTCATTGAATACTGCCTCATATTCTGAACATACCACTTAATGCAAGGTGTGATATTCATACACACTGATTTCTCAAGCATGACAATCCTCTCAAAAAAACTTTTCTAAAGTGTTTGCTATTAACAACAGACTTGAAATATTTAAACTAAAGCAGTGAGCAATTTAAAGGATTTTCAAAAAGCTTTGAAAGCTAGAAGCATCTGAGTAGAAAGGCTTAGAAAATTTCTTTCAACTATAACTTTTAGGTTGCTATAGCAATGTTGTAATAAAGTCTTATTAATAGAAAACTACCTAAATTTGCCTCAAAAACTCTGTAAAAATTTGTGCAATATTTTTTAATGTCAGTGCCGCAAACAAGCTGAAGAATCTGCCCTGTTGTTTTGAGTTGCTTCAAACCAGGATGGAGCATCCTGATTTTATCTAACTGTTCTGCTTTATTTAAAGGAAATTGTTATCTAAGATGATGGAAAACTCCGGTTGTATCATCAATTCTTATTTGCATGCACCAACTCCATACACATACCCTGCTCTTCTGCTGTGCACAATTGTCTCCTGAACAGTTTTGTTGCTTTAAATGGTGCCTGGCTGTCATCCCCTTGTTAGAATGTCAGCTGCAGAATGATCCTGTATGCTGTGTGCTCTTTTCTTCTTTTTGATTCTTATCCCTCCCAGTGTGCTAGTGGCTATATAACCCCCTGGAACTGAGTGGAAACAAACCATCCAACACAGCAGTGTTCCACTAACTTTGGGTGAAGGATCTCTTGGGGGCTGGGAGTTGTAATTGCAGAATTTCCTATTCCTGTTACTGAGCACAATAATGAGTAACAGCAGGTAAGATGTCACACTGCATGAGCAGTTAAAACATTTTTCATGCTCTTTACAAAAACCTTTTGGATGTCTAACACTGCTTTGAGGTAATTTCCTTCAGGAAGGAAATAAGGCCACTGTGACCAGAAAAACAGTCTGTCCCAAGCTCTTAGAAAGAGTTAACTCTATCATCCACATGGCTTTTATTCATAGGAACTATTGCAATCTTGATTTTTATTGATGTGGACATTAGATTTTAATATTTTGTGAGCCAGGCTACTTTTTCAAGATTTTCATTGCTTCCACTGTTTCATACTTAGTGAAAGATGTAAGAGAGTACAGCAAACAAGAAAAAGTAGGAAAAATGACAAGAACTTACTGAGTACTTGATGTCATGACTCACTGATTTACCCAAATTCATTAAGCTCTTTGGTACAGGGAAGTAAATTTTTCTCTTTCTGTACTGAAAACATGACATCAGATGATAGTGTTGATGATAGCCATTGAATCTACGTATTATTTAAAAAGTTAATAAGTATTGAATAAGATAAATGTCTTTAATTTTGCCTGGCAAGATTTTACACATTAAGCAAAAGGTATTTAAATGTCTTCTGTAGAATAGGACACCCTTTCAGGAATGTCCTTCTGAGTCATCAGACTTCTTAAAAATTGCCATAATTTAAATTTTTTAGTAGAATCACTCCTCTACTTTTCTCAAGCCTTTTTTTAAAGAAATTGTCATTTAGCTTTACTTTTTCTCCTTCTGGCCAGAACATTTTCACATGGCTTCTGAAGCTGATAATCATGCATTAAAAAAAAAAAAAAAGCAGTGCTGGTATGTAGAATAATTGATTTCATTTTCATGGCTTCCAAGTTAAAATAATTGTTGTAGGTGGTGATTAAGGTTGATTGATGATGATTAGGATCATTAAGGTGATGCATCTTTGTAACCAAGGACTGGTAGGAGGTTGAAGGAAGGACTTCTGGTGGTGTTTGATGCTTACTCTTTAGATTTATTTAAAGAGCTTTCTACAAATTAAGCATTCCTGGATAGTTGTTGGGTTCTGATTCAGGTAAAGTTTTTCAGAGTTGTATTCTGCTGCCTTGTGTATTTTCATTTTTTTCATGCTTTCTTTATTGTGCTGCTTTCTTCATGAAATTAAGCAATATTTCAGATGTTTCTTTTTTTAAATCCAAAGATTACTGGTTATATTCAATGCTATTCTTGCCTTACTTTTGGGAAATTTTAATACTTCTACATGACTTTTTCTCTGTGAAATTCTTAGAGTTATAGCTAAAAAACAGGCCTTTATTATTGACTTAAGCAACAAACACTATTGTGTATTTACTTCCACCTATTTGTCTAGTCTTTGTCTATGCAGTTTCTGAATATTGACTAAAATTTAGGAAGATACAAATATTCATCTGGACATACATATGAAAAGTGTATTTTTTCTTTATTATTTCATCTCTGTTTTATATGGATTCTCAAGGGAGAGTAATCTTCTGCATCTGCTTCTCCCTCCCTATTTGAAGCTGATTATATGGACAGCTCAGGACAAGTAGCATGCAAAGATATTTTTCCACCAAACTATGAAACTTTGATTTGTGATTACATTTCCAGGCTGAATTTGCTAAGGAAAAAAGAATCATGTAGCTGGTCACTTTCAAAAGTCAGTTTTCAGATGGTCTTTTTAGATAGTTTGACCTGTGACTCCTTAAAAATGCATTCAGGAGTATTTCTGTAATTGGGAAACAAAACTTCAGGGAGCTAGCTGGAAGGAAATGGAGTTTTTTAATGACCAATAAAACACCCTTATGTACTGTAAAGTGATTGCATTTATTATGCCAAAAATTAATAAGAAATTATATATTTATTAGAATTACTGTAGTAATACAAATATTGCTTTTTACTTATCATGGAAGCTATTTGCTATCTTAATAATTTTCTGCATTAAATAAAACCTACTGTTGATAGCAGTTTTGTATAAACAAAACGCTTTTGAAATAAAAAAGACTTTGCATCTAGGAAACTGCTGATTAGAATTTCAGCCTTTCAGTTTAGATTAGGTATTTCTCTGTGTAGGACGATGTTACCACCATGACTTGTGTGCCAAAAGTAGAATTTTCAAGACTTTTTTCAACAATACTTTACAAAAAGTGTTGTCAGTGGCATTTCTGAGTTCCAGATCTTTAAACATTGACTCCTGTAATTGTTTTGTGCTGCATATACATTCATCTACCCAGGTATGCTCTGTTTAAATGAATGTTGATTGGGCAATATGCCTATTCTGTGGGGCTGATTTTTTCTTAAATGAAAAAGGCAAACCTGGAAACTCCCTACCCTTTGAAGCAAGTGCATCTCACCCATGGGAAAGAACAGACTTGCTGCTTCTTACACTCAGTTACTCTGTGGGTGCCAGAAGGCAAAAAGGAGGGAAGAGAAGGAGAGAAGTGATCCCTTAAAAATTACAATTTAAATAATAATTATATTAAAAAATAAATACAGGTTTTCTGGCAATAACTACATAGGGTCTGGTGCTTAAAAAGGGCATAGTGAGGCAATGAGGTATGAGGAACTCTGTTTGTACTTCTCTTCATTGTCTTCCTCTGTACCTCCCACTGAACATCCTTAAGAGAAGAACGAAAACCTTTTAGCTGTCTTTCTCCACCTGAAGGGAACTTGCTGTTGTGTACATATGCATACATCCATGCCTGAAAAGAATTGCCATAAATCATCCTGACCTAGCAATGGAGCATAGAGAAAAATACAACCCTGATACAAAATTATTATGCAGAAGTATCTGTTTGAAACCATTGCCTATGTTCACCATATCTCAGCATCAGCTGGCAATAGTCATATCAAAATCTAGAAGATAATAAGTTAAAAATAATCAATAGTCATTTATAATTTAATTTATTACTACTTCTTCAAATTCTAGAAGAGTGCTTGATATAATCAGCTGAAGATACATCATGATAATTTAATACATTAATAGTTAGAGGCTTCAGTTGAAGATCTAGCTCCTTTCAGGCCTTGATTATACATCTGTAAAATATTTCTTTCCAGCTACATTAATTAGTAATTTGGCAGAAAAAATGCAGCAAATTAACTTCTAATAATCATCTTTTACTAAATGTGTTTCTATCTTCTTGAGCGTAGAAAGACAGAATATTTAACTGCACTTTCCCTAGTGCACAGTGGGACTGTGCTGTTGGGGCCTTGTCTGGAGCCCAGCCTCAAGACCAAAGGCTGTGTCCCCTGGTGCTGGCTCAGTTAGGAGCCTCCCAAACACCATCCAGCTAGGCTGGCCCTCAGTCTAGCCTTACACTCAGTTATTTAGGTTCTTCTGGACTTGTCCCTGCCCATCTACAAAACTTGGCTGCTGAGTCAGATGATGAGGCCACAGAATGAAATACACCTTTAGGATTCAGGCACTGGCTGCAAGCTTCTTTTGGTCAGTAGATGGAGTTGGATAGGTCTGAGTTTGAGATTTGCTGGGTCTCTGGTTCCAAGCACTGGATTGAGTTCTGTTGGGCATTTATTTAGAAAGACAGCTCTGACTGATTAACCTGAAGAAAATGGTTAGCAATTAAAAAGTTAATTGATATTATCCTTGTGTGGCAGGTGACCAGAGCTACAGTCAATTTACTATGGGATTGGACTGGACTTTCAAAAAGAAATATAGGGCTACAGTTCTCTATTTAAGATGTGGCAAACAAACACTGTTTCTTCCTTCACTTCCCTTCTTATTTTATCACATATGAAAAAAAAATCCTCAAAGTGTCCTGGCAATGGGTAAAGGAAGATCTGGAGGCTCAACTCCCTCCAATAATTGGAAGTGATTAAGGTCAAAAAGACTACCAATGCTACCAGGATCTGACAATATTTTCTGCCTTCTGAAATAGTGTGCTAGTACTGCTGGTGAGACTATCCATCTGCCCCACGGACATTAAAAATGTGAATTTTTAAAATTCTTTTTAAAATTCTTAAAAATGTGACTATTTCTGGAAAAAACATTTGCACTATTTGTATTAGTTCTAGTAATAAAAACTCATGGCAGCCAAACTACTCCAATTCATGCTGAAGCGATTCACACTGAAGAAATGTTTCAGTGGAAAAGATGAACAGAATAGCCAGAAAGAAATTTCTAAGAGCTACAAAGACTGTAACAAAAGCAGACATTGTGGCAGTAGAAAACAAATTGCCAGCTATTGTAAATCCTATTATTTTCTCAGTGTGCCTAAATAGCATACTACCAGGACTCCCACTGACATTACTAGCATGGAAATAGAATATTATTGTGAATGCATTTTCAAAATATTATAGAAGCCAATAGGGTCCATGTAGCTGTCTATAGAATATGCAATATAAGCTATCAAGCTCTCCTTCTCCTTTGGAGTCAAGAAAATGTGTTTCTTACACAGAGTGAGCCTGATTTCTGGCAAGGCCTCTGTTTTGCCACAATAAATATAAGTAAATAAAACTAGTGCATTCACAGGTTTAAAAAATGTTTTTACCACCTGATTTCCATTAGACTTATGCAGTCTGCTACAGTATTGACATGTTTCAATTTCATCACAAGACTTTTCTCTAAGTGAGGCCTGTTGTGAGGAAATGCAACATGTCACGGCTGAACATCGTTTCCATCCCTTCATGCTCACCCATGAACTGGTAGAGATGTTTCACATCAGTTATCTTGGATACAAAACAGGTGACACAGAGTGCTGCAATGATGCTGAGAGAAATTTAAAAAAAAAAATCTGTAAAAAACATGTGTTTTGCCCAAACCTGTCCTATCTATCAAAATTATTTCCTCCCTCTATGCTAAATTATTGGTTTATACACAGCTTTCAAAGGAAGTGAGAGGGTTTTTTAAAATCCCATTTCTCTTTTCTGCTCTGTAGTTACATTGTAAAAAGCTCAGTCATACTTCAAAAGACAAACAGTTCATTTTGTTGGTGACACATTGAGGAAAACATGTTCCCACACAAACACGTGTGCTTGCACACACACATTCTACACTCTCTAGAATAAGCTTGCATCAGAATATTTTGAAAAATTTCTAAGAGAATTACAAGTTTTAATGATCAAAATAGTTTGAAGATTTAGATTCTAAAGCAATCAGAAAAATAAAGCTTTTTCAAATAAAAGCTGAATAATTAAATCACTGGCAAGTACAGGCAAAGACTTAGGTTCACCTATACAATTGTAAATTCAGCTCTTCAGCTCAATTGTTTTCACTGTCATATGACACTAATTTAGATGTCCTCATTTCCCATGAGAATTTCACATTAAGATACAATAAAGAATAGTTTGGTTCGGATATGTTACTCTTAAAAAATAAACCCAACAAAGTGCCATGTAAGGAAAAATATACACAATTTAAAATTCTGATTACGCATACTCTCTGATACCAGTTTCTTACACGATCCTAAAGATTTAGATTTTTTCAGGTTTTCTTAGCTTACCCTATCAACTACACAGCAAAGCAGCCTCTTAAAATCATCATTTCTAATAAATGGATAACTTGCTTGAGAGATATGACTTTTGATTCAGTGAATTTAGTATTTAGTATTTCTCCATCATTTCCAGCATAGAAGCTTTTCTGTCACTGTAAAACAATTTCAAGAAATAAGTTTTCTGTGGCCAGTGGTGGCTGGTTTTTATTTCATCCATGTGCATAAAGCCTTGGATTTTCAGTTCTTACTTTTCAATTTTAACATGAGTAATTTACTTAAAGTTTAAAGGATTCCATGTGTGTTTGCAAGAGGGAGCTGGGGTTGCATGAAAACAGCATATATATAAAGACTTGGGAAGATTGGCAGCACTGGGTTTGAAGTTATAACAGTAAAATTTTTCGGAATAAACTCAATTTATAAAACTTCCATTATGAATTTCAAGCCCATTAAAAGCATATTTTAAAAAAAAGCCTAAAATGTTTTATGTGAAACAACATTTCCAATTTCATGCAGAATCAGGAAGATTTGAGGAAAAATCTTGCTACCATCGTGGGTAGAGTTTTGGTAAAATTCTATATCTTCAAGATCTTACTGTTTGTGTTGCATCTGTGCATTTGTGTGCTGAGCACATATTTTGCTACAGCACTACCTTTGTTTTGGTAAAATTTGATGTCCTGTTTACAATGAAAATTTCATAGAACGTACATGTTATGAGAACCTTGTGGGAGAGATAAGTGGTGCCTTCACGGGAAACTCAGAGCAAATTTCTCGTTGTGCAGCTTGGATTTCTCAGCATGAATATCTAATGTGGAGCACTGAATACAGGCCCTGCAGCACACCTGAGGGAAGCACAAATGTTCGCATGAATAGCAGCAGTACCAACAGACAGAGAACAGATTAGCAATATGTGAGGTGGAATAGATTTTAACTTGCCTGATCTCTCAGCTCATTCAAGAAAGAGGACAAATTTAACAGCCTAAGTTTCAGGTTGCTTGCAAAATTAATTGCAAACCACACACAATTAAACTTTTGCAGCAGATCTTGCACTGCTTTATATTGCTGGAATATCATGAGCCATGCTAGACACATTCCACATCATGTTACATGTTTTCATTTCTAAATTTCATTTTCTAAATACACATTTTATTGCACCTTCCAAGTTTTTCATGCAGAAGGAGTGTTAAATCTCCTAATGCAAACTTCAGGACATCAGTGTGAATCTCACTAAGCAAGACTCACTGCATATTAAATATCGTTTGAATGCTACAGCTAAGTGAAACCATAAATTTATGGATGGATTCAAAATAAATAATGGAAACTATGTCGTACTAGTATTTCTAAGACTTTCAAATAAGTACCAGCATATACCAGCTGCAAAAGTTAATAGATTTTACATTCTAGCACATCCCATACCTGCAAGTGACTGCACACCTCTGCCCATCTGTAATTATTGGCTTTTTATTCGAAACAAACAGTGAGAAAAAAGAATCCCACAAATACGGAGTCATTATGGGAAATGTAAACAGTTGAAATGAGACACAAGTAGTGTTTGGATTAGGAACTGGAAAGCCACTATCCTGCACTGAAATACAGTGGTTAGACAGCTAATGTATCCAGCAAATTCCAGCAGCTTGGAAATGCGGGCACAAAAACAATGCAAATTGAACAACTGTGATGAATAATTGAAATCATACCCTCAGTGCCAGCTTCCCTGCACAATTTTGCAGCTTGACACAGATTCAAATTTCATAATGTTTGTACAACATGAATTTCACAGAACACAACTAAAATGATCTCACAGGGAGAAACTCCACAATGGGGCTGACTGTGTATGTGTAAATGCCCCAGCAGTGCACTTAAAACTTTGACTTTAGTTCCCTACTGATGTAGTCTAGTAAATAGAATTAAGAAGTACCTGCTGGAGACAGATGCCACCTGTTCACTTCCAGTTGTTTCATGTGCACCCTGTGAATTTTTCTGCTTCATGTGCGGCTTGTACAGTCTTGACAGAAGACAGATTTTGTCGAGGACATCATGAAACGTGTTGTACAACCATATTCACAATTTTTGTTGCATAAATATCTTCAGGTCTTGATGCTGATTTGCCTTCAAAACAAACTCAGAAAACAATGAATGGGAAAAAAATATAATAGCATGTATATATTACTGCTATCTGCTTTAAGTTTGGAGGGACTAACCTCTCTTATCAGTGTATAATCTTGCCACCTGACTTGGTAACTGTTCGTTCTTGCTCAGTCCTAGTAATTCTGAGGGAGCAACAGCGTGTACTAGAGTACATTTCCTCCTGTCAGCCAGCCAAAGGATTAGAGCCGGAGCTACTATTCACTACCCAACCTTAGCATCAAAACAAGTTTTTTTGTTTTTTTTTTTAAACTATGGTTTGAATTTGCTAATGACAAAGGCAACTCCCAGTGGGTGTGACAATCATGAGATAATCAGCTTTAGAGGATTAGAGGACCCCAGGGGTGTGATTAGCTCAGGTTGGCAAAGCCCTCTGTCCTGAATTAATTCAGAAATTAATATTTGCATTCTAACACTGCATCTTCGTAAAACTGATTTCCAGCCTATGTTTTTTTTTCATTAGGAAAAGCAATTCACATTGCACAAGACAATTGGCAGCTGTTGTTAATGAAATGTGAGATGATTAAGCAATAAGGATCTGAATTTTGTGTGATTTACTTCTGCCAATGATCTTTCAACACAAAGAACATGTTCATTGTTATTTTTAGTCCATCTTCTTCCTACACTTTCGTTAAATGCTTGATGGAATATTTTCAATTCATTTGATTCCATGGCTGACAATCAGATAACTTTTCCTTCCATAAATAGCAATTAGCAACTGTACAGAAATACTGAATGCCATTGGGTTTGCATAACAAACAAAAAGCAGAAGTGATGATAGCAAGTTTGCTGAATTGAAAATACACCTTTTGTGCACTTGCCAGCTATTTGGGAATTTGGAATGGTGGTACATACTTATGGAGGCACTGGTGAAACGAGCTATATGTCTGACAGTTGGATTAAATCCAGCCATGCAAAATTGTCACCTGACACACATTTAGCCAATGCATTTGATAAAATAGGCTAGAGAAACACAATCTGACAATGCAGCAGTAATTTAAATCTGTTTTATCAAATAAAGAAAAACAATCATGTGCAATAAGAAACAGACAGAGATTGCATGGCTACCTTTTTGCTCTAGGAGAGATGTGTGGAGGATAGAAGACAAATAGCAACCGTGTGGGCTGCTTAGTATGGCTTACATGTGCACTCCCTCTCTTCTTTATATCCATTTGCCTACTGGTTCCACAATCTGTTCTTCAGTGTTGGCAATTTCTTGGACACATATTTTTTGTAACCTACTTGTTCTGATCATGTATGTCAATTTACATGTCTATAAAATGAATATGATAATGATAGTGAACTCTCCAGTCATTGAAATTTAGTTACAAAAAACATTAAATACCATCAGTAAAGAAAATTAATTTTGCAGTTTTCTTGCCTGAACTTACTTTTTTTTCCTTCTCTTTGGGGTAAATAAAAATAGTTCTATTCCAGTATTGCTTACATTTCCATCACAAATTGCTTTTTAACTGAAAAAGGATGTCTAATAGTAGTCACTTCTGACTTTCTGCTTTACCATTCCATTCTTCTGTCATATCCACCAAATATTATGTAATCTGTTTATAAAATGTTGACCTTGATTTGTGTTAGAGTTTCCTGCTACATTCCCTGGGAGAAACAGATGATTATTTCTTTGTTTAACTGCATTGTATGTCTAAATACTTCAAAGCACTCAGCAAAAGCTGAACTTTTATTTCTTTACCAGTAGTAGCAATAGTCATAACTGTAGCACTGGTGACAGAAAAGCAGCAAAATTGTGTAAAAGGCAATACTTAAGCCTCTTAGCCTGAGTATTAAATTGTCCTTTGCTATGTGGACCTGGAGAAAGGAAAGGAGTAGAGACTGTAGTTGATGGGCTTTCATGGACTTTCTTGAATCATAGCACATGCTAATCCAAAACCTGAAGGTTAGCTACTACTTTGTTCTTAATATTTGCATCTGTATTGTTCCATCAGGAACCTTCTATACTTAATATCCTTTATTAACATGTTAAATGGAAATTTTAAGGGAGTTTCCATGATTCTGTATCCTTGTTGAGATTCTCATCCCTTAAATCCCTTTTGCAACCTGTTTGTCTTTCTTCTCCTATTAATCTCTTTTCAAGTATACTCCCACCCACTGAAAAATTTATCCATGGGTTTTATGGTTTGAAAAGTGTGTCTTAAAAGCTAAAAGTCCAAGTGGAGTGGTGCAAATCTTATTGGTATACATTGCCGTGAAGTATTAAATGTAAAAGTAGATTTCTTGTGAGCACTGCAGTCATTAACAGCCTGGCTGTGGAAAAGTTCTAGACATAATTCCAGTTCAATTTTAGGGGGTGCACAAGTGCCTCTGGCTCCTGAGGACAGATGAAGAAACAGCTTTTAGCTGTGAATGGTCTGGTCTTATGCAATGGGAAGCAGTCAGTAGTGAAGACAGCTTCATTGATACCATTGCAGTTCATCCATAATCAATACAGCACACGGCCAAAATTGTTTTCTGTATTCTGCCTAATAAATGCTACCAAGTCTGTGTCCATTGTACAAGGACAGTGCCTTCCTAAGGTGCACATTGCCAGCCTCATTAGGGGAGACAAGAGAAATAACTGCACTCCTTCCAATATGACTGCAGTCAAAACCATCACTGTTTGGGACTTTTTCCCTGCAACCACAGTCAACAAAACCTGCAGAGTTGCTGCCTGTCAGAGGAGAAGCTGCTGTTGTACACAACTGAGCAAATAATGGTGCCAAAGTGAGAGTGCTTTGCAGGGCTGGCCCTCTGCTCCTCCAGAGCAGCCCCCAGCTGAGCCTGCTCAGATCCAGACAGACCAATCACTCGAGGTAAAAAGGCTGCAGAGGAATAACAGGATGTGAGAAATTGCCCTGTTTCCTATATGGGCTGTTTCTGTGCAGAGGTATTATGTTACAAATAAAGGAATAGAGTGACCAAAACTTAAAGGTGCAGACTTATGTGTCCAGCATGATATTCATGGTGACAGAAATGTGGGTTGAAAACATGTGTGGGGACTTTTGAAATTCCACAATATTCCTTTCTGTGTCTACAGGTGCTGTTGTGTTTCAAAGCTGGACCTTAATATTTCCATTTCAGGTTTCATGTTTTCACCATTCTTAAGTACTGAGTCCCTCGATGTACAGGGAACAGACAACTGTACAAATGTACAGATTTTTTTTTTTTGAAAAGCATATTGAATGATGCACATTATACCATTTTAGCATGATATATAACTGTAGTACAGCATATCTTTTGCATTTCCCTTAAAAGGGTAAAGAAATCTTAAAAATGTTTAAAGCTGAGTTTTATCCAAATAAAAAAGCATTGGCTGCATCCACTCAAATAGCATGGACAATAGGTCACTAAACTGGATAGATTTTTCTCAGGCCCTTAATGCTATGATGAGTACAGTTGTGAAATTTCTGCTGCATATGTTACAGATAATGGATTTTCAGCTATCACTCAAAAAAACATCTTTTCAGATGCTGTATTGTGTTTACAACAAAAAAAAAAAAGTTTTAGTCTTTTATTGGAATAAAACTTACAGCAAATTTTAAAATAGGTTTATTCTGCAACCAAATTCCTAAGATTAACGGGAAGGATTAGGGTAGGTAGCAGCAGTGCAGCAAATATGATGGAGATGGATATCTGGGTTTTCTAATTGTGTTTTAACCATTCTGCTGTTTGACAGCAAGGGCCATAGAGAGGGTCATATTTAGCACTCATTAAAATACAAGAAATATGGCTTCTGTATCAAATCTGGTTATGAAAATATCTATTCTGGAATTTGTATGTGGTGGTGTAAGTTTCTGTTTTTGAGCAGCCACAGCCAGAGCAGTTTGCACCAGTGAGTTGCTCTGAGGCTTGAGGCACTGAGGTAATGGTAGGGACCAGCATCTGAAAGGCTGGCAGTCCCTGAAGTCCTCAGCCTGTGTCCAGTCCATGACCATGGGACACATCTTGTTACTGGAGCCAGCCATCGTTTCTGCTCTGGCTCTGTGTCCACCCTGACCCTCATGCGGGAAAAGACTTACTCTTGGAATTTTGCAGAGGAAGAGATTACACGGAAGGACTGAAAAGACAATATTTATAAAATATGAATTAAAGCTTCAAATCTTACCTTTCAATACAATTCCTATGTCCAGGACTGAAATTTTCTTTGAAAAATAGAAGTTTGCTAGGTTTGCCTCCTGCAAAAAATAACTGTCAATAGATAAGCTTTTTGTAAAACTTTTGTTCTTAACAAGGGGCTACAGAACCATGAAGAAAATGTCCTCACTTAGCAAAAATAGAAAGGCCTAAATAATCCACACATTATTTAAGTTGGCTGTACATTGCTTTAGTCTGTACCCTATAAAATCTATAGAAAGGTCTTTCAAAGACACCTTTTTATCTGTAAAAAGTGGCTAACTTTGAATTTTGTGCAATATTTTAGCACTGTTCTACTCTTCCCTCACACAAAATAGTAATTGGGTAAGCATCATAGACATTTGCAATCCAACATTTGACACAGCTCAAATGCAGATTAACTTGTGTGTGTTTTTTTGCATTTCTGTCTCCTGGGAAAGGAACTGCCAAAATCAGTGTTTCACATTCCTAGAAGATTTTTCTTAACAAAAATGTAAGTACTAGATAGCCTGCTATTCTGTGTATAAACACAAAGCTGCAATTAATACATAATAAATTTCAAACCTAGGGTACAGGGTCAGTTTCCAGCAAGCACCCCAAGTATATGAAATTCTATGTCACATTTGTAACGCAAATGTTCCCACAATGCAGTCCTCTAAAAGGAATACTTGTTTTCACTCTGTAAAACGTGAGCATGTCCAAGCTGATGTTTAGTGTAGAAACAACTCTGCAGCATGCAGTGCTGCAGTGTAATTCTGAATCATTTTAGAAAGCAGTTGCAAGAGCTGTTTTGCCGCTGTCCCTCTCACAGTAGCAAAAGTAATTCTCTTTCTTTTCAGTAATAAGTACTAGCTGATCAGTATTCTCCTATTGTCTCTCCCTCCCCACTCCTTCCTCCCCAAAATATAGATGTTTTGGGTTAAGAACACAAAAATAATGACTTTTCTTGGTATTTATGAAACAATTTGTTCTACAAAAAGCTGTCCTTTCTGAAAAGGACATTAAAATTGTTGCCTCGGTGATAAATCAAAAAACCTTGCATGAGAGGCACGTTGTGGGGCACACATATCTTGAAACATCTTACAAGTAAACTTAAATATATGCATTGTCATTTCAAAAGAGCTCCTGTCCTTTCCCAATGTAAATCTTCTTTTAAAAAATAGAAATCTTTGAAGATGTATGACATAAGACGTTGCTATCAGCCAACATGCACTTGAGAAAAGCAGGCTGATTCACCAATTGTCAACAAGGTTAAAAATGAGATTTGATCAAAAATTTTGTCCAGAATTAATTAATGGAAGGATAAAAGCTGATTTTTTAAGGCTAGACTTTCTCAGATTGTTCTACATTTATTTTCTGTGTTTTAATATTGTGACGACAGTTCTATGTCTGTCTGCTAGCAATGTCCAAATCCCTTCTGATTACTTTTAGAAGGAGCAGAGTGGCTGCTTAGCTGCTGGACAGGAGCAGAGGCACAGAGCTTCCTGCTCTCTGCTTTGCCTTGTTTGGATTAGGAGATGATCAGCTATGGATCTTATAGCTGCATTTTGGATCTTCAACAGTGGAAATTTTCAATAGTCTTTCCCTAGAAGAAATTTTTTAAAAAGTGATTTAAATTGTCTTCTTAATTGTCATTAAGTTGTTTCTTTTCCAAGATCATGCAGATTATTGGTTGTTTTCCTAGAGTCTATAAAGAAAATGAAGGTACAGATGCAAATTTTGCAGCTTAGGTTTCTGTTTCTAATATGTGTCTATTGAGGAAAAATCCTTTTAGAAGTGCACTTAATTCTTTGGATTAAAAGTTTAAAGGTGAAAGTAAAGCACAAAAGACTTTGTGCTTTCAATTCATATTAATTCATAGAAATATATCTGAAAGGGAAAAAGATGCAGATTTCTTGACAGAAAGAAGAAAGTGAGACAAATTATGCTAAGACTCTGCGTTATAATTAAAACTTCCAATTGCCATTTCTAAGGCATACCATTTCTAAAAAGCATACTTCTAAGCGAAAGTACTGTTTAAAGACAAAAGGTCATCTGGTTAGAACTCAAAAGAAAAACTCCTTGATGAGTTTCTGATTTTGAGCTATGTCTCTACTACTACTACTATTGAATGATGTAATAAATTAATGAAACAATATCACAACTAAATGGTAATTATCTTACTGATCTATGCTATTTCCTTGAAAATAACCAGGGTTCTAAATTCTCTGAATGAAATTCAAACCTATTAATATTAATGAATTATACAAAAGATAATTTTAGATCTTGCAGTTATTCATAAGTTGAAGTAGAAAGGTATCTTCAGAACAAAATTTGTATCACTCTAAATAAAATCCAGGGAACTGAATGAAATATGTGCCATCCTATTGAAGAGGTCTGGGTACAACTTTGCATATCAGTTTTTGCATCAATTTATCAATCTTCTTCTTAGTGACAATCCTACTGTTGCAATGAAGTGTGACTGTACATGGCTAAAGTTCATACTGGCCTTAACCCACTGGCTAACAGAAGCAATGGAAAAGACCCTGATTAAAAGAAATAAAGCATCTTAACAAACATTCAGAAAAAAACATATGAATTTGAATATCATGAAGCAATTTTGGATAACTCTGGCATCTCAGTTTGATCCCCATTCTTATAAGTTTATTGCAAGTGCAATTTTGATTTTAGATGGTAAACTACACTTTCTTTTCTTTTTCCCTTCATTCATAAAAGACTGGATTTTAGCTTCTATTTCCTCTGGAAACATAGATTCTGTTAGCATATTAGTCTAATGGCAGACTGTGGGTAATATTGTGCATGATGTGATTATCCAGTGGCTATCATCAGCTATCCAGTCTTCCTGGTGTTAGTAACTGCCATAAAATATGAGACTGTCATGGAAACTAGTTGGTGTGCATGGTAGGGAGGTGGCAAACTGTTATTACAACTCTCCACTGCATGCTGTTACATGTGAACAGATTTCTGGAGCTGCTGAATACTTCAATGTCTCTCATTTAGCAAGTTATGTTTTATCAGCAAAGGATGTTAGTTATTGGAGATGAGTTTTCGCTGATACAGGGGTGTTTAGTCAAGTGTGAGATGTGTGACATGATCTCAGCTAAGAAAGTGAGGCATTAATTGAACTTAGAGCATCTTAGAGTTCAGTCCTGATCCTAACATGCTGAAGCAGGACAAAATGGTACAAATATGAATGAATATAGAACTGAAATAAGGGGAAAGTGTTCAAAATTCTTATAGTAGTGAAGCTCTGGAAGAGATTTCTACTAATAAAAGGATTGTTTTGAATTCAGAACTCTGTTTCAGTAGGACATTGATTGACAGAAGTATTTCAGTGCTGGAATACTTTCCATCTTGTGTTTCTAAGGCTGCTAACATGCAGGTGAGTATGTATTTTCACTCATATGAACTGTAAATCCAGTAATAAATCAGTGGGAATGTTCACAGTTCCATTGTTAACATGATTAAAGGATGGAAGGATCAGGGCTTTGACTTTCCATAATTTATCAAAAGGAACTTATGAGTCTGAACTACTAAATGCAAAAATGCAAACAGTTTCTAAAGTCTGCTGTGGTAGACACAGAGAAGGCTGTGGTCTCACAACAGAAATCAGAAATCTTGAGGAATGCCCTTAGAGTGTTTTGGACTTTTTTTGTTTGCTTCATCCCCCGAAACTCTGAAAGAACTTTGGTCCACCAAGTTGTGTGACATTTAGTTTTTCTTAAATTCTGCATGCTTTTCGTGTGGCTGCTCTTAGCATGGAACAGAGTGCATGCTTAGTAAGTGTCCTTAGTAAAAGCCAGATTTCACAAAAATTATTTAAAAGTACATCTCCAACTATAATCACACATTACTTCATATTAATACAGGTTTTCGGTCTGAGTAGATTTTATAGTATAAAAAAGCACCTTCTTTGTCTCTATATGAGTCAAGTGAATAAATCACCATGAATAATTTATAAGATGAATTGAGGTTCTTCTTTCATATACCACCTACGTGAAATAATTTCCTTTATTTTACTTTTTTTCCCTTTAAATTCTGAGGTAATATGCAGATCTGAAAGCAGAGCTTCCTTACCTAATGGTGCCTGGTCAAATAAGATCCATGTTTCTGTATCTTGAATGGATGAGCAGAATATAAATATGTTGTGGAAGCAGACGTTATAATTACAGATTTTAAATCTACCTTTGACAAACACTGCTTAATACGAAACCTGCTCTCAGAAGTTATTAGCAGGAGTAATGCGAATAGGATAAGATGTTTACATAAATCAAATACAAAAACAGAGTAATCAGGATCATCTCTGAATTCACGTGCAGGTGTCTTTGTGGTGAATCCTCTTTTGGGATAGGTACAGAGGGGTGAGCTGCCTGTTCTAAAGGTGCTGAAGCACCCCCAAGGTGTAGGACAGTGTGCAGGGCAGGGGCACAGGGCAGGCAGTGAGCACGGGCTGCAGAGGGAGCAGCACCATTCAGACAAGGCATGGCTGAGGCAGTCCAGTGTTCCCTTGGGACAGCACAGGCTGCCTCTAGGAGAGGAGCTGCCTTCCTCCTGTGTCTGCACTCTGTACCATCTCAGAATGAATCAGGCCTATGACACCTGCTTTATAGAGAGTTTTAGACTCTTAATCCTATTTAAATTTTAATGTGAAGGCTTGTTATAGTTTCTATAATTTGAGGCATTAAAAGCAGATGAAGCATCTTTAATCATAAAAGCTTCATTGCTCTAATTTACGATACCTGCATTTCAAGCTCCACCATAATGTGGATTGTGTTTGGAGGGGATAATAGTTCACAGTAAGCAAATGTGATCCATCAGGAAATCTGTTTACATTAAAACATTTTGACAGCACCACTAATTAAACCAGTTTCCCAAGTGCAGAGCAATATTTTAAATGCCCCTCTGGCTGCAATACCCCTCAGGTTTGTCTGTCTTTCTCCCTTATCATCCACTGCAGAAATAAGGTAATGAGAAGATGGGAAAGTATAAGGAGGGCTGGACTAGCAATTAATAATCTAAGTATACAATCAAAATGTTAAAATACAGTTTTAACTGATTTGTGTATTATTTTGTATGACACTGAAAAAATTGATTTTGCATTTCCATGTACTTGAGAAAGAGTAAATAGGAAATCATGGCACTAGAACTTGCTGCTGTGAAAAGTTATAGCCTAACATGATCATTTCTGACTTTGAAGTGCGAGTCGGCTCTAGAATACAGCTATGCCGAGCTTTTTATGCAGACAGCATGTGATTTTTTTCTGTGAACCTCGCTTTGAATAACAGTGCATGAAAACTAGCAAACCCTAAAAACCTGATGAACTCATGAGAGCATAATTTGGACAAGTACCTACTTGTGCCATGAAGCCAAGGGTAAGGTCTTTTAGACTTACACACGACATAGTTCAGATGCTGCTCCCTGTCAGACCAACTAAATTCTAACTGCCCGTGTTAACTTGCTTCCTATCAGCCTCCAACTCAAAATCCCCAAACTGACAGGTCACCATTCATTTATTGATATTTTTGAGAGTAAGCACTCAGTTCTGCTCTTCTCTTCATGGACCAACACAGCAGGCTACAGTCCTGCATTTCCAACCACCCATCTGAAGCCTTTGGACGAAATCTTTGGAAGAAAAGTCCCAGGCATGGATGTGCTCTTGGTGCTTTAGCCAACATAGAATTTTTTTATTCTGAGGACGAGGCCCTGGCACACGTGGCTCTTTAATTCTTTCCTGGTTTTTGCAGGATTGTCAAGGTCACTATATCAAAAGTGGACAGCTCAGCCTGGGAAATCTGATTATGTTGGGAGCATGTGGTAGCTTCTGGCAGTGGGCTGAAAGCAGGAATAGCAATCCATCATGAGAAGTTTTGAGAGGGAACAAGATATTCACAGGAGGTGTGAAAAAAAAGGAATTAACACTACTCTATTGCACAACCAAATATGTTGCTCTTTCCAATACAATATTTTCCACAGCCAATGCACAGAGAATTTTCACCATTTGTAAATGCTTGAGAGCATGTCTATCATGTGCTTAACTGAAGTATTTATCACTTAAGAACACCTTTAAAAATATCAGAAAGCTATAATTTTTGAAATGCTAAATGTCTTCATTATTATTCCTACACACTTTATATGCAAATACTTGCTTCCCCCCGAGCTTGAATTCACAGAAAATTAAATGGAACAGCTTTTTTCCCCTTTCATGTATTCTTCCCCATATTGTGAAAAAAGGCATTGCACAAAACTGGCATGTCACTTGTACAATCCATAATCGTTACAATACAATCTTAAATGCTGAATCAGAAACTCTGGGATATCTTCATACTCAGTGCTAATTGAATAATTTCTCTGGCTGCTCACCAGCTCTTCACTGTCAGGAAGCTGTGTAGAAATATTAGTATCATGGATCTATGCCTAGTGCAAATGAGAACCACATCAGAATCAAAGGGATTTTTGAGAAGTTATAACTTTCTCTAAATCTATAAACATACACAAATATTTGTTCGAAGCAGGAGCGACTGTTCACCATTCATTTTATTGCTAATGGAAGTGATCTGATCTAGCACAGCTATAACAACCATGTTTTTATACATACGGTACAGAAGCTATTTTTTTAAAAACCACAACACTGCAGATCACCTGGGACTTTGCTCTTAAAAGAGAAAATATGATTATTATTCATAAAGCTATTGTCAGATGGCATAAGTGGAGTCTGTGTCCTAATGCCTTTACATGCTGCTCAGCTGAAGTGCAGCACACTCATTTCTATCTGGGTTTCTAGGGTAAGAGGCTGCCTAGATCACCAGAGAACTGGCAAAGACTGTCTCCTAAGCAGTGAAGGAAATATCTGTTAGGAAGAGTTGTAAAACCCTGTGCTACAGGAAAGTTCATTCTTTGCAGCAATGACTGTGTTTGTCGTACAAAATCCCAGCTCTGTGCCACACTGTGTGCTGTTTAGTGTTTATATACCAACAATCAAAGTACTCCTGCAACCACGGGACTGGGTCATGTCCTGTCTTGTTCATTGGGGAATTAATTGTACTTGTTTTAGAGTTAGCTGTTAAGGAGATTAGGAAGGTGAAGCGTAGCAGGGTGGCTGTGGTTGCATGGCAACTGGAAAGAACAGTAACATCTGGTATTCTTAATTTTCTTAGAACCTATAGGTCTTTGTGCCATTGTACAAGAATTGTTATTTCTACAACCATGCCTCATTTTCCTTATTTGTTAGCCAATAGCTAATGTCCTTGATGTTACCAGTTGACCTAAGGGCAAAGTTAGATATAACATTGGATGCTGTGATGTTAAAGTCAGCTTCCTAATTGCCAGGCACTGTTAGCCCCAGAGGACACTCCAGCAGCAGCATAGAGGAAAAGGTCTTTCCTCACAGGAAAGACTGGCTTTGAGGTTAGTCAGCCAGTGCTGTGAGCTACTTCAGCATAGGGTGTGTCTCCTGAAACAATCGATCTAGTAGAAGTTTTGTTTACTGTCCATCTGCAGGACTATTTCTTTCGTTTTAGGAGGGCAGGAAGACCAGGCCATCTGTCACAAGAATGGCTTCTATAAGGAAAACTCCATTAAGTGCACTTTAACTCCTCTTTCTTCATAATTTCCTCACTTGTGCCTCTAAATGCTTTATGTTTTATTTCTGACAAGCGAAGGAGCCTTATTAAAGCAGTACTTTACTTCATTCATTTTTGAAATAAAAACTCAGTAAGTGACGTGGTGTGAAGAGTAGCCCAGAACGGTTTTGTCTGCCTTTAGCATTTGACATCACTCCCCCACCACATGGCTTTCTTCAGTGGTTACTGTAAAATAAAAGGAACAACAGGGTTTTCCACAGAGCTTCCCACTAGGGAGCTGCAGACATTGGGCAGAATCAGCAAGTGCCGCAGCACTTGGCTGGTACAGAGCCTTGGAAAACCTCCCTGGCCTTGTCACACCAGGGACAAGGTCTATTTTAAGCTCTCCATGCCTCTGTAGGCATCCGAACCAGCTCATTTCTAGGGCAAAGCTGCTGATTTCATGAAACCTGACTGACAGTGGGGCTTTGGGGAGCAACAGATCTAAGGAAGGGTAAATATGCTCCCTGCACTGCTTAGTACCTCTCTGCTCTGGACCCACTGGTCTGTTCAATGCCAGGCAGAAAATAAATGCCAAAGCCTGCCAAAGCCCTTTTGTGAGCCTGAACCCATTGCTAGAAAGAACAAGCAGAGACCCCGAGTTCTGTGAACATCAAAGAGGAACTGTTTTCCTCAGTCAATGAACTTCAGTGAACCTTGTGTGTGTGTTTGCTTGGCTGCTGCAATTCTCATTGTCTCCCAAGAAGCTGTTGAGAGCATTTTGAAAAAGCTAACATTTGTATAAATGTAGCAAATTATTTTTTCTTCTATTTTAAAGGATTGACTAGACTAGCAGATTTTATAACTGATGCATAAAAATTTTCCTTTGCATATTCTGCCTTTAAGACTTCATTTTATAAAACCACCTTTGTAATCCTCTTTTGCTACTTCCTATTCATCCTTTTGTTCAGATCTTTTTGAGACTCAACCGAGATTAGAATTCATCATGTCTAAAAAAATTGAGATGCTAAAGGTATTCTTTTTTCAATGTGCATCTCCAGCCTTTCTTGACAGGCTGTCAAGAAATATGTCTCTAAAAAGCCAGGTTAGATCCTCAGAGACAACCAGTGATGCAGTTCTTAGTAATGTGCTAAAACCCAGCCAGAGTGCACCTTATTGTTGCTGTGTGCAGTGATGTGACATGTGAGTTATTTGTTTGCTCTGCCATAAGATAGCATTAGGGGATATAATGTGAACAGATCACTCATTTGTGGAAATATTTATGGTGCTGCTTTCGAGGGATCATTCAATTTGAAAGCAGATGGCAAAGCATGGATATTCATGGACTATTTTAAAAGCTATCTTAGGTAAAATGTTTTCACACAGAGCAGCTAAAGTCTGTTACATTCTGATATTTTACAACATTTATTACTTAATGTTTACATATATTTACAATAAATCTTCATAAATGCTACTCAAGCAAGAATTTGCTAGTTCCAGTTTTTATTACAGTATATCCCATGAGCTCTTTATTGCTCAGGCCCCTGACCCTGCAAGTATCTACACATGACTTAAATAATACTGAGGTGAGGGGCCCTACTGTGTTCAGCAGTGTTTGCAGCATGGCAAACTCTGGGAACATGTGGCATATGTCAAGATTTTCAGTTATCTGGGGATTTGAAACCTCCATCTCATAACAGCTAAAAGGAGTATAGCTCTAGAAGTGATGATCTTGTCTGCTCAGAACTGCAGAATCCCTCTTAGATGTTACTTTGAGCATCCAGAAAACAAATCTTTTTTAAAGATGATTTCCAAAGGCTTTACTATTCTGCAAATACAAATTCAGGTAAATGTGAAGTAGCTGTTTTGATAATCTCATGTCATTCTAGCCCGACTGCTCGAAGCCCAGCTTTCTATGGTTCAATGTTTTGAAAAGGAGGTGAATAAAAGTCCACTATTTGCGTTGAGTTGGAGGATTGGCCTTTTCCATAGAATATTTAACGTATTAAAATGCCACAAATTTTTCAACTTCCTGGTTGATTGGTGTCCCTCACCCAGTATTCCCTGGGCTGCCTCTTCCTTACTACCTTCTGCTCCTTCAGGAAATATCCACATGCCCTTTCCGCATGGTGGGTTTAGAGACCCACACACTGAAGCTTGACATAAAAGGAAAAAAAAATCAAAATGTACTTTGAAACTATTCCCTCAGTAAAATCCGTGACACAGCACTTTGCTTTACCCATTCCAGCTGTGTTCACTTGCAGTGCACTTGTTCTCAGCTGTCTGACATTTAAGATACACCCCATTACATTGCAGTGCTTCAGTGTGAGATCTGTGCCTGCCTTTGGTGGGTTCTGGCCCTGGGAATGAGCTGTGCCAGAGCCTGACTGGTCGGGGTGGGCACGGCCTGGGGCTTTCCCCCGTGCCTGGGGCTGGGAGCTTGGCTGCAGTACAGGAGCTGCTGGGAGTGTGGGGCTATTGTCAGTTTGGTGTAGGCTCATGTCCACAGGATGGGCAGCTAAGTTCTTGAGGTTTTCTGTCACTGAGGCTGTCAGGCTCTGTATGATGAGTAGCTTTGATAGAGGAAGTAAGGAGTGAAGTGCATTAAGATATCACAACAGTTTCCTAAGCAAATGTCTTTTGAAGTGCTTAATATTTTTTTTATAGCTGTATAAATATGGAGGCGTAGTGCTGAGTGTGGATCAGATTATTTTGGTTGTGGTCTGTCTTGTTTCTGAAAAACTACTAGTACTGGGATTGACTAGCTTGAACTTTGCTGAGTTGAATGCACTGGTCCCTGCGCTGCTGGACTATCTTCAGATGTTAGGGAGAGGTTTTTATCCTTTTTACTGTTTCTAGTCTTGTTATGGCTGTCATGGTAATAAAAATTATTGTTATAGAGTCCTGTTTCTTCTCCCTCATCCACCTCTGCCTTGGTATAGTTATTTTGTGTTAAAATTGAAATAAGCCCTGTGAGTGCGTGTGACCTCACCCACTGTGGGCTGTGCTTGTTCTTTAGCAGCCCTTTTGGGAAGGGACCATCCTTCAGACCTCCATCTAAGTCATTGCTTTATTTCCATCTTTGTTTTTCTCCAGCCTGGCAGTGCTGGTCTCTTTATTCTTTCTACTCCTACAAATTGGACTGTGTCTCAGCTACCAGTAAATGTACTCGGTGCCATAGCAGGAACAGTATATGCTCTGGGAAATACCTTGCCATGAGCATTCCAAGGCTGATGCAGAGTATGTACTTATAGGCATATGTATATGGTGTTTATTAAAATGTGCTTGAATAACTATTAATAATGGATATAATGCTAATGTTTGTTATGGGTTTTCAACCCACTGGGGAAAGTGGAGTATAAACTGCAACTTGAAATATTTCCCTGTTGAGAAATAGGTGGATTACAACTACTGCAGTGTGTTCACTTTTCAGGAAATCTCATTAATGCTGTAAATTGTCTGATGGAGATAATACATATCTGGAAAATGCTCTTGAGTAGGTAAGTACTTGTGTGCAGCCATGTTAGCAGCATAGCAAAGATTGAGGCTGTTCTTTCTGACTTAAATAAAGCATCTCTGTTATGTGTGCTTATAGAGAAAGATCTGGGTATAACAAACTTGAGACTTGCTGTCCTTGTTCACCTTGGCCCAATGTGGTACTGACTTCTGTGGAAAAAGTTAGAAACTTAGATTGGCTAAGATGATATGCAGAGTTTGTGTGTGCTATTTGGGTTAAATTATTTAAGCCTGGTTTCTACCATCATTCATCCTCTGTGGTGGTTTGTGCCATGAAAGCCTGTGAAATATTGCAGCAGGATTCTTACAAATTCCTCATCTTGCCTGGCAAAAAGAACACTGAGGGGTAAAAGCAAAACAAACAAATGAGGCTCAGCAAAACTTACTGACTCTGCACAATGTTGAGGCAGGCAGGCTGTGGTAGACTTTAAATGAAACAAGAACACAGGGGACTATATTTAATTTAAACACCACTCATCCTAAAATAACTTAACCTACAGAATGATTGCTGTGCAAACACTGTAATAATATAGCAGAGCTGTCATTTCAGTCAGTATTTAATAGTCTCTGGCCAATTTCATTATTAACACTTAAAACACTTCATGAAAAGTGATGAAAGTACCGATACATAACCCATACTGAAATCTCCGAGATCCCACAGAACATTTCTGTAGCTACTGCCTGACACTTCTCAAGGGGGACTGCAAATGGTTGTGAACTTGAGCTGTTAGCAGCAGATGCCAAAGCTCCTCTTGTTTCAAAATTGCAAACAAAGTAGATGAAATGGGCTCCTCACAGTTTTGCTTCCATGTGGTCTGTGTGAAAGGGAGGTGAAATGTTTCCTCCTGCTATTGCAAATGATTGGGAATTATTTTTTCTCTTGATTTAAATTTATATGAGAACCATGTTGATATATTGTACTGGCTGGAAGATATATTGAAGGAACAACCCCAGAATAAATAAAAAAAAAGTCTGTAGCTGCAGAAAAAGTGCTTGCAATCATGCCATTAATGTTTTGTTTTTACTACCCTGTATTCCGAAAGTTCCTTACCATACCACAGGTCCTGATGATTGCAGAAAGAGGTAGACTAGCCAAAATTTTTATATTAATTTATATATGTGTGTGTATAAAGACACTGTAATTACAGTGCAAGTATGAGAGAGTACCACTAAATTCATTAGGGTTCTTGTGGTTTTTTTAGGGCTCCAGATCTAGACTTCCCTTATAATGGGGGAGAGTGTGTGGGTTTCTGCTTGTGCTATCACTGGGCTTTGGTGGAGATAGTTCATGCAGCTGTGGCTGCATTGATGGTTGTTATTAGTAACAGCTGGCACAGGGCTTAGTCCAGGGTTTGGTCATTGTCTGAAGGAGCTAAAATGGAATCCCTAGAGAGCCTGGATATTTCCTTAGCTCCTGGCATCAGCTCAAGCTGTAAGTCACAACCCTCCTATGTTGAATTACAGCAGCTGGGAAGTGTATTTCCATTAGTGATAGATCAAATAGCCGTAATTTGAACTTGAAGATCTTAACTTTAGGTGCACCTGTGCTGGAACCTGGCCTATAATAAACCTGAGCATGGAGATTTTGGCCTTCCAGGCAAGAGTAGTAGATGGGAGAGATGAGGCCAGTCATGCAGGGGTCTCCATGGAACATGCAGAAAACCCCTTGGGTAGGACATTCTTTTTCTGCCTCTTTCAACTTCTGTAAGTATCTAGGAATGCTTTAGGGCATTTGAATGCTATTGAATGAACATCTGAGTTACTGTGTTCTGGTCTGAAGCTTATATCATGAAATTGAGAAAACATTGTTTGAAAGGATAGGGGATCACTAAAGCCTGAATTTTAATAATGGATTCCCAGCTGAGGTGTCTCCACTGGATATGTTGGTTTCTCTTTATGGACAAGTCCATTTCAGATAACAAAGGGGGTAAGAGAGTGGCTAGATTCTCTTTTCCTTAAAAAAATTTGGAGCATCTCCCCACTGTGCTTCTCTTTAGTGTCACTTGAGTGTGACACAAATGAAATTTGGGAATCTCTATGATATAATGATGCTGAATATCTGCAGTCTAGAGATTGGCTTGGTTGGGCTTTCAGCTGATGTTGTGGAAGTACTTGGACATAATTCATGCTTTATTTAAAGCAAAAATAATGCTGAGAACTTTTTCAGGCTTCTTATAATGTTGTTTTTGATGTAAAAAAAAAAAAAATCCCATGAGCTTCAATCTTAGATTAACGTACATTTGTTGTGTATTCATAGCAGCTGAACCACAAGAGCCCAACCTCTTCTGTGCCTCCTTGCATGTTTCTTAGTTCTCCTGTGGTCCTGGGCTCTCTGGCTCCTGTTGTAAATGAAAGCTTGGCAGGGCTGCTTGCAGCAATAAAGGGTTATGGGATCAGCCCTTTAGTGTGCTGGCAGAGAGACATGTTCAGCCTGGCTCTTAGGGCTGGTGCTGGCTAAAGCAGAAGGGAATTCTTGGTGCTCAAAAGCAGGAGAGACAGGTTGGGTGCTGCTCCAGTGGGAGGGCAGGTGCAGGGTGTGGCACAGGACCTGAGATGTGGTGCTGGAAGAACCTGGTGCCAGCTCTGGCCTGTGCTGGGGTGAGGTTGATGAGGACTGGGAGAGGGCAGCAGGAGGCCGCTGCTTAATCCTGTTCAGCTCTTGGGGATGCATCAACTAAACTGGGCTTGTTCATTTAGTAAACTATTAAAGAAGTTGTCTTCAGGGTATTTATTTCAGGCAGTTCTAGTGAAGTAATCCTTTAATTCCTCAGAGTAAATGCTGATGAGGATTTACTGCAGACTAAGCAGTGTGAAGGTCACTGTGTGAGTGGTTGTAGAGTGTGTTTGGGAGCAGTGTGGCTGCTGTCCCCTGGGGCTGGGTGCTGGCAGCTGCAGGGTGTCCCCACAGCAGGGCTGTCCTCTGTGGGTGTCGATGGCTGTGCTTGGGTGCTGTGATTGGGAATGCTTGTGTCTAAGCCTGGAGAAAGGGGCTGGTTCTGCTTCAACTTTGGCTGAAACCACTTCTCCTCTAAATGTTCTGCTGTTTCTTCCCATTTTGCATGCTGCTCAGCCTTCTCCTCTGCCTTGATCTTTCTTTTCCTGGGTCCTCCCAAACATTGAGAGAAGCCCCAGATGAAACCATGGCCTGATGTGTATAATCCATCTTCATCACAGTTCCACCTACATGCATTATTTTACTCACAAAAGCATAATGGTTTCTCTTAGTTTAGACAGTGACTTCTTCGCTCTGTACCAAGAATGTTCTGTGCATAGGAGGCCAGGAGAAGGCTTGTGCTCTTCCACTTAGTCAAAATGGATATCTAAGGCTTCGATTAGCTAGGTTTACATGTTAGGAATTATTTATCCTCATTTTGCTATTGCTGGAGCAATCAGAAGAAATCTGAGGGGACCTGCAGCCTGTGGTAAGCAAAGGAACTGGGACTTCACTGTTTCATCCAACTCCTTTTCCCAAGGGAGCTGATTTCCTGGGAATACAAGGGCAGTGGTTTTGAGGCTGCATGATAGGAAAGCAATGTTAGTCAAATCTTATGCCAGTATTTTGGCTGGGAAGCTGGTTACAGAATATCATTTGGTCTTGGGAATCTGAGCTACCTTATGAAAAGGAAATGACTGCCTGCAGTGGGAGAACATATATGTCCAGTAAGTAGCTCATTTGCTCTGGAAATTCCTTTGCTCGTGGAAAATTTATTTGTGGCCAGAGAATGGCTCTGGTCTGAGCAGGTACTCCTGGTCTCTTCCTGGCACTGCACTGCTCTGACTCCCTTCTGTAAAATGTTCCTCCTTATGGTTGCAGCATTATTTACCAGAATATGATATTAGAAGCTTGTTCTTGGACAAAAATAAATCAAAACCTGAATGTATTGGAAAAGCAGAGTCACATAGAAACATGAGACTTTTTGCAACTTTTCTGCTGCAGAGGAAAAATGATGAACAACTTTTACCAATTCAAAGTTGTCAAATCAAAATTTAAAGTATCCTTTTCTAACAAACTGGATTGTTTCAACTACTTCCATTTCTTATCTCACACATGGAGCTGATTTACATGGAAACATTTAGTGTTAGAAGTTGTAACATGTTATTATGTTTTCTTTCCATAGACAGAAAAAAAATTATATTAGAATTTTTCTTGAAATTAAGTATATTAGAAGACACTTGAACCTTTATATTGACTAATAGAGAACTGAGTCTGAAATGTAATGTGCTTTTATATATAGATAAAACTTGCATTATTTCTGAGTAATTGTAGTCCCTGACAGATCCCATAGCTGAAAGAGGCTGTTTTAATTTAATACTAGAAGCTCAAAGATATTGAAAGCAGCTGTTCTTCAGTTTAGAAATAGCTTGATCTGGAAAATAACAGTAAGTCTTATTATGGAGGGGAAAAGGAAATATTTTGACCAAGAAAATAAAGTAAGAAGTTTCATGAGTACTAAGTACCAGTAGTCACCCTTAAAATGAGAATATTTGGGTGTGCCTTAATCTGACATATCATTGTTTATAAATCTTGTGACATGGCTTAGTACAATGTGTTGTATTTAATGTTATCATTGACCAATGTCATGAAATAGCATTAATACTATCTATAAAATTATATATAAGGGTATGTTTAAAAGCGTAATTCAACATGAAAAAAAATTTTAAAATATCATCCTGCTTCTGGAAATTGTTCTGAAAGAGAAATGTAGATTGATGCAGTTTGAGTGACAGAGGATGTTGAATATGTGCATGTTCCTGCAGCCTGCAAATATCAGTGTGGTGTTGGAAGTGATTCAAGGCTGTTTACACTTCATAGTCTCAGCAAAGGGTGAAGTTGAGCCTTGTGGGAGTCATTGGCACATTCCCATTTGACTCAGTGAGGCCAGGATTTTGGCTGTGGCTCCAACAGCAGCTTTGTCTGGGCAGTTCCCATTGCCCTTGTCAAAGAGGGCACACAGGAGTCCCCATTTCTGTGGGGACCTTGGGTTGTGCTGTGCTGTGGGCAGTCATGGCAAAGCCTGGAGGCTGCTGGGGGAAGAGAGGAATGTACTGCAGAGCAGGCAAGCCCTGGTGTGACTGCCCTCTCTTCTTGCTGCAGCTGTTGGCTTAATAAACCCTCTCAGTATCTTACACTGATAGGCATGGGAACCTCAACTGGGTGTGCCTAAAACAGCAATACTGATTATATTTTGTAGCAGAAATGTCAACTTTCTGAACATTTGAGGCCTAAATGCAGATCTTTGAAAGGGAGGACAAGTTGATGTTAAGGCCAGCATGTAGCAGCCTCACTCTTAATTTACCCTATTCAGATCAAAGTATAAAGTTACTAGACCCTACTCAGTGCTTCATTATTGGGAAATTTTTATTTAAACTCTCTCAAGGCATTAAACTACTGCCTTTTAAACTTTTTTTCATTTTTCTGGTGATTAAATCAGCAGCAGATTTTTATCTCAGAGTGGCAAGAAGAGAAAACACCAAGGGCAGTGAAGTTACAACTTAAGGTACCAGAGAATGGTTTGTGTTGGAAAGGACTTCAAATGTCGTCTAGTCCAACTCCCTTTCAATGAGCAGGGATATCTTCAACTACAGCAGGTTGCTTGGAGCCTTGTCCAGTATGACCTTGGGGCTTCTGTCACCTCTCTGGCCAGCCTGTTTCAGTGTTTCACTGTGCTTGTAAAATTTTCTTCTCTATATGTAGTCTAAATCTGCCCTCTTACAGCTCAAAAACATTGCCTCTTGTCCTGTGACAAGAGCATCAGCCTGCCAGCCTTCTTCTCTTACACTTGTTGCTGGCTCAGTACTTGACAGTCTTCAAGAGTTAGTGAATTCTAAAAAGCTCTTGTCTAGCTATCTCCATGTTTGCAGAGGAGAAACAGAGTCAGACAAATTAAATGATGTGCCCAAGGTTGCACAGGAGAAACGGGGAAAGACAAACATATCTGTGTTCTGTGATGCTTTTTCCTACTGGCTACTCTACCTTGTTTTAGGTGAAAAGCACTGCTTGTCTGTCTCATGGATGTTTTTTAGCTCACCTCATGAGAGCAAACTGGATGGGGAGCTAGAGAGCATCACTACATGTAGAATTATTTTCCAGTGGCCTCAACTGCTGCAATTTATCACAAGGCTTTTTGTAAGGTTTGTCATGATTGACTTATGCTCCATCACTGCTAGTTGTTTACCTAACAAGCAGGAAGAAATTAGCACAATTATCACTGTGAGGTAGAGAAGCAAATCTTCAGAATAAAAGTTATGATAGTTGCAGACTTTATAATCCTTAGGGTATTTGTTAAGATGGATAACATTGCTTATGTAAGCTGTTTACAGATGCTATTTGTGGTCATTAGTTTTGTGTCATATACACCTCTCAGCTTTGGTCCATATTTGCCTTGCCTCTCTCACCACTACCTTCATGTTCAATCACTCACTTCTGTGGAGCAATCAGAACAGCTGAAGTGCTGGTATCATTTTTTCTAGAGTCTCTGTCTCCCATTGCATTAAGTATTTGCAATACTAGTATTACTTAGTAATACAGTTCTGGGAGGAGATCCTTGCCTGTGACAACAACTGCTGCTCCAGAGTATTTCCACACCATCTTTTCCAAGGCTCAGCCTTGCTCCACCTTGAAGGTCTACTTATTTAGTCAGGACAGAGAGGAAGGTCAAGTATAATAATGTGTTTTGGTGAACAAATGGTTCATGCGTGCAGTCTTTACCTGTTGTTTCTCTCATACTTAAGTTGACCAATTTTCATTATGCAGTTCTATATAACCCAGTAAGACTTGTATCATCAAAAAATTATTTTGTGATTAATTTGTTTATCCACATTCTAAATGGACAAATTAATATATCGTGAGTTTGTGTGTCATTTTTTTTAATGCTGTATTTGGATATTTTTATATTTTCCTTTATAAAATGCTACAGGTGTCTTAGATGCCCTCATTAGCCATTTAATAGGCTACAAGAATTTTACTCATTAGTGTGTTATCTGGCTGCTTATCAGCCTTGCTCTTGAGTTCTGAACATGTTTTCCTGTTACAGTAATTGGGCTTTGTTCTTATTAGGTTTGTGTAGCGTTGTAGTAGAGTAGAAATAAATTTTTTTAAAAGAAATAAAAGGAGCATGAATAACAGTCTAGTGTTATAGAGATTTTGTCATGATTACTGTGTATAAAACGCATTTGTACCTTTACCTGATAAAGCTATAATAGGGCACCACACTGAGAAACTTGATGAGTCAGACCTGGCAAAATATTAAGGAAAAACACAGACCCTCTAGAGACAAAAGAAGGGAAGGTGTCCGGAGGGGCTACCCCTGCCTTTATGTCAAACTATAGAATTTCCTGCTCAACTGAGATGTGTGGACAACCTGCTACTGTCTAACTATCAGGAGAAAAAGGGAATCATAGATCAATTTGTGAGCCTGCAGTAAAGGTGACACAGTCAAGTGCAAGGTAAAAGTAGCTATTGACATAGGTCAGTGCTGTTGGAATTTGTCTGAGGAACTGAGGTGGAAAAGTCAGGCAAAATAAAAAGTGAAAGCTCTGTACTTGTTCTCCCATGTCTTAAACGCTTTTAAATCTGAGTTGGGTTTTTGGTTTCCATCACCACAGTGGCTCCTGGTGCTGTGGTAGAATGACAGGTCTGTAACCTGGCTGCCTTGTATGTGGTACTGCAGGAAGGTCAGTGCAGAGGGAAGCAGGAGGGACAGCTGAACATCTCTATTATTTACAGGGTTATCTCTTGGTGAAAGTGGGGAAAAGCCATGGGGAGCCAAACAAATTGGGATGCAGAAAGACTGAAGCTGAGAAAGGAAACCACAAAATATGAAGGCTGTTTCTAATCTCTGTCTAGAAATATTATCAGTAGTGTTTAACTGCTTGCCACTGAGTAGGCTACCCCATTAAAGAAGTAGGATCAAACTATTATGAGAGTTCTTGCTAATCAAATATGACATCAAGTGCAATAACCCTCCTGCTGGTATTAGCCCCAAGGTTGCATGCAAGGTCTTAGGCACCTCATTTCTCTCACTGGGAAGAAATAGGAGCTTCCCAGTGGAAGCTGATAAAATGATCATGGGGAGCTGTCATCCCAAAATTGATCCACTAGGCAATCACCTACTCTTGTTTCTTAAAAATGCAGTCAAAAGTAATTTTGCGCATCAATAGAAATACTCTAAACAATTAGTGTACCTTTGGTGGTTTCAGTACTTGGTTTGTATTCATTTGGATCCATGAGAAATGGTAAGTCCATAATAAATGCCAAGTCAACTGTACCAAAGATTTCACTTATCATGGTGTGATTGAATAAACAGAATGGTGCTAACCCAGAGTATCTGACAGATAACTGTGCTGAGCTCTGGAATCAGTCATAATGACTCTTCACGCTGATGCTTATGGGTATAGCAATGACAGCATTAATATGCATCTGTAGTCTGGTTAACAGTGAGAGCGAATCTGTGCAGAGCCAAGAGCTGTACAGACCTTCATCCTCTGTGTGTGCTCTGATCAGCTCCTGGCTCTGTCCTTTCTGCAGCTCCACATGTGGACACTGATTTCTTTGAGGGGAGAAAACCATGTCAATGTGTGTTGCTCTGAGACATAGTGTCATGAGACTAACAGTGCATCACACTGAATATGCAGAAAGAATGTAGTCAAGACCTACATTCCTTTTAGATGGAATAAATGCACTTTAGCTTACAGCTGACAACAAATCTGATTCAGTTTTATCTGAAGCAAAAATTAGCTGCACTTAAAGTAATCCCACTGAAGAAGGGGCTTGGCTAAGCAAAAATTGATTTTTTTTTTCATTTAAATATTGACTTTGATTCAATTGTTACAGGATTTAGTTTTTTTCTTTAATTTTTATTAAAAAAATAATAATCAGTTGCAGGTTTGCACCCTTCATTGAAGGGGTTATTTGTTGTTATTGCTCAGTATGACTGTTTCTCTTCTACAATAACTGACTTGTTTGTCTTTGAATATTAATTTTCTGTACATAAAAAAGAATTAAATCTGATTCTTTCTAGCAGGAAAACTTCCTTGGGAAAATGTTGAAATAAGACTTTAAAAATACTATTTGCTGCAGACCTTTAAAATGGATGCACAAAGTGCATTAAATTTTGACAATTGAAGTAACTTACAAGTTTGAATCATAGAATGGTTTGGATTGGAAGGGGCCTTAAAGACCATTGAGTTCCAATCCCTGTTGGGAAGGGATACTTTCCACTAGACCAGGTTACTCAGAATCCCATCCAACCTGACCTTGAATGCTCCCAGGAATGGGGCATCCATCACTTCTCTGTTGCACCTGTTCCAGTATCTCACCGCCCTCACAGTGAAGAATTTATTCTTGTATCTAATCTAGACCTGCCTTCTCTCAGTCTTAAGCATCACCGCTTGTCCCATTGATCCATGCCCTTGTAAAAAATCCCTCTCCACCTCTCTTGTATGCCTGAATCATCATGGTAGGTGTTTTCTGGCCAAACTGAGTCTGCCCAGTACTTCTTGGGAGCAAAGAGAATTTTTTCAACATCAGCAAATTTTATCAATTAGTCTTGCCCTAAAACTATAATAGGCTGTTTGGGCCACTTGGGTTTCCTTCTGTTTTTATGGTGAGTGGGATGTTGCCATTTCTGTGAGGACTCATAGAGAATGTGGTTCATTTTATGCACACTAGCTTTGTGTTTTACAGGTGCAGACTCATCTTATAGAGGATCTTTAATGCCCTGATGAGATCATGTCTCTTTCATTCAGGAAATACAGGAGTAGAGCCAATTCTAACCTGGACTATACTCCTTTCTGAAACCAACCAGTGTGGCTTTAAATGAGGATGGAATTTGGCCCGAGTTTTGCACACTTTGGAGCAGAGGAAAACAAGAAGTGATCTCATCAGATATAAAACCTGTAAAATACACTCAGAGTTTATGAAAGCTGACTTTGAAAAAAGTATTTGACTTAATCTTACCAACTTGAGACTTTATAGGCAGGGTCTGAGTACATTAATGAGTGGACTTTTGTAAGAATCATTGTTTAGTACTTTACAGGTGCACTCTGAAAGAACTTGTGGACACTGAGATCAGTTTTATGATTGGTTAGGAGATTTGCTGAAAAACTCTGCAACACTGCAGATCAGAAAAAACTTTGTTTGTCTCTTCTCAGAGAGACACTAGCCCAAATGTGGAAATTGGAAAGGCAAAATGACAAACTACGCCAACTAGCTCTTGCTTCCACCCTTTCTTCCTCTTTCTCAAGTACAGTAAATCACCACTTTCTCTATCACTGCACTGTTCCAGGATATTGTGTCAGTCCTCTTTCTCTAGAGTTGAGAGCCTATTACCTTGAGCAAACTAGAAGTCATTCACCCTTATTCCCCTGCACAAAGAGGTTTTCTTTTTTTCTTTTTTTTAATTATTTTTTTTTTTTTTTACTGCTGATAGATTGGAAAATTGACAAGTCAAGATATTTCCACCCCGGGACAGAACGTAAAGCTCTACTCTGAGGTGATAGAGCTATACCTTCCTTTGTCGTGATTTGTTTATCAGACTCTTAACAGATTAAAGGTCTTCTGGGTTTAGCTGTTTCTGTTTGGAGTTTTTCTCTTTCTGAATAACTTTGGTTTTTAAAACGGCAATGATTTAGTGTGGTTTGTGATGTGCTTATGGAAGCAATATAACACTGATAGCAGAAGTGCCTAAATGAATCTCTAATGTCAGCTACAGTATTACAGAGTTGGGATAAGCCAGCAAATGGAGCTGTTTCAGTGCAGCTCTCAGCTGGAGCTGATGGCTGAGAAGATGGAAAGCCATTCCCCCTTCATATCTCAGGCCAGCTAAAGAACCCTGGCATTGTGCCAGTCCCCATTCCTTCCACATCTGGCAACAGTAAATAGTGCCAGATGTGGAGACATCCTGCTGTAGGTCTGTGTCCAGGACAGGCAAGGACCCTTCTCAAATCATCAACTGCACAGGAACTTGCCAAGCCATTGCAAACATGGTTTGAGTAATCCCCCAGCCTCAGCCTCAGTTTAACTGCTTTGTAGAAGGTGTTTGCACCTGCAAGTTTTGAGTTTTTAGTATACTTTTGTGTACCATTTTTTTTATACCTCAGACCTTTAGATTGGTGTAGTCTGTACTTCAACTTAGGAAAAGTATCACAGACAAAAACTGTCATGAGTGAAGAAACAAGCGGGTTAGATTGCTTTCACTACTGATGTTTATTTTTTTCCCTCCAACATTTGGAAGCTGCAACCATACCCAAAACTGCAGGAACAAGTTGGAGAAACTTAAGCATCTTCGTTAGAAACCATAGCTTTCCCTTTTTCAGTTTGCTCCTTGAATGCTGGTAGACATAAGAAAAGGAAAAGAATCTCTAGTGGAAGAGCCATTGCACTGGGAAAGCCAAGTTTGAGGTGAGCACCCTGAGCACTCTTCAGCCAGTTCAGAGTTTGAGATTTCTCCTTCAGAAAGTGTTTTCTCTCCTCATAATTATATAATTCAGTCCAGCACAGTGATACTGACTTTGGTGATAAGTGGCACATCTTGCCTGGGGCACTCACATTCCTGAGCTGCTGATGTATTTCTCATACTGATGTATTTCTCATGTGCCTTCTGGACTCTGAGGTACATGAAAGACAGTTATACCATTGGCTGGTAGAGGAGTGGGAATTTTTTTTTTTCTTGGTGTCTGCTCTGTCTTAAAAAATATTTTGTGACTGTAAAGTGAAGATTAAATGTGACTTCCACTGCCTGGCATTTTATGACCTCACTGGCACCAAGAAATACTTGCAGATATGATAAAAATGGCAATAATCTTTAAAGCATTATAAAAGTATAAATGAAGTAGTTCCTGCCAAGACCTGCCTAGTTCTAGCATCTCCAGGATACAGAGATGCAGATAGAGCCATTATTTCTGTGAAGGTAGTGTCCTGGGAAGCCCAGTTATCTCCAAATATAAAAGTCTCCTTTCTCATTGGAAATGTTTTGGGGTTTTTTTCTGCCAGGTTGGCACTGTTTCCTTGAGTGTGTGGTATCTCTGCCTCTGTTTACTTGTGATCAGTGTGAGTAATCATTTGAATGATGCATCACAGGTACCCAGTTTGTAGAATATTGTTGCTCATTATTACATTAGAGCTCCTTTCCACAGTTCTGTAACTGCACCTCAGTTATTGCTGCTTCATATCTTGGGTCCAAGTGTTCTCCTGGTCAAAGGAACAGGCATCATTAATTATGTTCCCTCCTTAGCCTTCCAAGGTTTCTGCTCCTGGCAAGCAGCTGCTCTGTGCAGCCTCTCTGCAGCTGGAGCTTTCAGCCTCCCAGCAAACAGCATTGAGTGTAATTGCAATGAGTCTGCACAAGGCAGAGCAACCCAAGTGCCAGAGTTGGTATGGTTATCAAAAGGAGGGAGGAACATGGCAAAGCACCATGGCTCAGACAGGCAGTCATTTCCCAGAAGCTTCCCAGAAGGAGCTGTAGCTGAAGGGAATGCTGTGAAATAGAGTCCTGCAGCTGAAGCTCACTGCCTGTTTTGATCAGCAAGCAAGGTGACAACAGTGTCCTGTGTTACACCTGGCTGTTCATGCCAGCCAGCAGCCTGTGACAGGGCAGTGCTGCACACTGGCCCTGGGCACTTTCGATTCCAGGCAGTGTTTCATTTTCCTGATACTAAGATTCACCAGTAAGAGGTGGAGCAGCACAGCTGGCCTGCTGGCTGCAGAAGGCCAAGGAGGATCTCTGTAGATGGGACAGGAGTTAGCTGGCAGCCTGCTGATGAAAAGCTGCTTTTTCATTGCCAATCTGTATTTCATTACCAATCCTCTGTAGAGTCCAGTCCTTGAGATGGAAACTAATACTTAAGCAATGAAAAGATTCTCATTTTATATGATGTGTTATAGATCTCATGCTATAGTAATTCAGGATAGACATTTTTCTTATGATTGTTGTTTTTGTATTGATTATAATGTGATTTTTACAAATTTAGCATACTCAGTGGCTGAAGCTATAAGATCAAATAAATCACTATAACCCACCAGACTGGTCTTTGTATTGCATCCATCCTAGTTCTGCATAGACAGGCAGTAGGCTTACATATCAGCAAATCTGTTTAAATGTAAATTGTCTGCTAATTTGGGTTTAGGCTTGTAGAAGTAAGAATCATTTTCGGTAGTATTGACCTGGAATTGAGCATTCAGTTAGAGCTCTGTATTTGCCACTTGCTCCTCATTTTAGGTCAGGTGTTTCAGCCTCCTTTGTAGTATAAGCCATGGGTCTGCATCATACTAAAGTAAACTTGCCTGACAGTGCTTTCTGTCTTGAGCTGTCTTTCAATGAGGCCACTAACACGTGCTTATTCACAGCTTGCTCCAAAGAACAAGGTGTGCTTAATCTGTTCTGAAATGCCTTTAGGACTTTCAGACACTCTTGGCTCTTTAGAACATCCCTCACCCTTTGTCTTTTCTAACTATTAATTGATGTCTTTGCTAACTATTAATTGATATGCCATTATCTCTTCACTGGTTAGTTTTGTTTCCCATGCTCATTCTGTTTCACTAAATATACAGGGCCCACTCCAGAGATCTTTGTGGGGACAAATTAACTGTACACCTAACTTGCTGTTAATCCTTTTCTTCATGAGGCCTCTGAATGCTGCAGCTCAGAGTGGTGTAGTTTTTATACACATGTGCATGGTTAAAGTACTGCAGAATCTCCTCTCCCGCAGTGGTGCAGCTCTGGCCAATCTCCTCCTTCCCTACAAAGACTTCCATATCCATCCCCTTACTGCCCTCCCAGTGTTTTTAGAGATTCTTTAGTTGACTACAATGTAGAAGTAGTTTAGCTCCTTTGCAGAGGAGTTAATAACTTGGTTTGGAGAAGGTAGCTCTGATCCATCCGTTGCCACCTGGCATCAATCTTCAAATCTTGGTCAGATGGCACATTCTGAATGTTACAACTTCTTTTGTTTGAGCTACTGGGGCAACTCCTCTTAACTATACAAAGGCCATGCTTTGGAAGAGGAAGTTACATGCCTCAACTTATCAGTGGACAAAATAAATGTGTTTAGAGAGAAGTGAACAATTAAGAGGAAATGCTAATTTTTAGTGGGTTTCAGAACTCTTTGGACTTCACCTCTAGTGTCATTCTTATAAATTGTTCTAGAACTTAGCATGTCACTGAAGCCAATTATTTTGACATTAAGAAAAACGAGTCTCTCTTCAAGTTTTCTACACAGAGGCATGTACATGTAATTTTCAGGTTTTGGTTTTACTTGCCTTGGTATCAGGCCTTATAAAAGTCCTTATATTGATTTCTCTGGATTTCTGCACTGGGACTGTATTAATTTTAGGCTGACTTACTGGAGTGAAATTTTTAGAACAAACCTTCCATGCTGCGGTCATCTTTGCAGGGGAAAAGCAGCAATGCAGCCTTGATTAAATATAACTAATCTAATGTTTAAATCTGAAGGATTTGCTCAGATACTTGCAGACTACAGAGGAGTGAAACACTAGCCTAGTCGAAGGAGTGAAATTTTTGAACAATGTGCTCACAGCAATGAGAATAGAAGGTAACACAATAGAAACCTCTTTCTGTGATTTGTGGGGCACTGATGCTTATTTTCTATGGGTGTTCACAGCCAAGCATGTATGTAAATATGAATGGGCAACCTAATTCATGTACTTTACATACTAATTCATGTACTTTAGGTACTGATTCATGTAGCTTAGTAACTTAAGTTTCTAAATTGTTCAAAACTTGCACCTACACACAGAGCTAAGACATCTCCTTCATGTTCTCAGCAGATTAAATGTGTGTGTATACTGTTGTTCTCACTACATTATAATTTTGAACTACATAAGTACAGATGTGTTTTGGTAGGTTAAAAAAGTTAGGTACCACTAAGATGATTAAAGAGTTTATTTTATTACTGTGTCCTTAGCCTATCTTAATTTTCCACCTAAACACCTGATGATAGGAGTATTCTTAGTTAAAGCTTGATTTTCTCTTCAGAGTAATGAAGAGTACTTTTTGCCCTTTGAGCCAGGAGCTTCTTTCTGAGTCTATTTTCTTGTGCAAACACTGCTTCCCTCCGAGGCCCTTGGCAGTCTCTCAGCCTCTGTAACAATTCTTTCTGCAGCACAAGGCGAGGATAATGGCATCACTAATCGCACCTTCCCAGCAGTGGGGGAAGAATGAGCAGTTACACTTTGCAAACTGCTTTTATGATAACATGCCTTATTGGCTCCAGCCTCATTCTCATTGAAGTCAATGGCCAAAATTATGTAAATAGCATAGTATTCTTCAGCACATTCACATTCCCAGCCCCTCCCAAATTAAAAAACAAAATCCCTGAAGGTATGAGACTATCAAGGAAACAGAAGACAAAGAAAAAAACCCAAACTGTAGTCAGGAGTGTATAAATTCTGGATATGTTGCATCTATAAGACCTGCTACATTATTTCTATGAAAGTTTAAAAAAGGGTGACTTGCCTGTCTTCTGAGCCAAATAGTTGTACTTGAGTGACCTAGGAGATTCTAAGAAGCAATGAAGAGTGAATTTAAATGAAATAATCCATAATGAATCTTTCCATATATGTTTTTGTAATTGCATAATTATTTGAAATATTTCATCTGGCAAGTAGGCTTGCACAAGGATAAATCTTAGAATATTCTAGCAGGCATTGTACATATTCAGATGATGTTTTTGATAACTGATCTGTAGCCCTTCAGCAGTAGCCTTTATATATCACCGACAAATAATTGAGTTAGCTGGTTGTTCACAAAGCTGAAGACATTGAAAAGAGGAAGGGCTGTATCATTCACTGTCTGGAATCCCATTTCAATTGTCTACAAGAAATAAAAATTACTTTCCTGTAGCCTTGTACTGCACTTTTGTGTACATTGCCTCATGTAGATAAGGTTGGATGTTTGTTGTTGTTACATCTGAGCAAAAAGCAACTGTTTTTGTTGAAGCTGCATTTGTGACTGATGGGAGTGTCAGCAGGGTGCCGCTGGACAGTGCCACACCTGGCCTCCATCCTTAGTCAGAGACAGAACCTGAGGGCTGGCAGCTTAGCTCAAACTGTCATTTTCTGCATGGGGCTGTGTGCACAGACTGCCTGCAGGAGTAGGACTCGAGCCTTTTAATTTATTCTGTTTCCTGTTAAGTTGTGTGAGACTGCTGAAACACAGCTTGCAGAGTAAATAACTGGGCAATATTGCACCTTTTCCCTCCAGCACAGAAAATTAATGTTCTCAGTCATTATTGAGCGAGCAAGTAAATAAACTTTATTCTAACCTCTGGTGAAGCACAGTATTGAAGGACTTTGCATTGCAAAAGAATGTTATCTACACAGCCTAAAATAAAATTCAAGTGCGTTAGTTACAGAAAGAGACCCCAACTTCTTAATGGAAGGAAGTGCCTTAAACTCTTACATGATCCAGCACATGCATAAGATCCTCTCAAACATTTGCAGCAGCTTTATTTGCCAAGATCTTATTTTGTAGTATAGCAAAACTTTCAGTCACTTTTTGGTAGTATTTCATTTTCTGATCAGACTATAGAGGATTATGATGTTTAGTTTGACAGGTTCTCTTTTTTTCTTAAATAAAATGACTGCTCAGAGCTGTGTTCACTTTTGCATCAAGTATCATGTGCGTTTCAGAGTAAGAATATATAATTACTGGTCCTTGATACCTTTGCAAGACAGAAGTGTATCTATTGGACTATTCCATGTATGATTTTTCCAAGCAAGTTTGTCAAGGACTTACTGTGCTTGAATAAAAGGAAGGTTCTTTAAAGGTAGTGGGTAGCTTGAACTTGAATTTAATTTTGGAGAAACATAAGCAGTTTCTTTGAAATCTTGTAGGTACTGGCTCATGCCTCAGAGTTCAGCACTACTTTTATCTACTTTAGAGGCAATCCAGGTGGGACTGGATCCTGGCTGTTGTTAACTAACAGAGCTTTATCAAAGGAAGTATGCTGACTTACACTTGCAGAGGCACTAACCCTCAATATTTTTAGGTCTTAAGCCTATTTGCAGAAGTCTCATTTCTTTTATTATCAATGCATCACTTCAAGTTTGAAAAAAAATTAAACAGGAGCATCACCATTTTAGATCTGGAAAATGAAATTGTAGGCCCTTCAAATATTTACATATGGAAGTGAGGTGTATTTGGAGAATTAAACCAAGGGTAACCACATATATATAAATGTGGGGGGAAATGCATCATCTTAGATATTAGGATATTTTCCCTGGCTGCTGGGGGAAGGGAAGGAAGTACCATTGGCATGTTAGTAAACTCTGTACTGTTAGGAGTGCAAGTCTTGTGCAGGGTTGAGATAAGAAAGAATGGATTAGAATATTATTGCAGGGCAAACTGAACTGTTGCAAACCATTCAACCTTTCTAATGCTGTAAGAACAGATTAATTTTCTCAATTAAAATGCCAGGGTGTAATATACTTTGAAATATACTGGGAGTATAGGTCAAAAGTAGGGAATATGATGGCTGAACTGCTTCATTACAGCTGACCTGCTGAAATCGTTGCAATCAGTTTAATCTCATTGAGAGTTCTGTCACTATAAATGTACTCAGTCTGCATTACAGCTTCAAGTTAATTCAACATTACTAGATCAGTGTTGGATATAATCTAAGGTGAAGCTCCAAGTTGCAGCTGTTCTGATTTGTCTCTGATAACCATCCCATTTTCTGTTAGTCTCCTGACAACAAAACTTCCTAAACTTCATTTGGGCACAAAAAGAGAGGAAAGGCACCAAGCTGACTCTTGTTAGTAACATGACAGAAAACATCAGCTTTGTCTAACACTTTTCCAACCCAGTTCATGTATTTAAATCCTGTGTATTGGTGGGTTTTTCACAGGTGTCAACATGAGAAATAGTGACCATCTCACTTGCTCCAGGCAGTGAAATTTAGTGCACTTGGACTGATTTCCAATATGCTGATTTGGGATACAAAAGTGGGAGACAGACTTTGTTGCAAGCAGCCTTCTTCAGTAGACAGAGGCTGACATTCCTTCCTGGAGATGTGTTTTAATGGTTCTTTCAGCAACTTGTGGGGATGAGGTGATTTAATCTTGGGTCACAACTTGCAGCTGATCAGTTCTTTGTGTTTTTCTGAGCTTGCTTTTAGGCAGTGTCAGGTGAAACAATAGGTGAAAAGTGGTTATCTAATGCTGGGTAAAGAGAGACTTAGATGATTCTTGTGCAGTAATGAAAAGTTTTGAAGATCTTTCATTGCTGACATGTCATAAGTGTTGGTCAACTTGATCTACACACTCTGAATGCTCCTTGATCCCTCGTGTTCTGCCTTGTATGAAACAAGTTGGTTTCTTCTGCCAATTGTGTAGAACAATCATAATTGTACGATTTGCACAAGTAGAGCTGAAGAGCCAAATGATTGTTTAATAAGAATTTGCTGGTAAGTAAAAACTGTTGCTGTATTTTATAGAAGAAAAAGCTTTGTTCTGGAGAAGATCCAGGGGTGCTCTGGTGGCCTGGCCTCCTACATAGGGACCTCCGGAGTTCCTTGGCTATTTCATGCTTGGGAGCTCCAAAAATCTTCTACTGACGAAGTCCCACCATCAGAAAAAGGCTCACTCTTCACAAATTTGGTCCTTGACACTTCAATAATTCTTCTTTTATTTTTTTTTTAAGGAGAGGGATTGAACCACTATATTCAGATCAACTTAAGTTGTGCTCAGACTGGAGGTAGCACAAAAACCAACAGCTTATTTAAGCACCTTCTGAGCAAGCATGATGATACCTGTAGTCCTGAAGCTGCATTGGTGGCTTTGTGGTTAGAAGATGACTTCTAACTTCTGCAGGTCCCAGATGACCTCCCTATTACAATCTGTGTGTTTTATTGTTTTGCTCTGCTGTGCCTGTCCCATAAAAGGAAGCTCAGGTGTGTGAGAGCTGATGTGGACCAGTGTTCTTGTCCTGGGCTCCTCCTCTTCTGTAGCCCTTCCATCTGTCTTGGGGATAGGCTAGCAAATAGGGGAAGCTTCAAATCCACTTGTGTGGATTATGTCTTTATGGAGTTGTAATAGGATTTTTTGTAGCTGAAATATGACAGCAAAACCCTCCTCTTCTGAAAAGAATTTGTTGCTGATTTCATTCATGGTATTTTATGTAAAGCTTAAGGACAACCTTTTCATTTCTTAAAACCTTGTTAGCACATTACCTTCTGTATTGATTATTTTGTAAGGATGGGAAGATCCATTTTATAGTGTGGAGGCTTTAAAGTGAGGAGAAGAACTACACCTTCATCACTTCTTCTATGGTTCTGTTTGGGTTTTATTTTCCTAAATTAAGAAAAAGAAAGATGGAGATGTAGTAAAGACTTAGTGATATACCATTTCTCTTAGGCTGCTTTTCCAAGCAGAACTGCATCTTACACTTTTATGTGTGAGGCTATAAAGGTCTGGTAAATGGTTTTGCTAATTTTAATATATAGCAAATAAGGCTGCACCTTCTCTTAGCCAGAAATGGTATGTTATGCTCCCTGATCACTGTTTTCCTTCCTGGGCAGTCATGTTATTTAAATAAGTGACACTTGAAAGCTATTTGTGAGAGTCTGTGGTCCATGAGGTGATTTCTGAATCACTATAAAGTATAGGTCTTCTAAATTAATATACGGCCTGTGTTCCAGAAAGCAATGCAATGAGAGAAGCTCTTTTGATTTTTCTGACTTGCAGAACCAATATCTTGTGAAAGAAAAGAAATAGTAGCTCAAAGTAATATTTTGATGAGTAGCAGCATGAATTATTTGCTGCTGCTTTTTGCTCTGGACCTGGTGTTGTATGAATGTTTAACAGAGCCCTTCTCCTCTTATAATGATTGCTGCAACCAACCATGCTTTTTGGGCTTTTTTGAAAAGTCGTTTCCCAGCAGTGTCTGCGTCTGTGTCCTGTTTGTGTCTCAGCAGGGGAAGCCCAGCACTCACAGATGGGCAGGACTTGATAAAGAAAGAAGAGGGAAGGAGGGGTCCCTGAGACAGGGCCCGTGCTCTCCTGAGCCTGCCCCTGCACCCCCAGGGGTGGCCTGGCTCCCCACCAGCCTGCTGGGCTGGTTCTTGCCTGCTCCTGAGCTCTCTGAGCTGGGACCAAAGGGACAAATGAAGCAGGAGCTGACGCCAAGCCCACAAAAAGAAGAACGAGTGTGCTATGCATGTGACAGCTTTTAGCTTTTTCATGTTGCTCTGGGCCATGCAACTCCTGGTATAAATTAGGGGGAAAAAAAAAAAGCTTTGACTGTTTCTCACAAAAACTCCTTATTTTTATTTCTCATCCTTTCAGCATAATTCTTACTGAAATAGCTTGGTATAGGATATTCTTGCTTCTGTCCCAAGAAAATACTGTCAGATTGTTCCAGTCTAAATATGTAAGCTATGCTGACTGAAAAATTATACACTTCAAATACCAGAGGTGCTGTGAGCTCATCGTTTCCAGATCTCCATTGCTGGAGATGTGGGGAAAGAACAGATGAAGCAGATTAATGTCACTGGTTTTCCATAACTCCCGGAGATTTTCTTGGCAAGTTTTTTTCCAGCAATTTCCCTATCCCTTTCTGTTCTTTCTTAATTCCTAGCTCCTCTTTCCCAAGAAACAGAAGTCCCTTTCTAGCTTTCTGTGCTCCTCTGTAGAACACACCCCTTACCCTGGCAATGCAAAAAATGCTGTACTATGCCTTATTTCAGAGCTTCATCAGGCTTATATGAGGTAGGGGCTCCTTAGTTAGGGACTGGTGAATCAGCTGTGGGAACATGGACCTCATCTGAATTCCACATTTCAAACTGTGAGAAGTTCAGCCTATGCTCAGCTGTAATTTGTGTCTATATAGATATGTTGCATAAAAAACTGGTCTCAAGTGTGGTTATTCCCTTACTGCAAGTGCATAAGTATTCTAGATGCAGCTTGTCCCTGAAATCATCTCTGTGGGTGTAGTTTTGGCAGCTTGTTTTCACTTGATCAGTATTTTGTTGTTTGGGGGGGGGGGAAAAAAAAATGTTGTATCTGCAGATATGAACAATTATTTTCCGTTGGCATTACATCTTTGCTGATATCAGATTTTGAATTTGAATCTTCCTCAGCCTTTGGTTGACCTGCCCTGACTGCTCTTTCCTGAAGGGTGTTGCACCAGTGCTTCCATGTGCCCGTGCCTCCAGTCAGTGACATGCACCAGTTCACTGCAAAGAGGCACCGTGTCTGTCTTTTCCACATCTCATCTGCACACCTTAGTAACATTTATGTATTAGTATTTCTTGAATCTTACCATTGTGCCCTTGAAGCCTTTTTGCCTTCCAAAATGATGGCTGCTCTTTCCAGCTGCTGGCTGGATCCCGAAATGTGGACAGAAACAAAAATGCTTTTCTCACTTCAGTAATGTGTTATTTGCAAGATCTTACATGCATTCAGCAAACAGAGAAAATGTGCTTCCCTTAGCTCATCTCACTTTGTGCATTTTGAATATATTGCCAAGTGCTAAATACACATTTTTGGTGAAACCCTGTTCTATGGTAGGGATTTATTATTTCATCTGCTCCCCAGTGGGTTCTGCAAGCAGGGGGTCTTCCTTCTTGTGTTATTAAGGTCCCTAAGCTCCCTCCATCTCTGACAAAATAGTTAAGAGGTGAAAACAGAAAGATCTGTAACTCTGGCTTTTCTACTTTTTGTTAGGACACGTGATGAAGTTGCAGGTGCTTAGATAGGAAAAGGAGGAACAAGTGAGTTAAAGTACATACCCACATAGTCCTAACTCTGTGTCCTGGCACTGCCTCAGTACCCTTGCAATATATGGATTTCTCACTTTATTTTTAAGTCTGCTGCATGGAAATTGTCTTCCTTCTCAGCAAGTCTTTTATCCTATCACAAGGAAGGCCATGCCCACTTAATTCTGCAATTGTTGGTGTAGTTTGTATGTCCATCCCTCTCATGTTCCTTCCCACAAAATGTGGTTCTTTCCTAGCTGTCATTAATCCCAGAAATCATATCTGTTTGCCAGCTGACTGCTGACAGTCCCTCTGGCAAAAACCCTACCTCAGTTGTGACAGATGTGGTCTGTATAACACTGTCCTGAAATAAGCTGCTTCTGTTTCTCTGAAAGTACTTTTTTAAAGTATTGCTTTTAATCACACACAGAGGGTCTCTCCTTCCCTGTCTTCACCCCATGAGATCGCTGTTTCTCTGATGTTTTTTCACAGCACTGCAAAGCTACTTTATGTAATCTCCCTGCTGCTCTACACCTACATCCCTCCCAGTGAAGGCAGCTGACCTGTTTGTGGATAATACCTTTTGGCTATCACCAGCACCAGGGCTGGCTGGGAGAGGGCTGTACTGGCCTGCTGTGTGTATCACTGCCCTGTCTTCAAACTTCTGGTCTGAGCTGCTCCTCTTCAGGTGTGTCATCTGCAAGGCTGGTTTCCTAAAGGTGGTTGTTTTAATCTCTCTTTGAAGCAACAATATTCAGCAGTAAGAAAGGCTGACTAAGTAGTAGAGAGCAATTCTATATCGTTTGGGAAATTGTTTCAAACACCTTATTAGCTGAATTGGATGTAGTAGCCAGCAGTAACACTTTTAAGCCAGTACAGAGAGGAAGATGTCACAACTGAGACTTGAAAGAGCTATTTTTGCTCAGTAGGATTACTGAAGGAGTTATTACTCATCTGCAAGAGATATACAAGTTTTCTGGTTTTGCTCTATATTCTAGAGAAATTAACCTAAACTAAATGCTGAAGTGAAGTTAAGATGAAGCAACCTAGCAGCTCCTGGAGTATGGCTGGCAGGCTGCAATAATAAGGTATAATATTGCAGATATAACACACCCATAACTTTGGAAAGCCTTTCCAAAGTTACCAGAGGGGACTGAGAGGGACAAGAATCCTACTGAAAGAATATAAGGAAAAGATTCTAGCCTTACTGCAAAAAAAATTCCACTACCATCGATTAACCTATTAATATCTTCGTCAATAAGTATGTGCATCCTGCAAGTAAGAAAACATCAGTTTTCCACAATGTTTCTAAAATAAATAGATGTTGTGCAAAAGATTAACTTTTATTGCCCTCTTTGAGAAATTTATTGTAAACATTCAGTCAGAAAGTGTAAATAGTAATTTCCCCTGTTTCTGCACTCTTCTTGAGCCATCTGGTTGTCTCTTTGAAAAAATTTCTGCTATTATTTTTGAGTATTCTGTTCTCTTGTACATCCTTAATTATGTTTCCTGGAGCTTTGTCTCACACTTGTTGCCTTATAATATTTTATGTTATGCTTTGTTTCTTTGATATGCAAGTTTGACAGCATGTTCTCAATAGTAAAAATCATTAGCTAGGTACATCTATGTGAACAGAATTCAAGAGACAGCTTTTTAGTGTATAAGTCGTGGACTAAAATTTTCACATTACCTAGTTCCTCTGAATGCCAGGAGCAGCCTGAAGTGCAGTGGGTGGTTCTTTAGCTTCTGTTTTCAGACAGCTAATATTTGATCATTTCCTAAACCACTGCTCTTCTCATCTTGGACTGAATCCAAACTATTTCTTATTTTGATAAGTAAGCCTATCAAAAAGTCTGACTCAGACAGTGGTACATTAAGCCACCACACATCTTTGAATTTAATTGTTCCATAGATTCAGCACTTTCACACAATAATGCATTCAATAAGCTAAAGTTTAAAAGTTTATCAGAGGTGGAGCGAGAACAAAATAATAGAAGTTCTAGAACAAGAAACAGAAAAATGTAGATTCTACATTTCATGAAGAAAAATACCCATAGCTACAGTGTGTATGCAAAATGATGTAAGAACCATTTCGTGGACCTTAAATAACACAGTACAATGCAGGAGTGTTGTCGTGCTCTAGTAATATGTGCTCATGATTTAAAAAGATATCTGCCCCAAAGTGTCACTCCTATAACCACTCCCTGTTCAGAGTGGTGTGTTGGATTAAAACAGGTGAAGGTGCTTTTATAGAGAGCACTGTGATGCCACTGTGCAAAAGATTAGGAGAAAAACTTTTTATCTGTTCTGGGCAACTTTAAATCCCTATGGTAAAGGAGCACTGTGAAGCAAACCTGTCCAAGTGTCCCTCCTGTGAATGGCTGTAGGTGACAGGATCCCCCAGGACACTGCTGTAACTTGCTGGGCACTGCTGTCACCTGCAGGCAGTGCTGGCTCAGACTGAGCAGGCAGGCAGCCTGTCCAAGCTGAGACAAGCTGTTTGAGCTGTGGCAACGAGCTAGAGCTGGATGGTGTAAGAACGACCTGTGCAGTCATGCTCAGAAACTGAAGGTTTTCTTTCACAGTAAGTGCAAGGCATGTGAGTTAAATGAGGAGACTGAAATACCCTTAAAATCCCAGAACACGATGGACTAATGGTTAGTATTTCAGAAATGCATGTCTTTTAGATACAAACTCAAACACTGTGTAATCATTCAATGTGATGGGGAAAGCTGGGGCTTTCATCTGGATTTATTAACATCAACTACTTACCGAAGAGTTCAAAAATCTGTCTCAGCATTTAAACGTTTGAGCACATAACTGAGGACAGACACCTAACAATTCATAGCTGAGTATAATCAGCCTTGCACGTCATAAAACATAAAACACAATCCTTCCTTTTAAAGTGGTTGTTATGTCTAGATCAAAGGTAGAGGATTATGCAGGATGCCCAGTTTAAGAAAGTGCCATTCAAGAGGTTAATGTAAAACTGGAAGCACCAACACTTTTTCTGTTCAGTGTTATCTACTATCTTTCTATTATCTAGAAGCATTAGTGAGTCTTTACATGCCAAAATTCACTGAGCTCAGAAGAAGAAAGGATAAAGGAAGCCTTAAACTGTGGGGTTTGTATTTTAAAGTGATGACCATCGTGTTAACTTGGTGTTTCTGATCACTGGAGTTTGGTGGCTTTGCAGCCTCTTACATAATTTCAAACATTTCAAACATACACCTGTCAGCCTTGTGAGTCAGACCTAGGAATTAATAAGTATATACTGGTCTTGTGGCCCTGGTGTCAATAGTGAAAGTGGTGACTGGCTTTGAACAAAGGCCAGCTGCTCTGCATCATCTTCAGATCTTTGCCTGTTCCATGTTCTGTTTGGTTCCCAACACCACAGAATTAAAAGGTGGTAAATGTGGTATGACTTCATGTTCTTTTGATCCCCATTTATGGAGATTTTTTTAAAGTCAGAACTAACCAGCTTGAATTTCAAGTTTCTTGGGGAGTTTGAAAGAGAGGTAAATAGAACTGCTTTCCTCTTCCTGGGGCAATTTTGACTGCTGTTGAGATTTGGAGGTGATGGAATGTGGCTTTGGTCTTTAAACAAAGTCACTGTTCAGAGCACAAGTGCATTAGCAGGAATTCCTTCTCTCCAGTCCTGTGATTCTCTGTGGTTATCTGTACTGCTCCAAGATTTATGATGCCTTCTGTAATGAGACAAATCTTATATAATATATGCAGCCTTTGTACTTTCTAGACTAGGGCCTAATCCAACTCTTAGTCCTTTGAAAAATGCCTTCATGTCTGCCTCCCTCTTTCAGATCTAGGGACTTCAAAGTGTAAAGACCTATATTTTTAATAGTCTTGGCCTGTATTCTTTCCTGCTGAGGAACCAGTCACCTTAAAAAAGTTAATTGTGAACCAGATGCAGTCAGAAGACCTGGTGGGCTGAGTACATAAATATGTGTGTACACAAACAGGCTTTTAATGATGGTATGGAAACTGCATAGGGAATCTATTGATACAGCAATATGTGTAAGAAATGCATGAATAATAGCTTCTAAGTTTGGTGTTAGGGCTGGTTAGTTCTATCTTGTGTGATGATTCATTATTATAAAGCCTAATCATTACAAGCTATGGCAGTGTCTCAGGCAACTTGGCTTAATTACCCTGTGTTTCTTCAAGAACACAAAAAGCCTTCTTTTGTCTTGCAATTGCTGAGTAATTCTGAACAGTTATATGTTTATGTGATGTGAAATAGAAATGATATCATAATATTTGCTCTTTTGTCTGACTGCCCTTCCCAGTTATCAGTTTCTAGGTTTTGTTATGGTTTTGGTTTGTTTTTGTGGGTTTTTTATTTGTCTGTTATTATTGTTTGGTTTGCCTTTTTTTCCAGTTCACATAAAGAAATGCATCTCCTCTTATTGGTGTTTTGTTGGTAGAACACGTTGTGCTGATTCTGCTGAGTTTGCTGCCTTGTGTTGTTTAGCAATTAAGACCCAGACTTGAGAGCAAGTCCTGTCCCCTGGGTTTTGGTGACTTGTAGTTAGCAGTGCAGTGGACTCAGATATCCCTGAGACTTGTGCCATGAAATTCAGGCTCTTTTTGTGCTGTGCTCACAGTAAGTGAAACTTCCACGGCCTTTTGAAGGATGTCTTCATCAGTGTCTCTGGTATTTAGGTGTCTCTTCTTGCTGAGTCTCTGATACAGTTGTTGGTTGTGTGTTGTTGGGTTTTTGGGGGGAAGAAAGTAGATTGTTATTATATTATGAATAGGCATAGAGAGAGACTAATCCTAGTTTTAGAGGAACTTTGGAAGTAGATAAGTCTTCCCAGATCTCAGTATCTTCTCAAATATCATTTTTGTTCCTCTTCAATCTCAGGAACACTGGAATCTTTTCACAGAACAAAGTCCCAGTCTGTCCTCTGTCTACCACTCAATTTATAAACTTATGGGGAGCAAAACTCTGTTACAGAGCAGCAAAGAAGCCTCATCTGTCATTTAACTTAACATTTAAGCAGACCCTTCATTTCACAGCTAGGCAGTGTATTAAATAAAATGTAAAGTATGAATTTATGTGTAAATTGGGTAGAAAAGCAATAGAAAGGACAAGACACCCAGTTAATGTGTAAGAGTATTTGCCTGCAGGGTGTGGAGCAGTCAGGCACATGTATCCCAAGAGTGGGTTATGAGGGACTCAGTGGAGCAGGAAAGGCCTGTGCACTGTGTCTGGTCAGACAAATGCCTCTGAAAAGATGATCGGAATCATCTTCTCTCCATGAGAGAGTATTGCCTAGGCTTCATGGGATTCTGTTCCACTTAACCTCTAATTTGGGAATGCCATATGGCATGTTGCTTTAAAGGCTGATGCTTCCTGTTGTATGCAGCAGATTTTGGAAAATGATTTTCACTAAGTGAGCAAGAGATGGAGCACTTTGTATTCCTCATACATCCAGTACTATTAAAGAAACATATTGGGGCAGACAATAAACATTGCTCAAACACTGTTTAGTGCCTCTTGCAATACCTTAATACCACCATCTGGTGAGCTGAAATCATGTTACAGCTTATTTGTAGGTTCTTTTATATAATTTAATGGGCTTGTCTGACAAGGTTTTGACCAGAGAGCCGAACCTCCAGAAACAGGATTGTGGTGTGAGTGCTGAAACACTGTGTGCTTGGCTTGCTTTGTTTCCTGTAGCTAGGTGGGTGTAATAGAAGAGCACTGGGAATTCTCATCTCATGGGTAGGATTTTGGTGTCCTGCTGAGCCTCTAGAAGAAAAAACTGCAGCTCCTGTTGCATTCTAAAAAAGCCTGTTGCTGGATGACTTGTGACAGGTTTGGCTCATGCAGGCTTTTTGAATCTGCCTGGTTACTCTTAATTAGTTGTCTTGGGATGCTTATCTGATCTCCTAAATTCCAGACCTCCTAAATTTCATGTCATGGATCTGAGCCTTGTGTTTTTAAGGGCATACTAAATACACCATGCTGATTAGTGTCATCATAATGTAAACTTATCTAATGAATGTTCTTTGTACTCACTTCTAATTCCACCATGTGGCGAATAAAATCCCCTTTTAAATTGTTTCTTCATCAGTTATTGATGAATAGGGTTCTTAAACTGTGAAACAGCTCTCCCAGACTGTCCTTCTGGTTCTGTTCCAGCTTAAACATTTTTTTGGTTTGGAATAAAATCTGAGCATCTGACATTTCTGAAGAGAAATTGGACTTGACCTGAGCCTGGCATTAGCTGCTGTTGCTCCTGTCTCTTTGAATTGCATCCAATTTGAAATGAAACCGCTACAGAAGACACTGGCAAGTGCAGAAAAATATATCCGAACAATTAAGTGTTATTTCAGTTTTTCCTAATTGTAATGCTTTAAAATCCCATAGTATAAAGTCTCAGACTAATGATTAATTGTTCATAATTAGCAAATAGCCCAGTGGAAAAAAAGAGGGTTTCTTTTTCACTGGCAGAATAAAAGGAAGGAAAACAACTATCTTGATTCTCATCCTGTGGGGAAGATTGTCATTATTATGAATCAATTTAGACAATTTATTATTAACAAAGACAAGTTTAAGAGCAAGGACAAATGTTGATAGCCCCAGCCTGCATGTTCACACTCTATTATACTGTTATTTCTTTGATAATAATTCCTCCTAGGACCAGGAGTGACCATGTCCTTTTAGCAAGAAATCCTTTGCAGCTAAAAGAAAAAGGCAATGTATCCTCTTGTGCTGTGACCTGAGGTAAAGATAAGATCAGTCTTAAACAACTACTCTTTAAAAGGTATTTATTCCCTCATATGCCATGGGAGAAAAGAAAAAAGTACAATAGAGGAAAGGACGATTACTTTTTTACTCTTGACTGAATCATCTCTTTTCAGTGTTTGTAAAATACGTGACCATTTCATATTAAAAGGAAATTAATTTTTCTGTTAGGCATTGTGAGACACTGAAATGGCATTTGGGTTTGTCCAGCAAGGCTTATTTGTTAAACCTGCTTGTTCACAATTCAACCAAAATAATGATAAATAAATTATCCCATTTAAGGAACAGTTGGATATTATGGACATCTTATTCCATGGAGATAGGCTTTCTAATTTGTTTTTCTAATAATTTTAGGAGCACTATAGGATGGAAGGACTCTAAATTAGGTTTAAGCAATGGTCCAGTGGCAATATGTAATAGTGTGGATCCCTGTGTAGCTATTCTTACCATCTTAATAATCTTTTTTCTTTGATATTTTTCAAATTAATGTTCTTTGAAACTTATTTTGTTATTTTTAATAATTGGTTGCACAGAAGTTGTAATTGTCAGGCTCACTTTGGGTTTTTTATTTCATATTTTATTTATAAATGGTTTTATGTTTTACTCCTTCCTAAATTACCTAATTATTTCCAAGCATTGCTTCAGAAAACTTCAATGCATAATGCTTGGACCAGTTACCTTGGTTTTCATCTATTTTTTGATTTTTTTGTCTCACTCTTTGCAAGCAGGAATTGCTCAGCTGTCTGTTTTGTAGCAGTACAAGATGCTTTACTAAAAGGAGGTTATGCACCCTCTCAGCCCTGGGACAGCATATTCTCTGATACTTGGTGTTCAGCGATATTGAGCAGCACTTGTGTGCTAAATGTAGCCTGAGAGAAGTTCCATGACCACAGTGAAATACCTTACACTGCCACAGAACATTGTTTCCCCATCTCCAGTGAATGTTTTTAACTTAGTGCCACTGTTGCAGTGGGAAGCAGGATCCCATCATGTTGGAGAGTCTGGAGAAGTCACTCATGTTTGCCCAGCATCAGCTGGAAGCTGAGAGAGACTCCATGTGGCTAAAATGTCCTGAGGAAGGATCTGAGATGTAAAATCACAGATGTGGTTGCTAGAGGAAAAACGAGCAAGTGTATGTGATTGAATTTAGCTTGGTCGAAAGAAGCAGACTTCATCTCTCTTACTGTGTTGGACTGAAAGCCAGAGGTGGTGGAGGTGATTTCAGTGGCATGTGGGACTTTGCCATTGGCAGGTGTAAGTGTTCGTGTGGAAAAAAGGATCATCTCATATCTTGGTGACACAAATATGAACAATGTCACTCCTGCTCTAATATTGTAGCATTCAACTAAGCAAAAGAACACTGTATGTGTCTGTTACTTAAGCAACAAACAACAAAAATGTAAGAAAGCTTTTACTTTCACCATAAAGTTGAGTGTGCTAAAGGCAGTTTGTGCTACCAGGTTAGAGGCACTCTGATCATGTGGTGCTGCCTGATGTGTGAGCTGGTGGTTGATTTGTTCTTGACATCAACAGCTACATGAAGCCAAAAATTCCTAACTACACTTAGCCCTCTGCTAAGTGATTTCCACCCAGATGTCTGTAGGACAGACACCTGAAGGAGGAACTTGGCTGGAAACAGGCATAAAGGCCTCTAGGAAGAGGACCAGCATCACCTTTCTCTCCACTGCCCAGCAGGATGAGCTGCAGCAGGAGGAGCTGCACCCACCATCAGCTCCCAGCATACGGGAAGGGTGCTGGCAGCTCCTCAGCAAGGCTGGTCTGCTAAATGTGTGTGTGCCTGTGAGTGCAGAGGGGAAAGAGGGAGCTCTGTCTGAGGGATGGCTAATTAGCTGCCCCAATTCCCCAAGCTGGTGTGCTAAGCAGTGTAGCTTGCTCTATACTTTGCAATTTCTTCTCCCTTGCAAAAATAAAGCATCTGCTGTCCCTTTCCTCCCCCTGCAGAGGCTTTTAGCTGAGCATGTGGAACAAATGCTTCTTCCCCAGATGTTTTCACTTTCCCTTGTTTGTACTGACTTGAGACAGACCTTGCACTGTCGTTCTGCTCCTGTCCCTGCTGTGGCTTATCCAAACCTACTATTGACATCTGCTGTTGTATGGTGGGAACAAGGATAATGGGCTGAGAACCTGATCTTGCAGTAAGTTCTACTCCCTCTTCCAGTGGCATCAAGGTTTACAACTCAATTATTTTCTTCACTGCCCCTGAGTATTTTATTTCACATGATTATTGATTTTGCCTTCCAGTATTTATCATGTTTGATCAGTAATTAAGCAGTGACAGAGGGGTTATTCAGTACATGCTTTTTGGTGAATTGATACTCTTATGTATAAAGTACAGTTCTACAGACAAAATTAGGCAACTAAGTGAACCAATATGCAGAAGATCACAGCTGTTCATTCCTCCCTCCTTTTTAAATAAAAAAAAAAATTCACATGGCACTTAATATCTTCTAGTATAACACAGGGATTAAAAATATTTTTAAATTACTTTGTGCTTGTTTGAATACTCAGAACCTGAAAGAATACTGCCATTACATTAAGCATGTGTTCAAATCTGAAACAATTAGATACAAAAATATCAGGTTGATGTATTCACTATAATACATAAAGTTGTGCATTCAATCCATTTGACTGTTATTTTTATATTGTTAATGAAAAATTTCAGGATCCTTCCATATAATGAAATAATGACATATCCTGTTTTTAAAAGCTAAAATGAACACTATAAACAGCAGTGTTCATACATACATTTTTTTATAGTCTTGAGAAAGCTTGTTGAAAACAAGTCAATAGAACAATTGTGCATTTAATTGCTAATCTATTTTCTGTTTTATTAAATGCTGAGCGTTGTTTTCCTAATTCACTTACATTGTAATGGGTAATCAAGTAATGATCAGTGGCTTGTAATTTAAAAATAGCCTAATTGTATGGAACCTTGAAAGCTAAACAAGACCTGACATCTGAACGGTCAATTATGAACATACATAACTTTTTTCCCCAAGAAACAGTAATTGTTTTGTTGGTAACTGGTGTTTAACATACCAGATTATTTCTTTCCAGTCTGTTCTCAGCACTTCTGTAAACTGACTGCAGCAGCCTACAACCTATTAGCTCAGAAAAAGTGAAATTGTGAGTCTGCTTCTGCAAACTGACAGTGCCAGCTGAGGTGTTATTTTATAGTTTACCAATTCCTCAGGTAGATACTCACATGAGCCAGTAAAGGAAACAATGCAGGAGTGTAAGTCAAAGCACAAATTTCATTCCTGACCAGTCTTGTAGTTTTGTTTCCCCAAGGTAATAGCTCATTTACTTAGTGAAGCAATTGCATTAGAGACTACACCCTACGTGCAAAAACTGCAGCTTGCTTTAAGAAAAAGTGTATTATTTAACAGCAGCATTGGAATCCTTCACCACACAGAAAGCCCTCACAGACAGCTGCACACACCAGAGGTGTGACTAGAGGACTGACAATCTGCAGCAGCTTGCAACTGCATGTGATGAAAAGTCAGCCACTGTATGGTTGAATTCAGAGCTGAATTGGTTATCACTATATTTAAACAAGGAAAAAGAAGAAAATATTTGGCAAAATTCTGTTTTTCTTCCAGTTGTGTTTAAATCCTCAGTGAAGGGCTTCAGATAATATTTGGGCAGTATGAATTTGTAAGTAGGATGGCAATAAGGTGATTCTAGAAATTGTATTACTTTTGAAACTATTAACTTGTCAGATGCTCCTGGTTTCTCCTTGGTTCAGTGGGAGGAAACAGACTTAATTAACTTTAAAGATTCTCCTCTAGCAAAAAACCCCAGTGTTCTTATTGTGATAATTCAAAGGCACACAGAAGAAACCAGAAAATTACTGTTTGTGACAGGAGTAAGCTGGAGATGTTTCCAATTTCCCTAAGTATCTGTGTCTCCATCCTTTAAATATGAGGATTATAACACTGATACATTAAAAAGTATTTCAGGCAAAAAGTAAAACCCCAAAAATGGAGAGGAAATTACTGCAGTTCAAAAGATAAAAATCTTAAGTAGGCCCCTGAAGGGGGCAAGGGAAGAATCAAAATATGCCAGGGCATTAGAAAATTCTCACAGTGACCTGTCTTCCTTCTGTAGTTCAGGACCTTACTGCAGAAGATGACAAAATATGTTTAACATGAATTCAATTGCAAACTGTAAAACTCAGAGTCCTTATTAATCTGTGACTGAGTAATTCTGTTCCTTTTAGCTAAAGTTTTAAATAATAATCTTTTACTTCACAATTGAGTAATCACTCTTGAAAAGCAGCAGGTGCAATGGAATAGAAAAAAATGGAAAAGGGCGTTATGCAAGCCAACAGCCATTGATTTATTTATACATATTTATACAGTATCTAGAAACAAATACAGCAGATTAGGTGGCAATGAACATTAATTGGCTTTGGCGTGGAATTGGGGGAACCCCAAGAATGTAGATTTGATATAAATGTGTGTTTAGGACATATTGAAAATTAGGAAAATGTGCCCTAAAATTTTGAAATGAGACGGGTTTCTTTAGGTTGGCTATGAGCAAAGGCATTTAAAAACCAATTGGATGAATCTACTGGCACTCAGAGGATTGCTTTTCTGTCTGTTAGTGCTGGGCTCAAATGTATTCTTCACTACAATGCATTTGCTTTGTGTGCAGCAAACAGGGCTGACATTCCCTCTCAGAAGTTTTTCTTGCTGATGATCCTCTGATCAAGCAGCATTATGCCCTTCTGGGCATATTTTTGACTCAAGTCTCATGGCTTCAAAATAGTCACAGGTTAGATAGCAGACATTTTTCCTGTGGAATGAGGCAGGAGGCTTGGGTGAGCTGGCAAAGCATTTATTAAAGGAAGGAGTCATAAACTTCCTTCTTGCGTGCATCTCTCAACTGGCTTGACTCTGGTTGTCCCACCAGGTGCAGGAGCACTGTGAAGGTGTAGGGCAGCTCAGGGGGGCATTTACAGGTCTGTGCGGTGCTGGAGCTGCCTGGGCTTGGATGGCTACTCGGGTGTGAGGAGGAGAGAAAATTATGAGTTATGAGTGTGACAAGTTACAAATTCTGTTTTTACAGGACAGCTTCTGCTAAACTGTCACAAAAGTCAGAGCATAACTTACACTGGAATTTTGGTTTGCCCTGAAGGTTTGGTCCTTTATTAGTGCTCTAACTAAAAGTGGAGTGTGAGCCCTGAAAAAGTGGAGGTGGTTCCATAACTGAGTTATTGATTTGGAGAGGGAGGGAGATGATGATGGAAATTGTTTAAATACCATCATCTTAGTGCTTGTTACCTGCTCACTATTCTAAAGATTCAATTTCCTGCTTTGTTACTCTTTTGAAACTAAAATACAAATATTGTTGTATTGTAATGCAAGTACATAAAGCTGTTCAGACCCAAATGAATGGCAGACAAATTCCATTATTGTTTTTACACATCCACCGTTTCTGGGTGTTAGTTGAAGATTAGAGTCCATGTGCAGAGGAAGAATCCTATTAGCAGAATTCCATGGAAGGCTTTAGTTTGTTTGTGCCACCTGCAATCTGCCCTGCCTGTATCTTGCTTTTAAAGATTTTGAACTGTTTATTTTAATGGTGTTTACTGTGCTTCTTTCAGTCTTTCAGTCTCTGTGAGCTTAGGGAAAAGAAATGAAAAGTTCTGTTTTTGAATTGTCATTGTGGCTTAGGCTTTTGTTTTGTTTTAACCTGCGCCTTCAAAGGTAGGAATTAGCAGAAGCCTTGCAATGTAATATGGATAGCTGACCTTTTGAGTTCCAGATTGCATCAGGAAGGAAAGGGAAGTACTTCAAGATACAAAAGCATAAGGTTAAAACAAGGTTTAATAATTCCAGCACTTTGCATCACCGGAAACAAACACTGCAGATATAATTGTGCAGTGCTGTGATCAGAGATGGAAGAAAAAATGCAAATATATCCCGAACCATTAAGATGTTAAAGCAATGTTTTCAGCATCACTGTAACTTCAATTGTATTGAACTGTAAAGTTGAGTACCACAGAAGTAAATGCCAAGTGTGACAAAATAAAATGAGAGAGAGAAATTAATGCCAAATGGTATCATCCAAAGCTATTAAACAAGAATCAGACACAGCTACAGCATTCACTGTGTCTAATTCACTTGCATGCACTAATTGTGATAAGCAATTTAGCAACATTTCCTCTGTCCTGGATAGCGCAAAGGGTAATACATGAAATAATTGCAATAATTGCCTCTGGGTTTGGAAGTTGTATGTGAAAAGCAGGAATTCCTGTCTTGTTTTTGGTTTGGCTTGCTTTTTAACAGTGAGAATAAAATCCTAACTTTTTTTTTTTTAAACTGATGTATGTGGCATAAATCTTACTGATAATATTTTCACCACTCTGTTAAAAGAGTAATGGCTCATGGTCCAGCAAGTGTGAGGCCTGTTGTGCTGCCAGTACAGAAATATCGATTAAGAGACAGGTGCTGTCCCCAGAGAAATTGTCATCTGAGCATGGTATAAAACAGGTGGCTCACTGAAGTGATTTCATTTAAGTGATGTCTCTCTAGTGGGGAGGTGTGGGGCTCCAGAATCTTAGAAGGTAGAGGGAGAAAGAGAGAGAAAATTACCCCAATCCTTCACTGCAAAACTTTGAAGTAAATAGATCAGCAGTAGACTGTGAATTAACATTATCTGGTTGAGTCTGTTCTGAGCTGTGCCTGCAACCCTCTGCCCCTCACAGGCACATGGAAAACCAAATGGGAGAGCTGGCTCTGGGCTCCAGAGGCCTGTTTGGCCAAGCACCACCTTTTGTGGAGGACATTCAGTGAGTCAATGGTAAATTTAATTGTGTACGTACCACTTGCTGAGATGGGTGTGAGAGCTGCTTTTGTCACAAGAAACGCTCCCTGTGCTGCCACATTGTCTTGTGGCATCCGTGGTGACAGCTGCTTGGGGTGAGAGGGAAGTGCTGTGCTCCCAGCAGCAGGGCTGTGGAAGAGCATTGCTGGACTTAACATTAGCCTGGACTTTGGCTCTGTGGCCGAAGGAGGACAGTCTTTCATGACCCAGCTCTTCCTTCTGAGCTGCTCCTTCCCTTTCTGTAGCTGTTGACAGTCAGGAGCCTTCCTGCACTGCCTTGGAGCACCACATGCAGCATTCTCAACGTTGGATGGAGTGGCCTAAGATTCCATGGGTTTCTGCTTGTCTTGCAGTTGGAGCATGGAGAAACAAGGCTCATCTATCTTCTCTGTGTATAGTAAAACATTTCTTATGACTTTATATTGCTTAGCACAGGAGAAAAATTATAAACATCGTAAATGAAATTTGAAGCTTTCTCTGTTTGATCTTTGCCAGAAGGGGACAGGTGCCTTTTTTGCACATGCTGTGTCGGAGAGCAGACTGCAAGGCCACCCAACAGGAGCTTTGAACCTCAAACCTGGGACAGGTTAGACGCCTGATCCCTGAAATTGCAAAAAGATACATACTTCTATGCAATGCATTTTAAAATAAGGGTCAAGCCTGCTGCTAAAAACATCTTCCAGCATCAGTTTTTCATTCATTTATATGCCCTATGCAAGTGCTTTATTTCAAAATGACATTTGCTACTTTGTGTTGGTATTTAATGCAAGAAATTAGATATCTGTCTTAGGCACAAAGTTGTTTTCCTGTGACTTTATAACTTTAAATTCCAGTACCATGTTTTATCCAAAGCATTGTCACTCTGTGAAACAGAAAACACGGCTCATCTTGCACAGGTGTAAGACCATGTTCTCAGTAGGTCTTTGCTCTTCATATTTGTGCTGTTGTTTCTTTCTAATCTAGAAGTAAACTTGCTTTGAGGATATATAGTTAATAATTGTAAAAAGCTGTTAAATGGTATTAAGATTTCATTTGCTAAGCTGACATTTTAAAATAGCATTTTGCCCTACTTGTAAATCATGCTTTTTTGTGTATCTTATGGTCTACAGCTCTCTAAGTTTTTCAGGCACTTGCAGATGCTCAAGATGTGAACTGCACTCAAGTAATGAAATAATGATTTCCCTGCTTCATGATGCTCACAGGTGCGTTAATACTGCACTGAAATGTGAGCTTGCCATGTTAGTAATGCACAGGCTAGCCAGCCTTGAAACTGTCCCTCAGTAGCTCACAAAGATTCTGTAAAAACAGGGTACTTGAACTTAACTTTACAGTTATTGCTGTCTTTTTTTTAAAATAAAGAAAAGTGAAAATCAGACCTTAAAGCCAGCTAAAGAGAAGATAATATTTCTTGCGGACGAAAATTTTTGTGCAGTTTAAGACCCTAAATAATCCCATGCTAAAAAGGAAAAGAAAGGACAAAATCTAATTGCACTACAAATATAGTTGCAAAGTTGTAGTGTTCATATGCTTGGCCTCTCTAACCTGCCCTCTGGACCTAAGAGATTGTCCTTTTCATGTGCCATGTGGTGAGCAGTTTCTGGCAGAGGTATGACTATGCCTTGATGGTGAATGTCCTTGAACAACTTTAATGTGTATAAGCTTAGTTTATCTAAACTTTTTATTGCAGAGGGTATCTTGTACAGTAAGGCTGGAGCTTGCTGTCATTGCCATGAAATACTGGTTTTCTGTCCTTATATTATTTTAGTGCTTAGTGAACACTTAGTAACAAGATGTTCTCCTTACTAAATGCAGAAGACGCTTCCATTAATAGAGGAGCCCTGAATCTTGTGTTGTCAATTTTGACATTGCTTACCAACTTTCCTGAAGGTTGTGCTGTCTTAGTGAAGTTGGCAGACAGCAGCACAACCCATGTTGTAGGGTAACCACTGCCAAATGCAGCATCTCTACTGAAAGCTGTGCTCTCCAGCAATTCAAGCAGAGGGCACGACTGAGGCTCAGGCAGCAATTTTGAAACCACTGCAGGTAGTTGCTGGAACTTACCTGCTTTGACAGGACACACAAATTATTTCTCTTCACCAGGAAGGCTCTTGGGTATAGAAGGACTGACTTAGTGGGCTAGGTATGACCTAGGGTGTTCAGCTGGAAATTATTTCATTAATGTCTCTTAGATTTAATTTTTAAAATTGAGATGGGGGAAAGGGGGCCAGGGAAGAAACCTGATTATTCATGTAATCTCTAATGAGGAGCATCTGAACAGAATATCCTGGGTTAATATGACATCTTTTTGAGAGTTTCCATGCCCTCCTTTACTGGCTGTGAGTTTGAGACATTTAAATTAAAAAGTTCTGACACATCCTGCTGTCAGTGTTCTATTTTCTGAGATTAGGTTTTTCTCCTCTTCCTATGGGGGATTATGACCAAGTATTCCTGTCAATTGTTGTGGTATAACACGGGAACAAGGAGACTGCAGACAGAGGTGTTTATGGGTTTTTTGGCCATTCTTGCCCAATAATGCCCTTCTGCTGATTCTTTGGAGCAAATATGGAGAAGGGGGTGTGTGAGAGGCTGGGCAGGGCTGAGGGAAGGTCTGTTTAACCTAAAACTGAACAGGACATTGGTAATTTTCTCAATTTCCAATGATCATTTTATTTGTCACGCTCTACAGTGAAAGCTATACAAGTGTTGGTAGCAGAAATAAAGCATTTTGTGTGGCTTTAAAGAGATTATTTTTGTCACCAAATACTGCCTCCTACAAAATGTATTAGTTCTTTTCACTGCATCAATATAATTAGTTCAGTCTGTTAACCAGTTTATTTCATCTAATACTTTCTTCTGCACTTGTAACACAGTTACAAAAAAAAATTACAAACCAACTGAAAACAATGCAAATAGATTTGTTTGCTGTTTCTTCTATAGTGGCAGTTTGCCAGAGATGACATGCTTTGCTAAATGTCACTAACTATTATGTATTTAGGACTTAATTATGCCTTTAAGGCACTGGCCCTTTCAGGGAAGAGTAGATAAAATTGCTTCCTTGAGAGCTTTCAGCCACGCTCTGCCTGAGAAAACATGACTGCTGGTAGCGTGGTGGGAAATGAAAAGGCGAGTTGATCATCTATCCAAGATGATGGAGCATATGTTCTTGCCCACACCTCTTAGCTCTGCTGATGGATGAGTTATCTCACTGCTGTGGGCATTAAATAAACCTTGATTAAAGCTCTGTCTGCACCTGTGGCCTCAAATGCTCTTTTTATCTAGAGCTTGTAATGTGGAAGAAACTTTCAGGCTACAAGTCTAAGACCCTTAATACTCCTGGATTTTCACACAGAAAAACATAATGTGAATGGTTAATTAGAAAATAAAAATGCTCACTTTGCAAGGTTTTTTTCCAACTAACACTGAGCCAGGAGGGCTGAAAGGCTGAGAGTCTAGACTGGGACCTTGTTGATCTCTAAAGAGACTGTTGACCCAGGACACACGATTGCTGCCAGCCTCTAATTCTTAACTTGAAAATATCGTATTTCATAGCATATTTATAAACTTCAGAATATATTCAGAGGCAACTCATGGGAGCACATCTAAATCAGGATTATACTGCACTGTGGAAGCATGTAGGATGTAGCTGTTGAATAATTTAATGCTTTTTTGCTCTACCAACTTTTTAGTCTATCCGTTTTCCTTAGCATTTAGTCAACTCTCAAAGGTTCCCTTTCAAAACTCAACTATTACAAACTGTTGCAGATGTGAGTCTAAGTGCTGTCAGTAGCACTGGATTTCCCAAGAGCTGTCTCTCATGTCAGGTAATTTCATTTAGAGTTTTAAATCTTCAGACAGTAACTCATTGACAAAAATATATCTCCGTTTCAAAATCTGCATGACCCAGGTTACAAGAGCAACAAAACCTAAGATGGGCAACAGTGTCCAAGCTTCTTCTTCCAGTGCTTCCTCATGGTCCATAAAATTGCTCTGTAGAGTAATAGTTTAAAGCTTCAGGAGTCTGACAGCTGCCTCTTCCCTGCCATAGCACCTCCCACCTCTAATGTGAGCTTCCTCCAACTCGCCTCTGCTGGACATCTTCACTCAAGCTCTTCTCCAGGGCTGAAGGGTTTGAAGAGATGGAAACAGCACCTGTCTTTGAAGGCACCTGCTCTCCAGTCATCAGACACTGATTTAAAATCCTCGCTGATTTCTGGAAAATTCTTTTTGGAGTTTTTTGAGTACTTAAGCCTGCTATTCATACACGTATAAAAATTAGAGGTGACTGCAGCAAATCCTTTAATAATATTTGGTTTGTGCATACTCAAACACATCAGGGCTAAAATATTACAGCTTAGAAGAAAGTAAGTAGCATATGCTTCAGTCTCAAACTGTGTCTTGCAAACCAAAAATAGCAGAACCTGAGTTCTAATAAGTAAAACAGAAAGAACTGCTGTTCACATGGATTGCTTGATTTTACCCTTGACTTCAACAGAGAAAACATCCTAAAACCATTATATATTCCTTGCTGTAATATAAATAAAACACAAATGCCTTCTAACTTACTGTCATCAGTGATATTTATGTAAAGCACTGGGTTTACAATGGTACATTATTTATTATTGAAATTATATTTAATTGCACTGAAATATTGCTCACTGCATGCCTCTTCCCATTCTATTATAAATGCATCTTAGTATGCTCCCTGCTTGCAGCTGAAATAATAAATGATTTCATAAGTTGAGTTATTTGTGGGATACTGGAAATAGGTTTTCTGTCAGTACAGAGACATTTTATGAACTTGTTATGGTGTGGGTATTCATTGCTTCCTCTCTTCTGGCAGAATACATCTCTGGACAGCAGTATCTAGGACTAAAATATTTTGGAGGAGCTAATGTTAAGAAGAATATTGAGGGTAGACATCAAATTATAGTTTTGCCCAAGATTTTAGCTTTACTGACACATATTTAATAATATTTCACTAAATACCTTCAAATATGTGCCTTATAATTACATCTTTGTTCTTGTGTTATTTCATTGCCACCAGTGCTTTTAAAACAGATTTTTCTCCATCATAAAATTTATCTGTTTGTATTAATAATGGGAAAACAATACATCTGGTATAATGGTTGTCATGAAAAATATTGAAACGGTGCCGCTTCTCACAGAAAGTATTTTCCCAGTACTTAGGTGAAACACAAGATAACACTAATGCTAAAATATTTTCAATTTTCTAAATAGCAGATTTTCTATGTAGTAATTTTACAGACTATTAGATGCTTCATGCCATCTTAATAACAAGCTAATATTCCTCTTCTTGAAATGCTATTAAGACTACAGCATGATATGCACAAAACTTAAAAGATTTCAGAGTTCAACAGGCTTATGAAACCCAAACCTGGTGTGCTAGTATATGAAGTGATCATTCCTTTCTTTCCATTTCCTAATTCTTTCCTTTCTTTTCCTATTCTTATTTCTGCCTTATTCAACACTTTCTATGAAAGGCATTTTTTCTCCATCTTTCGGTGTGTGGTCACATGTATTATTAACTACTTGCTATTCTAGCCCTGCCATAAAAAACCCCAGACATGTTAATGTATGGCTGGGCTTGTGTATGGCACTGTCATCAATTGTGGTATTGTGACAAATATTAATGAATTCATCCTTAAATTTGGTCTATTATAGGAGGCTGTGTGTATGAGAGAGAAAAATATCTGTCATTAGCTATAGATACATTTTAGACACGAGGCTATGAGATGCAAGGCTAATACTATAAACTTGTCTGACACTGAGAACTCAGTGAATTTTATTTTTGAAGTACGTGGTAAGTTAGGAAACCTTTTCAAATCGCAAGGTGAGTGCATGAGTACTTGTCACTTCTGCAAGTCACTCTGTGGGTATTGGTTATTTGGTGTCTGTGTAGTTGATGCACAGAAAAAATGAAGGGCTGTTAAAGATTAAAGCATTGTCAAAGGAAGTTAGAGGTGGTTGAGTGCTCAGGGATCTGTTCATGGTGGGTTAATGCAGGGCCTGGATAACAAGCTGGGACCAAATAAACCTTGTTCCAGAGGCAGTGCTGTCAGTGTGGTGCTGACAGCAGCTTGGGTGTGTGCACAAGCCCAGCTTTGGAGCTCTAACCTGCCTCTGCCCGGGGTGCAGGGCAGGCAGAGGAAGTTGTGGGAGTAAGATGGTAACAATTGTCCAGTGTTATCCTGTTGTTATCCTGTATTAGCCAGATGTTGTCTCTTGAAAAATGTGCTAGATTTGTATGCTCTTGGATAGAGTTTCTTAAGCTGGAAACTTTTAAAAAATTTTACATATGAAGGTATCAGTTCTAAGAAGAAGTTGGTACCAAGTGCAGACCTGTGCAGTTTAAGCTAATGCAGTAACTCCATGAGGACAGGGTACTGAAGAAAGATGCAATGTGCTTTTGGCTTCATGAGAAAGGAATAATGAGGGGATGAGGCTCCTGGTTTAGGTTATGGTTGTGTAGCAGTGCAGCCTTCAGTAGGATTCTGCTTCTGCCACTGTATCATCCTCCATTTCTTTCATCTGTCCCTGCAGCTCCCAGTACCTGTGTCCTTCTTCCCTTGCCCTTTGCCAACACATCTGTGTTTTCCCATAGTGCCTGTAATCCTCTATAGAGCTGTTTCTTTATCAAACTGTCCTGACATCTTTCCTCAGTCATTATTTTTTTTAGGTCTTTTTCTGTGCTTGATTATTGTTTTTCTCTGCTTCTCTTTTTCTGTTTCTGCACTTCTTAGGATGTCAAGAGGAGAATTATCTTTTCTCTTCTTCATTACTCCTCACTGTTTAATAAGTCAAGCTGCTTGAGCGCAAACTCCAGAAGGAAAAATAATTGGGCACAGCAGACAGCAGTAAGGGCAACAAAATTTTCCATTTGGGATGGTCAGGCAGGTAAAAGATATTACACGCTCAAATAGTTTCATTCTGTAGTGGTAGACCCCACCCTTTGATCTATAAAAAAATGTGTTTCTAGCCTGAAATATGCCTGTAGTTAACAATCCTGTTTCTCTTAGGCTTTTGGGCCATTTAAAGAAGGTTTAGGTTTATATTGCCTTAGGGATCTGAATGCACAAACTAAATCATGATTGCATACTCAGGCTTTATTTTTAAAACAGTTGCTATGATGAGGTGACTGATTAGTGCTATGGATGCTCTAGATGAAATACAGGGCTAAATATAATGCATTTCAATGCTAATTAAAATCTTGCACTTTAGCCAGTAGCAGACACTGGGTGTTCTCACTGGGTGAGTCAGTTCCCTCCCTTTTCTCTCACATCAGAAGACCCATCTCTGATCCTGTAATTTGTACCATTAATTATTAGTAATGGCAATGCACAGAACTCAATGAAAAATGAGTTTTTCTTTACTGAAGTAGTGTACATTTTAATTTCTGCCGGTTGATGGTTGTCAATTTATGGTTTCTTCTTTTTTTGAGGATTTTTCCTTTTAATTCTTAACAGAAGTGGTAGAGATGGTCTTTTCAGTTCTTATTTGTGATGATTGTAAATTTGTTACTGTGGCAATTATACTGCTAACAACATATAGCTTACAGAAACATTTACTAGTGTAGTATGTGACATCCTAGAATAGTGTTTTCACTGAAGTTGTCAAATGTGCCATAAATTTCGGCTTACCAAACTGACAAAAACCAGTTTCAGTCACCATCAGATGCAAGATTACAGGGTAAACTGTCTCACTTTGTGTTAGCTATAAATCTTAGTTTTCAGTTGGAATACAGAGATAAACTTGGCATGTTTTGTCAGCTAATGGAAAATAGAAGCTATTGTTACAAGTTTTTGTTACAAGCAATGGTGACAGGACCTGGTAGCAAAGAGCAGCTCCAGAAAAAAAATTATTAATAACATATAGCACCTTCAACAGGTAAATTCTAGCTTGAACAAAACTATATCCTAGTTTAATAACTGCAGGGGGTGGAGAATCTACCACAATTAACATACTGCTTGACTGTTTTTATCATAAAAGAGAAAACAGTAAATCATGCCTACAAATTAGATCCATGAATTGGTGATAAAGTGTGAGATCTGCTACCTTTCCTGGCTCAGCTTTGCAGAATTCAACTTCCTTCTACCACACATAAAGACTTGGACAAAAAATGTTGGTAGACTCTCACTTTCTGAACTCACTGTGCTTGGTTAGTAGAGATTATCAGCAGCTCTACTGCCTTGAAGGCTGAGAGGTAGAGTCTGGTACTTTAACTGGAGACTGACACATTTTCTGCTGAACAGAAAAATTGCCATTTTCATGGGAAGGGGACAGGATTCAGAGGAAATTATTCTAAATACTTGGTCATTACTAAAAAAATTGGAATGAACATAAGTGAGTATTTTTAATACTCATGAACAAGTACTGTGTTAGCAAAACCAGAACACTTATAACTGCAAATAAGGCACAAGATGTGAAGTTTTATTATAGTGTAATGGTTTCCAATGTAGGAACAAGCCTGTAGAAGGTGTTGAGAGGAAGGGTCAAGGCCAAGAGAAAATTTTACTATTAGGAAACTTTATGGAAGAAAGAGTAGAAGTAAAGGGAGGGGGTGCCAGATTTTTCTCATTTTTCTTAAAAAACCTGTTATGCTAAGTGTTTTTCCTTTGACTTCTTGAAACAGTATTTTATTCTGCAATGTATTAAGCTGGCTTTTAGTTTTGAACGTCTTCTACCATATAACAAGTATAAAGATTTGCATTCTGAAGGAAGTGATTTGATTTTAGTGAAACAGTTATTTTGACCTGAAAAATACTGTTCCGGAAACTTGTGGGATAGGAAATGGTAACCCCATGTGGTAATGATACTTGGAGCTGTGCTTGACTGAGACAAAAATAGGTTTGGCTGCTGGTGTACTCTTGCAGCAAGACTGCACTTTAATCAGGATGAAGAGGATTGTGCAGCCAGGAAGCAGGATGATGTGGTATGAGTTCTACCTAATGAATTCAGGTCTGTTATCCTGAGCAGAGGAGAGGCTGTTCTGCTTACTGAAGGCACTCAGGATGGATTGAAGCAGGAGGAGAGAGATTTTTACCTTGGCAAACACAGTTCAGAGCTGTGGCTGTCCCAGATACTTGTTAGATGAAGGATAAAATCACTCTGTTCCTGTCAATTCAACCACACTCTGCCTTTTCCTCTCCCTTCTTCCATGTAGCTTCCCTCCATCTGTCTTGTACTGTGGATAACAATAACCCGTTGCTCTGTCTCTTTAGTGTTGTTTTTGTAGCCCCATGTGTCCTTGCCCCACCAGTGCTCTCCTGCACATTTCTAAGACCTGGGCACTCCTTCATATCAATAGTGTTTCACATTTCCATCGCATAAACATCCTCCTGTTGGCCCCCAACACCTGCAGAGTCATTCTTGATTTTGCTTGTTGGCTGTTCTGCTGCTAAAACCACTTTCCGAGCTTGTTGTGCTGCCAGTGCTCCCAGTTTGTGCTCACTTTCCTTTCTCTGGCATTGCAACAATCAAACTAATTGTCTCCCTACTTTCCATTACACCCTCATTAATGACACTTTGCCTCCTGCCCTGGTTGTCCTATGGCTTGAGAGGCAACAGTGATGCAAGAAATAAAGAACAACGTGCAGAGAGCTTACGGACAGAAACCAACAAGAAATGGCAACTCACAACTGTGAGGAGTGATAGGGAATGAAAAGACCCTCACCACGAGGGCATTGGCAGGGGGTGGTTTGAAAATCACGATATTAAGCACCAAGAAAGAGAATGGAGCAGGATATAGTTCAATGGCTGGCTGAAAGGGATCTCAGCCATACTATCCTGCTGAAAAGGAGGAGTCACACTTCCATCAAAGGCTCTCCCACCCCTCTGGCACTGGCAGCAGCTTTCCCACAATATGCATTGCTGATTCAGCAATGATGAGCTGCCAAAGAAGGGGTGGGGAAGGAATAGAAACTGCCATAAAAGCATCTCTTTAGCAAGTGCATTTAGTATTCTGAGGAACAAAGAGGTAATCCAGTACCTGGAGGAGATAGTCTGTGTGGGAGGGATCTCTGATGTTTTACTGGGTCTTAATAGCTCTAGAAATAAAACATGGGGGAAAAATATATAACAAAGTAACTGGGAAAGGAGTAAAATACCACATCCTTCCTTCTCCCTAAAAGAATTAGGAGGAAAAGGGAATGGTCGTACTGAGCAACTGAGTAACTAAATATACCTGATAAGTCAAAATGTCCAATACAGTTGTCAACTTCAATTTTGCACATGGCTTCAATCTAAGTGGGGAATTATTTTGCTGCTGGTTTGACTGCCTTTCTTCTCCACCTCCTCTTCCCTCATTTCATCCATCTGTTGTGCCCTTTCATTCCTGAAGATATCTTTTTTGTAAGAGTGGTGATCCCTTAGTGTACGATTGTGAAATGCTGAAGATAACAGGACCTTGATCTCTGCCTGAGGCCTCTACCTGTCTCTACTGACATTTCCAGTGAGTCAGAGTCTATCCAGATGAGAATATCTCTGCTACCAGAGCCCCATTTGTGAAGGATACAAAAATAAACCATGCTCACCAAGAGCCTGCTTTCAACTGAGGCAAGGCCTCTTCCAAATGAAATGTTCATTTATTATACGGATACTGAGTGTTTGTTAAATTCACTGATGTGCCTGCCTTGAAGTAATAGGGCTTGATAAAGTGGAGAAAGAAAATTTAATAGAGAATAGCCTCGGGACATTCAGTCTTCTCCAAATTACATTTTTGTATATAAATACATAGACAAGTTAAGACTTTATTAGAAATTTTACAGTATTTTAATCAGCAATCATGACATTTTAGGATGAACTACAAATTGATAACTAGCAGGTAGGTAGCGAGTAAGAGGATTTGTAAGTAATGGCACATTCTGAAAAAGGTGATATAAAAATGTGCTGGAGAAAATTCTAGCTACTGGTTAGGTCTGAAGCAAGGCTTTCTGCTTAACTCTGAACTTTGCTTGAAGTCTGGATCCAGTTCATGTCTTTTGTAATATTAGGGTTATATAGCTGTCAACCTCACTATATTTCTTATTTCAGCTCTATTTATTTTGAATCCTCATTTTCCCATACTCATAACTTTCAGTCTGTTTTCTTCCACTCTGACAATTGTAAGAGAGCCTTTAAAACCATGACCAAATTTTAGTAGCAAATCTATTTGTCATGTCTGAGTAGCTTCTTAATTACTAGTAAATTGTTTGATGTCTTGTCTTAATTGACACTTGAACTGTGCTGTCAGCTGAGTGTGTTTTTGTAACCCAGCCAGCCTCCGTGTGGAAAATCAGCTCTGAGAAAGCTGGAGCCCTTTACACCTTGCACATTTCTGGGGTTTAGCAGACTTTTTAGCTGCCAACCAGTTGAACATCTCAGAGTGATTATTTGTTTTTCAAGATGCCACAGATTGTCTTTCTTTGGTGTGTGCTCACAGCATTTGTTGGTGCTCTGGGCAGATTTGTCCTCAATATGTCTGAATTCTTTTCTCTTGTGTGCATTTGTTTCCTCATTAATGTTTGGTGGTTTCTGTGAGTTCTAATTATCTTGGAAAAGAGGCTGCTTGCACAGTGGTGGTGGGGTTTTGCCCAGCTGACTGAGCTGCTGCCAGGCACAGCCAAACCATCACTGCTCTGGAGGGCTTTTTCCTGTGCTGAATGAAGTGCTGTGTGTAACACAACCCTTCTTCCTCTTGCTGAGTATAGAAAAATAGTAAAATTATTCATTGTAAATCATCACAATTCAATCTTTGTGTATTAAGTCTCTCTCAATGTCATTTGAGAACTTTAAAACACATTTTAATAAACATTATTTTGAAAGTAATTTTATAGAGAAAATTCTTACAAAATTATACCTGACTGTATATTCAGCTTGCAACTTCTGTGGTTTGAATTTCTGAATGGATTAGTGCTAGAGAAATACCCCTGCTGGCAGCAGATATGTGGGAGAGCTTGGGATGTGCTTCTTGCTGGTGTTACCCTGGCAGATACAGCCTATAAAGCAACAAACCATGAAGAAGGAGGAAAAAAATTAGTTGGATATTAAAAAAAAAGTCAATTAAAGGAATAGAACCATGATAAATTTTTTCTAAGTAAAAGTAAGAGTCAAGTAGAGTTGAGTTATGAGTTTTCTCAGCAAGCATTTGTTTCCCCCAGCCCTCTTTTGCATTCTTTACTCAGTAACATCTGTGGTATGTTCTATAACCTCCCCATGCAGCAGTATTTTAATGCTACTTGTCATCTTTCTGAAAAGAGGAAGAAATATGATCAGGAGACAGAATGAGAAGCTAAACAACTGCCTTCTAAAGTGATTTTAATACAGTGAGGAATTGAGTGCAGAGGTATTTTAATAGAACTAAAAAGATTTATTGCCACTTTGTCTTAAGTATGAAGCTACAGCACTTGCAAAATGTGGTGTCCTTTGTTTTGGAATCAGGAGCTGGTGTTTCTGAGATGGCCTTGTTGTAAAAGCAATTGCAAATAGAATTTTTTATCCTAAAAAATTAGAATCTGCTGTGACATATATTTGTTTTCTTACCTATCAAGCAAGTGAGACTAATGATATCCATGAGACTGCTCATGATGCAAGTTACATCCTCAGTGGAAATGCAAGTGATAAGTTCAGCTCCTACAAAGGAAATGAAATTTTAAAGGAAAAACACATGTACTTCTTATCTTTAATTGATAGCTCTAAATATAACTCTTAACAAGTTCTATAATAAAATCACTTGTTCACAGTGCAAAGGATTAAGAAATTGTCTCTTTATGACAAAACTGTCACCTAAAGATGTTCGGGTTTATTTTTTCTTCCTAGCAGAGCCTTAAATAATATTTCCAGAAGAAAACTAGAAAGAACACTAAATCTATTTGTTAATGATTATCCACTGTGTAAACACAAATATACCGTAGGGAGAATACAGGTTCCATGCAAGGTATCCATTTTAGAAAGCACATATCTTTTCACTGGGAAATAGGAGCAGCAGAATTTTCTGTTTTACATGTAGATTTGGTGCAGTAAATTGTAATTCTGTTGTGACTACCTGATGTCTGGACTAGGAAAATAAGTATTCATCATGTCTTAATGCATTGGGGGAAGGATGTAAATTTTACATTCCTTTCTCTTTCCATTTTTAGCATCAAGTTTCATTGAGATAATATTATTTTCTCTGCCTTTTGAAGAGCTTACTGCAACTTCAGAAAATCTCAAGACATCAGAAAAATACTTTTTTGTGATCCCTTTTGTTTATTTATTAAAAGATTACTTAATTGAATTCGTTCTTTCCAACTTGCATATGCTTATTTAAAAGTCGAAATCCAGTTGCCAAGCAAAATAAACACAGCAGGGTAAGCTGCTGTGGAAAAACAAGGCATCAATATGTAATTTTGTTGAACTGACAAAGTGAAATCATAATATTAACCTAATAATAGTGTCATAGGCAATCATAGCATTATTTAAATATTGTTATGGATTTATAGCCTTATAAGAGAAATTCCTCTGGTTTTGCCACAGAGATCCATGTTTTCTTCTTCACTTAAAGATGTTAATGATTAGTAAATGAGGCAGCTTGTAGCAAAGGAAGTAAGGCAGCTGGCTTTGTGCTAAATATTCTGTAATAGCCTTGGCTGCCTGGTGCAAGGGCAGTCTTGAATGTCTTCCTTGGATAGTGATGTTCTGCAGAGATCCTGGCAGGTTTCGTACCTGCACAAATGCTTTTAGTGTAGCACTGTGCCTGTAGGGGCACATCAGGCTTTCAAACTGATCTCAAAAGGACGTTATTTAGAAAAATTGATGTAGAGAGGGGGATAGTTTGGAGATACGAAACTCTGCTGATCGTTGCACTGTAATGAACCAACATAAACATGCAAGTAGCAAAACTGTTTGGCTGGATTACAGGTATTTTGATGCTATTTGCTTTTCTTATCTGATCTATAACACCAAAATCTTATAAACTGATCTGTCACAACCTGGCAACAAAAGTTCCAGAGGGGGGAGATTCATGCTATAATAGAGAGTGCTCTTTTTTGGTTTTTGGGGTTTTTTTTGGGGGGGTGGGGGGGGAGGGGTTGAAGCTAAGTATCAGGTTTTCTTACTCCAGCCTGGGTTGGATTAACGGGACATTGAGCAAAAATAAGCAGAAATTGAAATCTTTACTGTTTTGGGAAGCTTGAGGAGTACAACTTAGTTTTTGTTTTGTTTTCAGGAGTTTTTCAAGGGCTATAAAGTGGGATGTGCATTTTTAGAAGACAGCCTGCTTTATTTTTTACAGCTAAATCCATGTATAAAACAGCATATTACCTCTCCCTGGGAATCAGTGTGAAAGAATTTTTATCATTCTAAGTAGTGGCACTGTCAATTATCAGGCTTCAAACTCTGCAGAGTTTCAAAGGTGATGAGCAGTATTTTGCATAATTGAGCCCCTTCCTGTGCACCAAATGTAAGCTCTATTCAGGGAAACTGCACTCTTTTCTCTGACATAACCATCTGTGTTGGTCGTCTCCAACATAAGTACATTAGTCTTAGATTGCCCACCAGAAGTGGTGAGCCCAAATGCTACAACACTATTGAAAGGGTTTCCTTTAGTTGTGGTGTCTTTAGGTACCAAACAGGGAACTCTAGAATTGAGGCTCCTCTGTTTGTTGTTCTTACCACCACAGGCAGCTTGGGCAGCTGCTGAACTGCTGCAGTGAAAGCCAATTCTCCCCAAAACAAGGGTGTTTACAGAAGGAAAATATTATTTGAGGACTTTTCACAGGTGTGAAAATACTTTATCTCATTAACAAATTAATGCAGGATTTTAAGGCACTAGGATTTAAAGGATGTGTCTGTTGTCAGGAAAGTACACAGCATTGCTCCCCATGAAATGTTCAGGAAGAACAAGCTCTTGGTCTCTTATTTCCCTCTCTGCTTGGCTGGTTGAGGAGCATGTAAAGCACCACATCTGGGATGTTTCTGTCCTGGCAGCAGAATTGACAGAGCATGGTGTCTCCTGTGAGTCAGGATGATCTCATATCCTCACACATTGGCTTTTTGGGATTAACAGAGCCCTAAGCAGTGCCAACTTCTGTCACTGTAGCCCAGATAAAACTTGGCAGTTCACTAGGAGTTTTAACATATGAGATGGAAATGCTTGGGTTAAAAGAATAACCAGAAACTAATACTTGAGAGGTTGTGCAGGTGCTTCTCCTAATCAAAGCACTAATGCCTTTCATATTATGCAAATCCCATTGTATTACATGTGTATAAACTGTACAAATATTGTAATTCCCTAAGTAATAGAAATAATGTGATTTAGCAAGGAAAGGTCTTCTTTAAAGTGATAAGGCACTGTGTATAGAGCCAAGATGAAAATAAATGAGCATATTATAAGTCTTAAATTATCCTTCGTTGTCAACATTAAGCTGCAAGCTACCTTAAAACCTAATGTTTCATGATTTTTAAAATTATTGTAATGTAAAGCTGGATTCTTCTGCCTTTCTTCTGTGTCTTAGTCATGTGCTGCTCAAGGAGATCTGCTGCTGCCATGTGCTCTCTGCAAAGCCTTGACAAATAATGGATATGAGTATATATGAGCACGAGTTTCTCCTGTAGCTGCTGTGTCTTAGCACATGGCAGAGGGTTAACAGCCCAAGGTTTGTGCTCAGCTGATAAATCTTTCCATTCTCTCCCTGACCAGTCCTTCTCTGAATGCTCTGCAGAGTTCAGACTTTGGCAGACTGCAGCACCAATACTGGGTTACACAGCTGAAAGGCAGAGCAGGTGGCACCAGTCACCAAATATGAAATGTGGATTTCAAGGTGAGTGTGTGTCCAGGCATGTGTTATTTCAAATTATAGAAAGGGGTTGGGACTTGGTTTGATTTTTTGGGGGGATATTTTTTTTTTCCTAGGATATGGAAAAATTCCAAACCAACCCGAAATCCAGCTCACCATAGTCATACTCCAGGCTGCCAAAACTCTGCTCTCAAATATTTTTGTTAAATGAATTGACTGTTAACAGGCCTGTATTACCTCATGGGTCACATACCAGTGAAGGTCACATGTCTGGTGCTGATTTCGGTCTCCCTTCAGATGGCTTAGTGTTATAGATGTAGACACAGGGATGCTAGAAATAGTTAAAATTTTACTATTGAACTATATATGATATTTTCAGTAGAGATGGAAAAATTAGTTCTTTGGACTAAATTTATATCTTTTGTAGAACTTCACAACAAATAATCTTCACTAATGTATGCAGGGTGAAGCAGAATACAAACATTTTTCCTGAGGTCTTTTTAATAGAGGTGGGAAAGTTATTTTACAGTGAGAACAATTTAATGTTTTGTTTTTGCATATCTGGAAGTAAAAAAGTCATGCTGTGGAGGAAGCAGCTAATGTTTTTATCTAATTTCTTTCTTCAAAATAATGAATTGTATGCAAGGTAAAATCACCAACTGTACTAAATTTAAAAAAAATCCTCTAGAGAATTATCTTGCTTTAGAGGTTTTTATTGTCTCCAAATTGCTTCTCAGTTTTCTGAAGGGGTCTGAACACTTTCAGGCCAGTTACCATCAATAGTGCTGAAAACTTCGTAATATATTTTTACCTGCTTTTGCAACCTTTGTATTTCATATCAATTTACAACAGAAATGGATTTACTTTGAGCAGTTTTCAATAAACTAAAGGCTGAAATTCCTCTCTTTTTGTTCTGCTAGCCAGAGGAGGGTGTGGGAGTTCAGTTTATGGGTGAATTGTGGAGTACCTTTGCTCTCAAAATGACCAAAGACTCCTTTTTCTGCCTCTTCTTTCTGGTTTGTTTTGTTGCTTTTGTTTTTTGTTTTTTTTCTTAGTCCTTGACACCTTCATAGCTAGTTGCTCAGTGTGAGTAAAATTAAACAACTCAGGTTTCAATCTCTGTTAGGAAAAGAAATTTTTGGCTGAAACCTCACCAAGATTTTTGAGGGAGAGCTATGTGTAACATAAATTCAGGCAGCAGTAAACTGAAATTGCCTGTTGCAAACAAAGTGCCTTTTTCTGTTTAACAACAAGTGTTACCTGGTCCTGTGCAGTATGGCAACTGATTTCTGTGGAGGGGTAAGGACAAAACAGGGTTAACTTAATGACAGGGTTAACTTAATTAACATTTGAGCTTTATGAGAGTAAATATGTTAAGTATGTACAGGTTAATATAAAAAAAACACATCAATGCCTGTGAAATCCTTAGGTATGTCTACCTGCCATTAGGAGTGTAATTCAAATTAGTGCCTTATTACAGTACTACAGATCTAGTTTATCTGAAGCAATTTGTTTTTTGACAGCCTGAAGGGGTGGATTACTTATACACATCTGTAAAAAAATTGTAGTTAAAACATGGATAAGACCCCTTTATGGTACTTAAGCTTTCAGACAGAATTATTCAAAGGCTTTTTTATAAGGAAAAGTTATTTTAGTTTGATTTAAATTCTATTAACTTTTTTTATGCAACCATTACCAAAAAACTCATTGTCTTCTACCTTCTCATAAATGACACTCAATCTCAGACCAGTGAGTGGTCAGGAGCAATCATAGCAGCTGCTTTATGTGGGCCAGAGAACTGATGATATATTATCTTGTCTTAAACCTGTGTGATTAATGATTTCAGTGTGAAATCTGAATGTGCAGGTGACTGCATTGATGTGATGAGCTCTCTCCAGTCAGTAAAGTCAGAGGGTAATTCAGAACAGGACTGTACTTGAGGGCTTTTTGTCTCCTGTGGGGGAAACTCTCCTATCCTGGAATAGGAGGAACCAGGAGGGAAAAACTATGAAGTTTTCTGGGTGATTTAATCCTCAGTGGAATTTCTCCAGCTCTTGATTTTTTTTTTCTATAGCATATCAGAAAGTGTCTGGGGGTCTGGTCACACTCAACCCAACACTTGAGGAAAACTTAAACTGTAATACTGCACACGAATTAAAACATAATTGCACTAAACATGGGAAGAGCAATGGTAAATGGCCAGTCCTGTGCTCTAATTATGCTGCAGATCATATTCTTTGTAAGGTGCTAACTAATAACCAGCTCTGTCTCATCCTAAATGTTAGTTGCCTACTGGAGCAGCAAGTCTGTGAGTGTTTAGGAAGTTTATAGCTTCCTGTTGGGCACTCTTCAATTTGACAAATGATGAAAATAAAAAATTATTTAATAAGACTTCAAACCCCCACACCTCAAAAAAAAGAAAACAAAAAAGAATCCCAAACCCAACCAAAACCAAATAATCTAAAAAGCTGTGAAAAACAAACCAAAACCAAATAAAATTCAAAACTGGCTCAACTTTTCTTTAGGTCATTCTGAACATACCCTTAGAGATAAGGACCAAAAGCCTAGTATATCCCAGCAATCAACTGCACTGTTTGTATGACAGAATCCATCCAAACAAGCACTTGAGATTTTATAAAAAAGCCAAAACTACAGTGGCTTACACACTTGAGATATGCAGCTGTTTCCCTCTTTATGTTCTTCAATAAGAGATGCCTCAGACTGTCACCAGCTACTAAAATTCATTTCCAGCACTCTGAGAGTGTGGTTGTGTGAATGAGGGTATTGTTGCTGGTGAGGTTAAGAAATTCTGCTGAAAATAACTGAGGAAATGATCTTGCCTGTCTCAGTCCTACCTCTCCTAAATTCTGGGTGTAGTAACAGTCCGATGCATAGCAGCTTATTAACAGCTTATTAACAGCTTTGCTTTGTGCAGAGGGTGAAATGGGGGAAGAAATCTGTCCATAACAACAGTAAGACCCAGAGAAGATTCAATTAGCATTAAAAAATTGCAGTTTGCTTCCTGAACTACTCTTTGCACTTGTTTCATGAAAGATGGCCCAAGCTGATGTTTAGAACCAAAACAGACATTTGTGCTGTTACCCAGGTAAATATTTCACTCCTCCAGGAGAGATCTATTTACACTTTTTCAGTATTCTTTCAGGGTTATTTGGTGTTTTTGGTTTTCTTTAAAAGCCATTTTCTCCAGTCTCCAGGTTTTGTTAGACAAAGATTGCTTTTTGCTTTAGACTTGTGACTTAATTATCTGCTATATTTGCTTTGCAACTTGACACTGACTTAATTCAATATCACTATTAATTCACTAATCTTATTGTTTGGATCTCTGCTGTGACTTAATTTGGTGATAGTTCTGTAACATTGCTCATCAGATCAATAGAAATGGAGAGCATTTCAAGCATTTCTTGAATGTCACCGTCAACTTCATTATTGTACATTTCTGAGAAGTTACTGAGGAAAACTGCTTAGGGTGGGACCACTTGAAATTGACTGATGTCCCCTAAAAAACTCTGAGCTAGTGATGCCCTGCTGGAAATCTCACAGAGCAGAAAGCAAAACCTGAAGCATGTGGCTCCACTTATATAACCCTGGAAGTTCTGGCAAATTCTCTTTCATATATTCCATCTCCATCCTGGTTCTGAGAAGACATAAGCGTGTCTTTATTACCTATTTTGCTCCCTTTGTTCAAATCAGTATCAGTCCCACTTCCAACTAAGGGGATTTAATCCAGCTAAGGTTTCAATGCAGTTATGGTCATTGGTATGTAAAGTGTTTTATTCAAGTAATATTAATAATACTAAAATATATTCAGTGTTCTTTGTCAAGTAGAGACTTTGGTATTGCTGCTAGCTGTCTCCCTTGATACTGAAAAGCTGAAGGAAATGCAAGTTTCATTTGTGCCCAGGAAAAAAATCTAAAGTTTATATTGCCATCTATTTATGGAATAGACAATAGAAATATTTCTAATAATGAAAAAATTGTCAGGCAACTTTCACATACTGGCGATTACACAAACTGGGCTGGGAGAAAAACACTTCCTTTGACACAAACACTGAGAATTTTCATGAGCTGAACCCTTTGCTGGTGTAACAGAGGTGGTCACCTTGTGGGTGCAGAGTGCTAGTCCCAAGCTGAGGAGCAGCTCCCCAGGACCTGCAGGTGACAATGTGACAGAGCAGTGGCATTTTCCACCCCTCACTGGACAGTGGGCAGTTGTTAAAATGGTTACATTTTGTTGGAAATGCTGCTTTTTCAATGAGAGGACACAGAAGTAGCTGTGGGAGGGTGCAGGTTGCTGTGCTTGGGAGCTGCATGCCTGTGCTGCAGGGTTGGGGCTGGCAGGGGACACTGCCAGTGTGGCCGTGCAGGATGTGCAGCATGGCCTCGGGCACTCTGCCTACACTGCTGCCCTCTGGGGCTCTGCTCCTCTGCTCCACAGTGGGCAGGTTTTGCATATGTTCACCAAGTTGCAAGTTGTGCTGGGTATTTCTACCAAAACGTCAAAGAATTGATGTCCTGCAATCAGCATCCTCAAAGTTGGCTTCCTTCAAATTCCTTAGTTCTCAGGTGTGAAAACCTGCTCTTCTGGGGTCTTGCTATTGACTTTTTCTAGTCAAGCAGGGATTTCCTTTGAAATGCTTCTCAGCTGCTTCAAATAAGGACAGTGCTTATTGATTGCATCCCTGTAAGACAGGCATTTGTTTCCTCTTCCACCTTTCCACTAGGGGAATTTTATTTCATGGATGAAAAGATCAACTGGAGCAAGAAAAGGGAAACATGAGACAGGGAATTCCTGGGAAGATTAGGCAGTTACTTATGTAATTCAAATTAGTCTTGCAATAAATTTGTACAGGAAATGAATAAGAAAGGCTAGCTTTTATGAAAAAGGAATTGATTTTCATTGTGCTTTTTATTGTTCATTTCATTCATAGTTTTTATCTTCCTTCTCGCTCTTTTTTTTTTTTAAATCTGCATAGGATTAGTTTCTAATTAATTCAAACTCTGCATAGATTGATTAGTGACTTTAAATCTTTGTGCTTTTCTCCCTCTACATCTGAGTCTTTCTAGTTCATTTTAATTTTTTAAAGAAATATGCTCCTTGCCAGCTTCCTTTCTGCTGCCACCAGTCATGGCACAGTATGAAACTGGAAGCCACTGTAATCACCGAGTTCAGGATTCTGCATAATGGCCTGGCCTGTTTGTAGAACAGTATATTGGAGTTGTATTTGTGCTCAGCTACCCAGTGGGTTAGAGCAGAACAGAATTCTATGACAATACCACTAGTCAGGTAACCTAGAAAAAAGGCAATAAACATAATGGTATAAAATGTTTTTCTTATGAGTAACTTTTTAATTTCCCTGCAGAACTTCAGTATATTCAAAAGAAAAAAATATATTTGTTTTCAAAACCATGAAATTATAGAGCAACTTTGATAAAGCAGAAGCAAGGGTAACATTAAGAAGGTAAGGGTTAATTTTTTTCCTTTGAACACATAACACATTCCTTCAAAGTTATCCTGCTCTCCCTGTGACTACAGCACCCCTATCGACATCAATTGGAGTTTAATACAAGCAGATACTGTTGAAAAGACTTCAAGGGAGCCTGTGTGATGATCAGGGAAGAGAATTTAACTCTTGCTACTTAGCAACTGAGAAAATAAAAATTATGTATTGGAAACTCCACTTGTGTTCACAGCTGGCAGGAGCAGCCTTACACACACTCTATGGCCTGATTCTGTTTCCAGGGTAAAGAACAGATACAACACTGAGCTCCAATGATCCCATTTAAATGAGGGCTTATAATATCAAAAAACCCCCTCAGGAAATGGCAGGAGCGCAGAGGCAGGTGTGGCTGGAGTGTAAAACATGTCATCCTACAGGAAGGGACTCTAATTACCTTTTCCAGACACGAGGAAGCCCTGAAGTCTGCTAGTCTGCACTTTTCTATCTGATGCTTTAAAAGCCAGTTGGGGCAATTTTACCTTAATATTTTTAGTGGCCCCTTTATGCCAGCAGACCTTATACTAGATCAGACATCATTAATCTGAGTTACTCAGGCTTTTCAAAAGATTTAGCATAAAACAAGCAGAAAAGTACAAAGCCAGCAGAAATGCAGTGCGTGCCATGCCTGGCTGGGCAGAGCTGTGCTCTGCCTGGTGCAGGTCAGATTGGTGCCTCAGCAGCACCAGACCTGCAGCCCTTTGCTTGGGAGCCAGCCCTGTGCACCTTCTGCAGATTAGAAACAGAGACAGCAGCATCACTGAAATTCATGCAAAACGTTCAGTTACTGTGCAAGCCTTATAAAAGGTGGGTGTGTAGAGGGCCCAAGCCCAAGAGGTAACAGGGGCAGGGCCTCATTGACTGCAAACATCGTGCGGGTTGTAGGTGTTCTTAGTTATCTTTGGAAATTGCATTTAAACCCCTGGGCTGTGTGCTGTAGCTGGGGTGGAAATGCATCTGCTCTCATGCCAGGAAATACTTTAATGGTGGCTTTTGGCCCGCACATTTTTGTACTTTGAATATATAAGCAATGGTGTTTGCCCAGCAAGCGAATCGTGGAAAATCATGAGTGGTGTATGTGACATGTCTCAAGAGCCTACACTTGGGCTAATTAGTGCTGACAAGAGAATTTTCCTAATCCCATGGTACCTGCAGCTTGTGCTTCTCATATTGAGTTGACACTGGAAAGCAGGAAAACAAACCTTTAGGGGATGTACTTGTGGTGGGAAACTCCAAATATTTTCATCCCTTGTGTTCAGTGGGTCTCTGACCCTACGTGCCAGTTGCCACCCTCTGTTGGCTGTCACTGCACTAAATGGCAGTGGAGCTGTTACCTTTTTTCACACTCCAGCATGTTTTAGTAATGGACAGTATTAGAAATTTCCTTTCAAAGAAAGAAGGAAAACAAACATTGTCTTAGCTGTTGCTGGAGGTTATAGTCAAAACATTGTTTCTTTATCACTTGATAGAAACAAATCTGGCAAAATATTGATGTGCATGTTGCTTTACATCTATCTTTGTCATTATTCATAGCTACCCCCACCCACAATGCTGAATTTCCCCAAGTGCCATCTGTCACTATCGTCTGTGATTAAAAAAAAATAATTAGAAATTGGTCACAAGATTATGTACAGCATCTGTGGATGCAGTAGCTGTGATAAAACCATCCTTGCTATTAATTTTGATTGCAAAATCCCACAATGGGTAGAAGTAAAGAATAAGCTTCCTCCCATCATAGCAGTGGATAGCTGAATAAATGAATGTAAGATACACCTGCACATGAAATACACATCAATGTACATGGGTATTTAAGATCTGCTTTATTCTTCCAGTTTTTTATATTTCATTAGTATAGAATAAAATTCAAGAGGCCTTCATTAAGACTGCAATTCAATGGCAGATTGGCCTACTGTGGGAAAAATTTCAGGATGCCATAGCTTTTATTAGCACTTTAAAAATTGCACCAAATGCGAGTTGACAATTTTTGCATTTTCTTTCTGAAAATACAAAGACGCTCATTATGATTTTTCTGCTCCCTATTTATCACTCATATATCAACTCCTATATGATTCAGTATTTCCTTTAATATGGAAAGAAGACTTGAGACAAAAATTCTTGAACAGTGAATTCTTTTAAATGTGTGCATGATCTCTTTATGCAGAAATCCTTTGCTTGCACAAAAGGAGCTGGAATGGAAAGAGAACAGTTATAGCACCATCTCTGACAATATAGGAGTGTAAGCATTACTGTATTTTTAGACCAGATCCTAATGATTAAGTAGTTAGTCTCATCAAGTAGATGCGTCTTAACTTCTAGCAGTGTAAGTATAATCTATACTTTTAAAGAAAAATAGAAATGTAAAGATATCTACTTCATTTAAAAAATACTGTTTACAGAACTTTTCACAGATTTCTTGTAGTGGTTGATCGCATATTCATAGACTTCACCTTGACAAAATTGTGTGATTATCAAATGACTTTGTAAAAAAATTAATGGTGGTGGTCTGCTCTTGGTCTAAATGTTGCTTTGTCTCTTTGGTTTCTGAATAAATTCTGCTGTAAATAAAAATGGGTGGTCATACATCAAGGTATCCAAACCCATAATTCTTTATAGTGACTAGAACCAAATGTGTACTTGCTCTTGCTGGAATAAAGCCAGTGGCACAGATTTCAGAATTAGTAGGTATAAGAATCAAGGGCATGAACCTCTCCCAGATGCCCTTATTACTTCATAGATTAAATCAAAATACTTAGCTCTGAGCCCTTTTCATTTCCATCTATATCTTGGGCTAAAGTAAATGCCATAAAGAAAGGATATTTTTTTTTCTCCTATTAAATCATCTCGGGCTATCACAGGACGAGTCTTATATTGTACAAGAACTGGAGGTTTTACCCTTAAAATGTACATTTCTCCCACCAAATGAAAGATACACAAAGATGATTAATTAAAAAAAACCTCGGAGTGTTGTACTGTGGGCAAATAATATATTTGTGTTTGAGCATCTAAAAAGCATATAAAAGTTGTGTAACATAGTAGATATTGGTTAACTCTAGCAAATTGTGGAAGTTACTTTCATACACTGGGAAAACATGCTTAAAAAGTGGAAAGTAAGTGGGCTTGGAAGAACATTAGGTATTGTGGTTCATCATCTGTTTCAATTTGTGTTGCTTAGTCATACAGAAACAGGGGTATTTAGTTTTAGACCTTTATTCAAGTCACTAGAGCATACATACCAAATTGAAAGGTATTTAATTAAAAACATCAGTTCTATCTTCTTAACGTGATGTTTTGTTCAGAAGTGAAAGTTTGTGTTGGCTATAAAATAAGTCCAGATTTAGGGTTGCTCAGGTCTATCATTTATCAGACTCATTGCTCCGGGAGCAGCAATCCTGTGAGGTATCTGAGATCCTGCTGTGGGTGCAGCAGTCTCTAACAGTGAAACCCAACCCAAGAGTTGGGTGAGAACATTGAGTCTGCAGCAACCTCCAGAGCCAAAGGAATTCTGGCTTCAACAGGCCAGAGAAGGGATGTGCTGGTACTTGGGATTCAAGAGACACAGTGTTCCAGCTCCAGCCAGGAAAGGCTGAATTTAAATGACTGACTGCTGGATATCCTCAGAGAGGAGATTTCATGGGAAGTAATGAGCCACAGAGGAATTGGAATCCAGTCTGTGATGTGCAATAGGGATGACTGTGAGGCTGGGCCTGGCCAGGGATGTAACTTGTGTTTGCTGCCAAGAGCCCTTATTGACATTCAGACGTGATGAAAAGTGCTGTTTTGGTGGGTTTTTTTGGTTTTTTTTTTTTTAAATCTTGTAGCTCTGCAGCCTCTTTAGCTTTGTCCTTGCTCTCTGTTGGCTCAGACCAATGAATTTGGCTCTTCAATCTAGAAATTGTGTGGTTTTGCCACTGTTGCTGTCTGAGATAGGAAGGGTTTCTCAGGCTCTTTTTCTTTTCCTAACTGAAATGCAGACTGCTACTGAATAGAGTTCCTTGACTGCAGGGATGGAGGGAGAAATCAGAAATAATAGCTTCCTTAGGAGCTAAAGTACTTTGTGATTTTAAAACAAAATAAAACTTGTACTATTCAGCTTTGTATTAGAAACCTGCATATCTTGGGGAGTGGAAACATTTATACAGTGTATTTGGGACAGATATGAACTTCTTCCAGCCCTTGCTCCAAGCTGAAAGAAGGGTTTTGGTGCATCAAGTACACCTCTGAATAAATTTCATTTATTCACAAAAAAGTAAAAAGGCAATCATGTAAGGGTATGTCTTTTCTTTTTTATTTTTTTCTTTTTTTTTTCACCTTGATAGAAATTACAACAGGAAATTCAGCTGCCTCCTCAGTGTGTTGTGAGGGTCAGGTGTCTATGGAAAATGGAAAAAGTCCCAACTCCTGAAACAGCTCAGTCCCTGAAATGCTGGGCCTGATAGAGTTTTGTTGACTGTACTATGTAAGGTTTTTCTCAGCTTGTCATTTAAATCAGACATACAAATATAAAAATGGGACAGTCAAACACTATTTGAAGGGCTGCACATCCATGCAGAACTGGATGGATTTATACCAGAGCATCACCATAGAATTCTTTTCTGAGAGCCTTATCATACTTTGTTCAGGATACACAAAATATCCTTAAGCCCCTCTGAACTCAAAGGGCCTCTGACAGGCTGTTTTGTATAAATGGACTCCTCATTAACTATTTTGGCAGGGAAATTTCTACAGTTTTGCAAATCTACATGGCAACGAATGTTTCTTAGTGCAAACTGTCTCATCAACACATGAACAGTGATGGAAGGGTAGTGTTTTTTACTAGTGGTGTCAGGGTTATCCTGGAAAGATAAAGCCTGTTTTTTTGGGTGAGTGAGTAACACAGCTTTGGCACAGCAGGCTGTTTTCTGTTGATTTGATTCTGTGCTGTGGGGACAGTTAAGTATGTAGAGGGACAGAAAGCACCCCCTAACTTGATGGTTAGAGGACTTGCTTGTGACAGTCTAAATCATGAGTTAAAAAAGCCCCAAACTGAAATATTCACTGGGCCAGAGAGGAAGAGCAGGGTGTGCTGGTGCTTGTGGCATCTCCTGCAAAGGCACGAGATCACCCCTTATAGGATGGTGCTTCTGGTCCCTTGTCTATTCAGTATGTGCAGGGTATTTATCCCCTCATGTATCCATGTTTTCTTTTTCTTGAAAATGGGGTAATGGGGTAAATTATATGGCTCAAAAGGGAAACAATTTTTGTCAAGGAAAAACCTTTTCGTTCTGTCTAAAAATGTGTTTGTGTTTTGAAATCAGACTCCACACTAGCAAATTGATTGTTGACATAGCTCAAGTTAATTTAATGTTTGTTTGTTTTCACAGACCTACCTGATAGCTTTTAGTAAGGTGTTATCTGAATTAAGAACCTTTATTCTTTATAAAATCCTGTCATGGTGGTATTTGCCTTTTTTAATGCAAACTTGCAAAAGCTTTTTCCCAGCAAAGCTATGAATTCAATAGACTTGAGTAGTTTGGCACTCCTGTAGCCCAGCTCCTGGAACTGGAGGTCATCCTTCTTCTCCAGACATTTCCTGTATGTTTGTCAGCAAAGCTGAATCATAATGCTACATTTCTCCTGTGCATTGCCAGTCCTGTATGACTGAGGTATGGCAGGGAATTCTCCTTCGAAATAAGCTGGATTTTTATGGTGATATTTGAGTTCTGTCATTGTATGTGAGCACACATAGATCTGCTGTTTCCTGGGAGCTTAGACTCTAACTTTGTACAAGACAGATTCAAAGTCTTCTCTGACTTGAGTAATTCTAGCATGAAAGGAGCACAGCTGTGTTTGAAAATAGGCCAGATGAAGAGAGATGCTTTTTCCCTTCTTTCTTTCCTCCCCCCAATGTGTCTCGTTAGGCAGAACAGGGAAGGGCTGGTTTGGAGCAGGCAACTGAGAACGACTGGGGCAGAAAAAGGGGCTTGGCTGGTCCAAACCTTGTAGCAGTTCCAGGTAACCCTGCCAGACCCTGTAACCTCAAGTCTTTGTGGTTTGAGGTACCCTGGCATAGGGCTCCCCTTGTACCGCAACAGGGTTTTTAATGCATGACTTGATTAGAGAAGGAATCTCTGTATTATCAAGAGAAACAGGCTTGGTAAATCTAAAAAAAAACCTGAAAGACTACCAGTAAGTTTTCAAAAATAATAAGTGTTCTGTAAATGTTTCCTCACTTAAAAAGAAATTACTGCTTCAACAGTATAAGACTGTCTGCATAACCTTAAAATTAGCTGTAACACCTTTCAGTTATCAGTTCTAAGTGATTTTAAAGTTCTAATTGACTATAGTAATAATTGCTAACTACATGAAAGTATTTAATTTTAAATCAAAAATGACTGCCTCTGAAAAAATTTTCTTCTAGTTTTCAGGACTCGAATGTAATGTCTTCTCAAGTTTTCTTTGATTCTGTGTAATTTAAATCACCAGTATGTGGCTTTAATGCTGATTTGTTTTTAATGTGAAGTCTTTCTGTAAATTTAGGACTAAATGTAAATCAGAAATGCAGCAACATAATTGCCACGTAAAAGATTTTATAGTCAATAAACAAGAGCACAACTGTGAATTACAAAAACTGGTTTAGAATGTTTTGTGCTTTGAGAGGTGGAGAGGATGATATAGATTGGAGAAGCAAGTGCTTCCTCAATCCCATGAGTAACCACTTCAGGAATAGCCGTGTTGCTCACTTTTCAAAGTGACCTCACATATGCAGAGTGAAATCTGTGGAGATGCATTGGCTCTGCTGTATCTCTCTTGAGACTGCAATTTTTCTTCAGTTTTTAGGCTGTTTGCATTTCCAGATTGTAGCAGAGTGTATTGAAAGGGCGCTCAGTGTGTTTCATATGCTCCTTTTTAGTGTCACCCTTAGATGAATGCTGGGGGATTGGAAGTGCTGGGACTGTGACCAGTGTGGCCAGTCACTGATTCACATGGGATGGAGATGCACATTTCCCACCAGTGCAGGCTGTCAGGCTGGGCTGGGAATGAGTGTGTGGATTCCTGAGCTTTTCTAACACCTGCTTCAACTCTGTGTATGGCAGAGCCAATTAAGACCTTCCCAGGCTGTAATATGGATCACACTCAGCGTGTGCAGGCTCTGAGCTCAGCGCAGGACAAGCCCCATTGCGTTTAAGGGTTCTCATCATGCAGCATGCCAGGCCAATGGCTCTGTGGGGAGAATGGCTCCGTGTTTGGCAATGCACAGGACATAAAGCAGGAGCAGGATGCATTTCAAACAGGTTTTCTGCCTAGTGTTTGTTTGAAATCCACAGACTCACTTAATCAAAGAAGGAAAAGTGAATTGAATAGGTTCAGTGTACTTGGAGCAAGTAATTAACTATTGGTTTTCTGACAAGATCAAACTTGATGGCCAAAACCTTTGAATAGGAGCAGAAAAGAGAAACTGACTTGATTAATTAAACCTCAGGAGTGCCTTCCTCATCACTGTTACTGTCAGGGAGATGGGAGAAGCAGCTGGGGATGCAGTACTGCTCCTCAGAGAGCAGGGAATTCATTTCAGGAGAGATTGGGAATGCACTGAGGGCATTCCCAGAGAGGAGCATTAAACCTGCTAAGGTAGAAGCTTGAGAAACAGACCCAAAAACCACATTTGCCCATGGCTGTTCTTTTGATTATCACAATAATAAATAAATAAATAATGCTGTAGACTGAAGTAGTGCAGGCATCTCGAGGTCTCAGTGCTGCATGAGCTGGGAGGTGGTGGGGTGTGGTCAGAGCAGGGGCTGCAGCCAGTGGCTGCTCTGACCCCCAGGCAGAGGCTGTTTTGGGAGATGTTACTGCTGCTGCTTCCCCCTCCTCCCTTTTCCTATGCACAGCTTTCAGGAAAATTTTTCCAAACCTGTTGTTTCATCCCTTATGAAAAGGAAAAAACTTTTAAATATAGCAATGTTGTAAGATAGCTTTTCATATTTCTCATCCACCCCTCCTTTTCTATATGAATAAGGAATTTTTAGTTTAAAATAAGTAAATTTAAAAAGTATAATTTATACTCTTGATATTTGCTTAACTATGAGAGCAGGGCTTTTTAAATTACACTTCTAAAAAGTACAATACCAACTTGTAATATGTTTTTTGAATAAAGTAAGTCACAATTCTCTAAAGTTGATATCTTTTTCTGGGATTCCCTGCTATAAGTCACAATTTTATTTCATCTCTTTTTTCCTTTGTATAATGTTTCCAAATATGCTCTGGTCTCAGTAACACTTGTGCTGAAGTCTAAGACAAGGATTTCAGTGAGGCAGGACAGGAATCAGGCTGGATCTGTGTATCCCCTCCTCTGTAGTCATAACAGCACCCTGGTGGCTTCTTTCTCCACCTGCCTGTTTCTCAGCATGTGCTCTGTGTGGCTGTCCTGTGGCTGCACCACCACTTTTTGTATTCTTCATGAAGTCTGGTCCTTAACATGCATCAGTGAAGCAGTGAGAGTTTTGCTCCCTGCTAGAAAAATGTTCACTGTGGCAACCATTAGGGAAACTGGAATTAGTGAACACATTTGATGCTCCTGCTCAACTGCTGTTTCTTGGGATGTTCCTTTCTGTTTCATGAGAGTCATATCCTGCAGCTGGGTCTGCCATGGTGTGTATACCAATATACTTATTTTGTATGTCCTTTTGTATATGCTTGTATGTGTTGCCTGCAAACCTTATTTGCTTTATATAACTTGACTTTGTGTATGACAGAAGAGAGAGCATAACAGTTCTTGTAACCTTTGTTAGCTACTTGGTGTGTCTAATTTCTGCAAATAAGCTGTATTACAGAAAGCAGAACTTACCATTTTGTTGTGATCAAACTAAAAGTGCTGCATCTTCTCATTCAGCCCACTTTATAGAGGCTGTACTTTGAGTTTCTCTAAAATTGAAGTGCACAGACAGTAAGTTCTTTTGTGTCTAGTCTGGCTGAAATGCATTGAAAAAGTTCTATTCCCTTTTTTTCTGCTCTGTTACCAATGGAATGAAAAGTTGTTGCTTATAGAGTAAGTTTAATACTCAGTTTCTTCTTAGCAAATTGGTGATGGGATGAGGAAGGAACACCCCTTCCTTTGAGCTCTTGCTGAAGCAAAGGATTGGTTGTAGGTACCTGTCCTCCAGGTTTGGAGCTGCTGCAGAGTGATGGGGCACTGATGTAGGGTAAAATGTGAAATCAGAATCAGTGTTTACTGATTTGTACATAACCTGATATCGAGCACATGAGCAGTGGTGAAACCACCAAAATTTTGTACATTGACTTCAATATTTTTTGTACCAGATTGTAGAAACCCTAGAGTCTGTTAAACATCAGCCAGCCCACATCACCATATTGTCTCTTCTACCCATAAAATCTGTAAATTATTAGAACAGTGGGAGTTATAATGTACAGGGTTCAAACCAATTGGGAATCATGCAGCAGCCAGGTGGCTGAGAGAACCATCCCTGCCACCTCCTGCCCTGGAGTGGCTGCTCCTTGCCCTCCACACTTGTTTTTTCTATAGCCCATGCATCTCATGCATGGTCTGCTGCCCTTTCCAGCCAGGGGTGAAAAGACAATTCTGGAGAAACCCAATTTTTCTCTTCAGGTGCCCAGGGCCTGCAGCACTCTTTAGGAGTCTATCCTGGCCAGGGGCTGGCAGGCTCTGTGTGGCATTCCATGGGTTTTCCTGTACCAGGCATGTTGTTTCTCTAGTAGCAGCCCAAACTCATAATTTAATCTTGTCTAACTCATGACTCTCCCTTGTTTCTCTGGCAGGACAATGCAAGAGAAGTGTCTTGCTTTGGACACAGATATTCCAGCTGTGCTGTATAAACATAACTACATTTAGAAAGTTAACATTGCTATAAGATCTGAATATACTCTCCTTTTTCTAATGTTTGAGCTGGAAATGTGATATCAAATTATCTTATTTATCTTTGTACTTAAAGTGTGTGTAAAAATTAAAAGCCACTGCTCTTTAGAAGCAAATATCAGTCCACTTTATCCTCCTGATGTACTGTAAACTGCACACACAGAGGAGGTTAGTAGCTGAATGGGGGATGATTATGAAGATGAATGAGTGGCTGGGAGACAGAGTCAGTTTAATGAGCTGAGCAGTAAGGAGGCTGTAATTTTTATAGATTAGCACTGAACTTGTCACTTACTGGCTGATACAACAACTTAGTTTCAGAATTACAGTATGTCAGAAATGAGCTCAACAAGCTCAAAACCAGTGGCAATCTGATTATCCCCCATGTAATCCAAATTATAAGTTCTCCTGAATCTGTATTTCCTCTTCCTAATGTTTTTTCTGTCACAGGTAAGGAGCAGAGACCAGAAAAGGGCACAATTACTCTTGTGTCAGATGATTATTTTAAAATTCCTTTTCCATCACCTTGCTGCAGTGGCAGAACCTCTGAGCAGCCTCCCATCCCCAGGCTCTCCTGTGCTCAGTCAGCTCAGCACCTCATCAGATGCCAGCCCTGAGGGAGGCAGCAATGCAGGAAACAAAATGATAAATTCCCAGGACCACCACTTTCCTAGAGCAGATGTTGATGATACAGTGCTTTCTTTAGTTATCATCATTTTGTGTTCTTGTGCTGGTCTTTAGTGACCTTCTAACACCGTGGGTTTGTCACCAGGTTTTGTGGCCTTTGGATGTTCCCAGAACAACAGTGCCTTTCTGTGCACTGGTTTGGAGGCAGAAGTTTGTGATCCCGTAATATGTTATCAATAACTGCTTTAATGTCCCCAGGAAACCCCTGCCTCTCAGTGCCACTGGGTGCCCAGTGCCTTAACTGACCTCAGGGACTGCTCCAGGTCAGTTCCTGCCAAGGTTCTGCTTGGTATGGATGAGCTGAGGACCTGGGTCCTGATAGGAAAGTCAGGAGGAGAACAAACACCTAGACTGATTTGTTTTTTACAAACAGAGCAAAAGCTGTGAGCCCTCAGTCTGGCACCATTCTCAGCAGTGTTATTTTACAGGCATGATGCTTTTGATAATGGCATTGCTTCTGGAGTAGCATACCAGGGATAATTATTATTCCATGAACAGATGACAATGTTGATTTCTCCCACTCATAATTAACTCAGGCCACAGGCAGATTTGTTGGAAGAAGCATTTTGGTTTTAGACAGCTCTGGGACAAGAAGGGGGAAGGCCACATTTGGGTTTAAGGTAACAGGCATCTGTCATTTTGGAGATGGCTCTTGTGGTCAGCTGTAGACAAGACTGTTGGGGCTCTGTTTGTTTTCAATGACCTGAATTCATTTTGAGCCAAGTCCAGGTCAAGAAATGGTGCTCTAGTTTGCTCTGTCAGTATTTCCCAGTGCTTTACAAAAAGATGTACATTAGCAGTGTGGGGTTTTTCACATGCCATTGTAGGATTTTGCTACTTGTGTCTGCTCTCAAGCCCTTCTCTTGGGTAGTTTACCTTTCCAGTGAACACACGGCTTTGTTCCAAAAGCTCAGCTCTTGATATTTACACTGCACATGTGCAGCAAAACCTGGTTAACCTGATCACTAGCTTTTCATTCCTCAGCCATGCACCTGCCATTTCACCCTAGAACGATTTTTACCTTCTGTCTTTCTACCCCTTAAATGAGAACAGTGATGTTGCCTTCCTTTGCTCTGAGAGTTTACAGCTGTTATGCAGGCACTATTACCACTGTGCATCTTACAGGTAAATTACTTCACTTGTAGCAAATGCACTCAGAAAAGCTATTTTCAAAACAAAGTTGTCCTGCACCAGGTGAATGAGCTTCTTGATCAAACAATTTTACTGGCAATTGTCAGCAACCAAAGCAAGATGGCTCTGGCAGCCCTCAGATGGACACAGGTCCTGCCACTCTTCCCCCTACACTCATCCCATCCTCTCAATTTGTCTGCTGGATGGTGCTCTCACAAGGGGTGACTCCTCATGAATATGCAGAAGTGACTTCATGGCTCTTGATGACTTACACCAACAGTGCTTTTAAAAAGTAATTTTCCCATGTGCTTCCTGGGCATTAGTTAAGTAACAATGTTAATCTGTCAACCAAGAACCTGAACAGATGAATCTGATAATTCTTTTGGTGAGTGTAATCTTGTCTTTTAAAATGTAAGTTCCTATTTTTTAAATGATTCATTTAAATAAAACCAAAACAAAAACCCAAAAAACCCACCACATATTGACCTTTTAAAACCACTGTATGCCAGACCTTCTTAAGAGATTTGGCACTGACATTTTTGTCATAATGGAAGATTCATTAAGGTCAGTTATAAATTTGCTGCAATAAATACAGAAGAATTAAGAGCTCATCAGCATTACCACAGCGTAATGTTCAGCGGATTGAATTATGTACTTAGAAAGATGAATCTGTGGCAATTGGCAAGCTTCAAGAGGAAAGCTGCATGTGAGCACGGACATGTGCATGCATGTGTGTGAGAGGAAATGAGGGGAGGAAAAAGGAATTTTAAAAAGCAAATAATTTTTTTCTAGCCCAGTAATATTTAGAGCAGACATGATAAATAGCATGATTGTACTCTCGCTCAGTGTAATCATTACATTGTAATCAATGTTTCTGGTGGTAAAAGCTGTGGTGTGACTGGGTATCTGTCCTGCTCCCCTCCCCTCGTGGGCACACGCTGCCTTTTGAGCCGTATTTTGTGCAAACAACAGTATTGATCATGATTGATGGAGAGTGTGAGAGGGTCAGCCCTTTGCCTGCCCCCTGGAGTAATTGGGCTGCAGTTTGTTAAAGGGTAAGAGAAGAGATATTAAAAATGAAGAAATGCACTAAGTGGGTGTGAGCCATGTTCCCAGCTGTTCACAACATCTATTCCGTAATACAGAGCATCAATCTAATTCTCCACACAGGGCAGGAGCATGGCAAGTCAAAAGCCTCTGACAGGCAGTCCTCACCAGCAAGATACAATGTTCAATTTAAGGAAAGATTGAAAAACATCAGTCTTCCCTTAAAACAATTTGTACAGAATAAATTTGGCACTTGCCAGCTATTCCCACAGAGAGAAACTGATAATAAGACAGAGAAAATCATGTAACACGATTTAGGATTCCCAGGATGGGATTACTTGTAATAAAACAGGAGGGAGGTGGGAGGAGGAAGAAGAACTGACAGTAAGCTTGGTGTTAATTCAGAATGCTCTCCCCTGGAAATTCAGGGCTGAGGGTACTGGACACCTCTCAGCATCAAGATTCAGTCTGAATGCAGGTTCAGTGCAGTTGCAGATGACTGGATCCGAGTGCCTCAGCTGGAACTCCTGGGTTCAAGCTCCTTTAAAAATCTCTCCCCCAGGGCTTGTGTATCCTACAGAATAATCCTCTGATGAAAACTGTTGTCAGGTGCTGAACTAGTGCCTCACATGGTTTGCCTTTTGTCTTTCCTTCTGGCAAAATCATTTACAGAACATGTTATCTAAATCTATGCTGACTTCCCATATTGGTAATAAAAAAAAAATAATTCTGTGAAGCTTCAAACTAGATTCTGCTGTAGGTCACCAAGGGCAGCCCTTACATAGCACCTGCCCCAGACGTCTTTGGGACATCTGAGCTGTATTATGGTTGGGGTAGTGATGATGGAAGGCATTTTCCCCAGCAAAGGCAGCACTGGTGCTCTAACAAAGCCTGGTACCAAAGATCCATTGGTTGGAGTTTAGAGAGGAAGGGATGGTCAGCACTAAAGGTAATGAACCCATCTAGACCTCAATGGTGTGTGCCTGTAACAGCTCCCAAAGTCCCACAGGGCAGGAAGTCAAAACTTTTTCTTCTCTTTCACAAGTTGCCTGTCAAGACCAGGACCCTCATAACCACAGCACTGAGAAAGAATAAATGAAATTTGGTTTTCTCACCATAAAATCATTAGTGTCCACTGGATTTAAAGTATCTGCCCCCAGATCAGCAGCTGTGCTCTGTGTGGCTGAGGAGCTGAATCCTACTGTGCCTTACAATAACAAGATTTAATATATATTCTTTTAGAGCTCTAGTGTAACTAAAATATATTGCTCTGATTCTAGTTTTAGCATGGTTTTAGTAGGTGAGACTAGAGGTTTCCAGAAACAGATTTGCTTACCAAAATAACCTTCTTCATACACTAAATGACATTTTCACATTGCTGAGAAAATACTACAGTCTTTTTAATACTATAAAATAATAAATTTCCTTCCTTTAATTTTGTTCTTTAAATTGCAGTATTTTAAATAAGTGATTCTTTTCTCTGTGATATTGTGATTTTCTCAGGGCTAACGATGACTTGGGGTAACACAGTAGAAAGCATTCTTGGTGTGACATGAAGCTGTTAATGGTGTATTTCCATTCTCCCACATAGCAAGCAATGGTGATATTTTGATTACTGTCCCTATGGAAGGCGTCCTCTAAAGAAAATGGGTCCTTATGGAATATGTTGGAGTTCCTGTTGTAGTTAGAATGGAAGCTTCAGACAAATGCTCAAATACCGTTTACTCTTTGTCCATGTGTTTTGCAGTGCACTGAAATACAAATTTACAATTTTATCATGCTTTTTGCTTCCTTTTGCCTAATACACTGAGATGAACTAGCAAAGCAGACTCCATTTAGATGCATTAGTCACACAGTAAGGTAATCAGATAGTTAGAAATGTCATCATAAACTTGCCTCGGTAGAGCAAACTTACTTTTTTCCAGCAGTGCCCCTGTGGGAATAAAACCTGTAGTCAGGAGAAGAAGGGTGATTAACAAAGGGTTTTTTAATATTATGTAATTACTGCCTGCTTCAGATTACTAAAATGATGATGATAGTAGTAATACAATTAAAGAAAAATAATTAGTCTGAAGTAAACAGACCCAGCCCATTCTCTGGTGCCTCCCTTCCCCTAAAATAACCAGCCAGAATCTAGTCCTGGGAGCGAGTGAAGTGGCACTTTGGAGAGAGGTTGCTGCTCCAGGCAAAGGCAGACGGAGAGAGGTTGCTGCTCCAGGCAAAGGCAGACAAGAAAAGCGAGGTGATCTCTGTTTTCCCTTGCTGAGTTCTCCCTGCCTTTGCCTGCAGGCACAAAGTGCTCCTTCCCCCAGCCAGCGCTGCCCTGGTGCTGCTGGAGCCTCCCCTCCTGCCCTCCTGGCTGCCCCGGTGGCTGTCCCCAGCAGTGTGGCACAGAGGTGGCACCAGTGTGGGGCTCTGCCAGCAGCTGCTCGGCTCAGCCAGTGCCTGCAGGAGTCACCAGGAGCAGAACAAGGTGCTGCTCACCAGGGACACTCTGAGCCTTGAGGCCTGTGCAAAGCCCCTGTCTGCTTTTAATGAATGAGCCCAGGCTTCAGATTTGTGTTCAGCCAGTAATTAGCAAAAGAGTGGGTTATGGAATGTTCTCTGGCAAAATTGCCAAGGCCTACTCTGATGTCTGGAAAGGTTTTAAGGACATGATTAATGACCTAAGTGTGCTATAAGATCACAGAGAAGCTAAAAACTAAGGGCAGGTACTGGTTAATTACTCTCAGTGGAGTATGATGTGGATGACAATGATAATGGCAGTCTGAATGGGCTGACAAATCTTGCTACTAGGCAGAGAAAATTATGATAAATGCCTGCATAAAGACTTGAGTTTAAACTCTTGCTGCCTTCTCATCTGATGTGCATTCTCAAGAGGTTCAAGAATACAGAGGCTTCTTGCCCAGTTACTCTGTGCTAAACTTCTGTGTTTTTAATTTCATATTTGAACGTTTTTTGTTTTTCTGTGGCTTCTTTTGATGATGGAACAACTGTGAGGTACAGGAGCTCCTTTGTAGTGAAGAGTGATGATATTTAAGCACAAAATGTGTTAAGTTTCTATTTCTTGCAAGTATGAGTTAATGTGAATAAGTTTTGTGACATTTCTGTATTTTGATTCAAAGTGTGGAGGTTTAGATTTCAATAGTGAGGGGTTGTTAAGATAAATCTGTGCAGGGAAGTGTGTGCTGCAGCCTGAGCAGGGAACCACACATGCCAGGGAGCTCAGCAGCACAGCCACCTCTGGGGCTGCTTTGCAAGCCCTCAGCAGGCAACCAAACCAGAATCCAGAGCTCCTCACCCAAACCCCCACTATTGGCTGCCCTAGGTAGGGGTGTTACAGCATCCTCCTCCATTCAGTGAACATTTTAGTCAACATACGTTTTCCTGGAAAATATTGATTACTGTGTATGACAGAATTTTTTATTAAGCTTATCTTTGTCTCACAGATACTGTGGGAGTGATAAAAGACCTGAGCTTTGAAATTGGATATGACTGCACCAAGGAAAAGATGGATGTATCCTAAGAGGATTGTGACTTAAAGGGATGAAGTTATCCTTGTTATATCCTATTCTTTACATGACTAGAGCTGCAAAGCAGAGGATAACATTTTTAAAATGTTGAAGTGACTTGAGGCTCCACATTTGATTCTCACAAGTGACTTGAGCTACTCCTGTCCTTATATGCTTCACCTTCCCAACTATGATGAAGTTTAAAAGGAGTAAGCAGTGGAAATAAAGCTCTGATAAAAGCCACCACCTCAGCTAAAGCTGCTCTGATCCTTTTTGGGTCCTGGCAATACTAATGCCAACCTAAATGTGCTAGATGTGGTAAAACAGGGAGCTGATTTCACTCCTCAGGGCAGAGCATGAAAATCATCCCTTTACACATTGTATTATGGACTCAGCCAGTGCTCTTCTGTCTGTGCTGCAGGCCAGGTGCAGACTTGGATTTCACTGCTATGAAGCTCTTGTTATTCAGATAAACCCACAATACGAAAAGTTTATAAAAGCATTGCAGCCACTCCTTTAGTTGTAATGGGAGAAAGAAGCATTGAAGAAGCCAGGAGGATAAGAGAGTTGCTGTTCCTTAGGGCCTGGTACAGAACTCAGCTGCTGTGCTGGTGGCTGCTCCTTTCCCCACATTTCTCAAATGGGAAAAGCAGGGTGAGTCCTGCCCCAGAGCCATCAGCTTTGCTAAGCATTCCTAAGACCACCCCAGGGGCCCCTGTTCAGCACTCACTGCCTGCCAAAGCAGGGCTGCAGCCACTGTTTGTATGAAATGGCTTGGCAAACAAGGCCATTTGTATAACAAACATGGTTAATTTCAAATGTTATTATCTTAGTTCCTCTTCTTCTAATCTCCCTCAGATCCTCCTGGAGAAAGATCCAGCACATTTGCTGTTACCTCATGCTGCTGTTTTCTGAAGCTCCTGCTCTCCCTGTGCAGATCCCTGCTTTACCATCCCTGAGATAGCTACCACTCAGTCTCCCTTACCCTCTGGTCCTCTACATAATGTAATTTAGACTACACTGGCATTCCCAAAAGACTGAAACTTGAGCTTTTACTGAGAATTTAATTCTAAGCAAACACAGAGCTAAGCCATGAGCTGATGTTAAGTATGGTATAAAATGCAAAAATGTCATTTCTCTGCTTCTCCTTCCATTTAGAAGCACTGAAATACTTTTATTTCAGCAATAAATGCCATTTTAAGAATTATTAAGATTTTATAGGTTATGTTTGGCAAAGAGGATTAATTATTCTTTCTGCTTAGTTTCTATTCAGGCAATCAAATGACATTAAGCTAGTTTGCTCTTCACTGTTTCGTTTAAAAGGAAAAAGAGAGATTTCTGTTTTTCACATACAATGCCTAGGTGATTCGTGTTAATACAATTTGAAGCATGGGAAAATAAGGCATTTCAGTAGGGATTTTGTCCCATTAAAACCTGGTTTCTGTTTCCTTATTGCCTTGCTCTTACACACCAACATTTTTTTGTATCTCCCAGTACATTTAATTTATTTATCAAAAAGGGTATTTTAAAAGTAGTTCTGGAGCTGTGGTCACTTTATTAAATAGGATAGGATGGGTGCTTTTGGTCCCAGCTGATGGTCTGGGTGCTTTCAGGATGTTTGCTGACATTAGAGCTCCAGCTGGCAACGAGGCCAAAGGCAAAGGGAATTCCAGCTCTCTTTCTACTTGTGAGTGTGGTCCAGGCTGCAGAGCCTTAGAAGGGCAACACATGGAAATGTGGTTTTATTTTGATGTTATGGTGTTGGGAGGGATTGAGGAAAAGGGAGAGAAAAATAAAGAGGTTGTAAGTTCTTTCTGCAGGGACAGGAGAGCCTGATTTCATGCAAATTAAAATCAGTGAGAGCTTGAAACCTTTACTCTGTGGCCTGTATTTTGTGAAGTGTTTGCTGAGCAGGTTCCATGTCGAAGGGCATCCAGCAATCTGCTTAGTGAGCTCCAAGGACCTGTTAGATCTGCAGAATGGGTTCTCTTGTGGTTTCTTAGTCTTCCTGCTCCTTGGTAATCACGGGGATGGCAGGGCAGTCCATTCTGCTGTCCTGGATGAAACAAGTAAAACCACATCAAAAGAGAAACCCATAAAACCATTCCAAAAGGGGAAATGAGCTGGTCAATAAACTGTGCAAGGAAAACAAAAAGATTGAAAGTTGCAATAAGGTCTGTAGCACTTACACCTGCTCCCCTCTTGGAGATCACTGTGCAATACCAGACCCCTTGTGCAGGGCAGAGAGGGGGCCTGATGCCTCTTGTGTTAAAAGGGCTGCTCTTCTCTGGTCCCACTTCCTAGAGCCAAAGGCTGCTGCCCCACCCCTGCCAAGGCTCACCAGGCCAGGAGCTCCCTTCCCAGGATGGGCTCCTCGAGGAGAAGCAGTTCTGGGGCTGCCCGTGCTGCAGAGAAACGTGCCCAGGGCTCTTCCTGCAGAGACTGCTCTCTGGGGTGTTTCCTTCTTGTCTAAACAGACATCATTCAGGATTAAAGAACTGCTTTGTCTCTCAGTATAGGAAAACAGGACAAATAGAGGTTATTTTGGCTCATCTAGCTCATTTGTTCTTGTGATATTTTGCTCCTTTAGCAGGTTCTGGTAGTTTAATCTGTTCCTTATCCCACTGATCTTCCAAATAGAAAATTGCTAACAATATATCTTACTTGAGCCTTTCAAGTGATCCTTGTGAAACACTTTCATTTGCAGTGTAATGAGAACTATCAGGTATTATTGTTAAGGGCTGCTTCAGTCCTAGCTGGATACCAATTCACCTCTCGAGCTTGAAGAATAGTGTATTTCACTCCATATCATTTGTTCTTATACGAAGAACAGACTTTGAAATAGTCTTTTTTTCATCTCCTTTTTTGTTTAGTTGGAAGGATTGACACTAGAAAAGCTCATTTCATGAAATAAGTAGTTTTGAAGTGATGGGTAACAAAGGGATATGCTTTAAAGTGAACAGCAACACAATTCTGTAGTTATCCAGCCTGTGACATTAGGTCTATTCACAAAGTGCTGCAAAGGCTGGAGTCAAACTCCCATGCAATCTCTTGGAGGCAGGCTGTGCTCACTCCAGCATACCTGCCAAATACCTGTGAGGCTTTCAGCAAAGAAAATATATATCACTTCATCTTTTCCTCTCTGTTTCTGTCTCTGTAATCCAGTGAAATTATTTTTATCGTGTAGATAAATGGTCAGAATGCATTGATGGCTGTATGGAGGGCAGCAGTGTTTCCTCTCTTCTGTGTCTTAGGGAACTGTCTCAGAAATCCAGAAAGGTGGTTTCTTCCTAGAGGTGGCTTTCTGGGATCAGCCAGGATAGCTCACAAGGTAGCTGATTTTGGCAGTAATGTTAATTACGACACTAATCTGAGTGAGCAAGTTGTCAAGCTTTCCTAATTGCAATTTACTTTGTCTTTTAGTTTCCATTGTTTTGTTTTGTTCAATGTTTGAACGATAAGTCACATCTCTTGCATCTTCTATGCTTAACTCGTAGCTTTGCAAGCAAATGTCTTTGCTCACCCAAAGAACAACTGTAGCATCACAAGTCAACATTGCTGCCCTGTAATCCTCCTCCAGCTAACACTGCCACAAAAAACAAGTGATGAGAGCCAGGCTGGCAAAGTTGTCGTGGTGAAAAGGGGGCAAAAATTAAGGCTGCCCTTCCCTGGCAGAATCCCAGCTGGAATGCAGCACTACAAACACCATCTGCTTTCTCCTGCAAATCAGCCCTTACAAGGTGCAGTGGGCCTGCCTGGTGGAGGAGGAGGGAAATTCTGCCCTGTTTATCACAACCCTGTGGATTTGGACTCAGCCTTTGCTCGTAAGTGCAAATAATTTTTAACTCTGCAGCATGTAACTGAGTCTAGAACTCGAGCTTGATTAGTACCCTCTCTATTTGTGACCATTCAATGATATTATAGAATCAGTAAAGTTGGAAAATACCTCTAAGGTCATCAAGCCCAACTATTAACCAAACACCACTCTATACCAACTTCTTTTTTTAGCAAGTTTTTAGATTTTATTTTTAAACCAATAGTCTCAGCTATTTACTTAACATTTTAAAAAAAACTCAAACAAGTAAACCATAATCAAACAAAAAACCCAAACAAACAAAACACCAAACACTCTCCCCACTAAAAAGTACCAAAACCAACCAAAGAGAAACCCTTCCCCTTCCTCCCAAGATAAACCCAAATAGAAAAGATCACCACCTCACAAACAAAAAACTCCCTCCAAAGTTTTATAGGAAGGGTTATGGAAAAAAAAGAAACTGTCCCAGGACAATGGTTAGTGTATAACAAACCAACTTCAGTGTCTCAGCTCCTCAAACTTCTGAAAATTTCATAACAGAAATTTCTTCTAGATCTTAGAATTATGTCTGCAAGTCACCACAGATTCTTGAAAGCTTCCTATATTCACATTCATGGGAACAAATACATTCAGAGGTTAAAACAAGTTTGCACGTTCCCTTAGGAAGCAGGTCTCAGAGTACTGCTAATGTCTCCACTTTTGTTGAGTAAAGCTGAGCAGCTCACTGTAATATGTTTGTTAAAAACACAATTGTCAGTGTTACTGGTGCACTACTTCTTGAAATTCATTTAAGCAGTTGATGAAATGGAACCTGTGACATTTCAGTTGTGTATCTGAGACTGCTCAAGCAGCATCTGCTTTGTCTTTGCTGCTCACATTTTGAGGCTTCACTGTCCTGGGTCCTTCCATGCTCAGGCTCTGTCCTGGAGAGACACTGAATGTCTCTCTCTGTTTTATGGCCAGAGAATTTCTTTTCTGCCTGTAACTGAAATAACTAGGTGTTTTGGTTAAGAAATTGTACATTTTGTCTTATTATCCACTCAAGCTCCCTCTCCTTCTATTTTTTCCAATTATGTATTGAAGAAACATAATTTTTCTAAGCAATTTAGTCAGCAGCTGGGGATCCTCAAGCCTTTCTCTGATTTCCAAAAATCATATAAAGTGCTGCTGCTTGTGTAGTGAATGAATACAAATCTCTCCTGCCTTGTATTCTTCCCAGCCGAGAGTAGGCTCTGCTCTTTTGTCCCTTCTAATCTCAGGCTATCAGGAAAGCTTCTATTACTTCAAGGCTGATATGATTTGAAGTATCTTGGTTTAATCCCATTTCCCTAAAGACTTAAGGGATTTTTCTTCTTGAATCTGAAAATTTATTGTGCTTTGAAAATAATTTGTCATTAAAGCCCAGCTAGAAATTCTGCCCTGTTTCTCCTCTTTAAATTTAATGGATAAAAAGTCTCATTTGGCAAAAAAATACTAAGCCCCAAATTGCTGTTTCATTAAGTTCTAATTCAATTATTGTGATTGCTATTAAAATTTGAGGAAGGGTGGAAGATTTATCAATAATTAACAGAAAATCTCTATGTCCAGACTATAATTTTCTGGATGATAGAAGCAGAGATTAAAGGTGTGTGAGTAAAAAAGCTATTGACATCAACAAAACCCCAAATAGGTCAAATAGGCCATGAGTAATAGATAATCATAGAGTATCATAAAACTAATTGTTATTGCTTATTACTTCAGATTAATCTTGGATAACTGTTACTATCTCTTACTATTGAATACTGTACATTATTAGCTAAAAATTAATTGCCATCTCTGTGGAAGTAGTTCACCATATACCTACATTCATATGAAATAACCTAGCTCTTGTTCCTTAAATTCAGTCTCTTTTGTAAATTAAGTTCATCCTATTTCTTTAAGTGCTTTACACCTGCTTTCTATTATTATTTTTCTTGGCATATGGAAGTCCTTTTAAAATTTCATGTATGCATTTAAATCAGATTCTGTTATTCTTCATGGTTGTATAATTTAACAACATTTATTTTTTGTCAGTGTTTTTAAATGTATTTTGACATCTTATTCCTTGGTATAATTGCCTGTTTAATTCAGTACAACATTTAAAAACCACTGCATGTTGTAAACTGTCCCATGAAGGTTTCTTTTCGTGTCACATATCTCTCTTTTTTCGAGCTCACGTGTCCCAGGTTGATGCAGTTTTTCTACTCTGAGATCCAACAGGACCCACATAAGAGGCTGATTCTTCTCAAGTGCTGCTGCATGCTTTGCAGCCAGAGTCAATGAGAGCTAAATCAGCTCTGCACTCCTGAATCAGACCACAAACTTTGATACTCTGCTAAAAATAAGCAGCTCATGCAGAGCCTTTCCGCCCGTGGCAGCAGAGGCAGCCGCAGCCCCCAGCGCTTCCTGCCCCTGTGCAGCTCCTCACCAGCTCTGCTCACACCAGTGCCTGCCTTCACACTCTCATGAGACCACTCGTATGCCACTGTTTAAACATCCACATTTTGGAAATGGGACTTACTCAGACTTCAAAGTTGCCAGGAGTAATATATTGGTGGGGGGGAGAACCAAAAATCCACCTGTTATGGCATACTTGTGGAATAATTTTGAAAGTTTATTTTTACTGCTCTAATGATCAAGATTAGGAGAAAGTACAGAATGGTCCCTCATGAAGTAGAGGATTGAGGTTTTTGAAAAGATTATTTCCTATTTCAAAATCACCAAAAATGCAGAAATGAAGTTAAGACAAAACTTTCAATAAGGTGAAAGGTTTATTTTGGAAGTACTGAATTTTCAGGGAAAAATTTTTCTCTGTGTCTCTGTTGCACAGAGAGTGGTGATAATAGAATTTTGATATTCCCTATCAAAAATAGAATTATTAATTGTGTATCTGTTTTAGACAATTACAATTTTATATTTACATTATGAGCTTCATCTGAAGGGTTTCTGTTTGATTTTTTAATGTGCCTGATAGGTACCAACATGTATATTTAGTAACATATTAAAACAATTTTTTAAAAGAAGAACATTGCTCATACCTTCTGCTATTTACCACTGTTTAAATGATTGTTCACAATGTATAGTAACTGTATTGGTTCATCGTTCTTAGGTCTTTTACTTCCTACACGATATTCTTCTAATGTTCTCAGTTAGTTCCCTTTGATCACTGTATGCATCTTGATTACTTTGTGAGTGCATTTTGTCTACCAAGCAGGTCCTTATCATCAGCACAGTCTCCACTGTGTAAATGATTGTGTCTAAAAGGAGCCTTCAGGAAAGCAGTCTGCACCTTGCTGGATGTCATTTGCCTGATATTTAAGTCCTGCCAGGAAATGCTGCTTCCACTTCTCATGGTAGATGGCATCTGTTACAGATTTTTATGTAGATCTGGAGCAGGAGCTACAACCAGCTTCCATAATGGTTGGGGGATTTGGTTTTGTGACAGTGGATTTTCAGACTGCAATCTGAACCAGTTATCTTCAGAGTACCTGCAGGGTTTTGGGTGTAGTGTTTATAAGAATAAGGAAATTATATTTTCTGTCCATTTTTTAGGTGCTAAGAGCACCACCAACTGGTGCTGATGGTCAAGCACAGGGCACAGATGGCAGCAGCCCCAGATCCACCCCACCAGCTTCTCCCCAGCTCATGGAGCCCCCGTTGCCACAACATTGTTTCATTCTCTATATTAACACGTGGAAACTCAATTTCAGTCTTCTCTTGAGCAAGAAGGCATCTGATATCCTATTTCCACCCAGTCAGATGCAGCTGGTGGTTCAGCCCCTATGGGAATGCTTCTTTCACAAGCTCCATTAGGCTCCTTTCCTCGTAGCTCACTTTGTCCCCACCAATCTTTCCAAGTATAAGCTGGCTTCAAACACAGTAAGTGCTTTACAGTTGCAGACTTCTATCCCCCAAAAGTTCCTGGGTTTCCCAGGCACCTGCTGTAATTCAATCTGTCTTGGTGGCAACCACAACTGTCGTGAACAAAATGTTATTTGGCAGGCGAGGGCAAACAGGTGTCCTGTAGCATGAAGAAGCACGTGTTCCTGCTCTCTTGTAGCCCTCTGAGCCTGAATAAATCAGTGCTCCATGAAGCATAAGGCTGGAATCAGAGCGCTGGTGTGGAACAGCAAGGCACAGGCATTCAGACAGTATTAGCAAGGCGAGACAGGAAATTTGGGAAATAACAAGGAGCAACAGTATCTCTTTTGTAGCTCTGACTGGGAAAGAAGGCTGCATGTCCTCAACTCGAGTGATGGAAAAGCCATAGGGAATGTGAACAAACCAACATTCATGTGTGTGGTAGGGCAGCACTGTGTGAGACAGAACTGAATCCTCTACTTCATTACAAGGCAACGAACCTCTTTCAGTTCACACTGAGATTTTGGCTCTGGTTGCTGTACTGGCAACAGAGTTGTGCACAAGCTACAGGCAGCTTCAGGGAAATAGCAGGAAGGCCCCTAAATGTATGAATTACAGTTGTCCAGATGGGGCATTACACAGGCTACATAAGCATCTGATGATCAAGGCAGGACATAATGATTCATATCTTGGAGCTATTCCTGGAATTACCGTGGGAAAGCTCAATAGCATGGTCCTGTGACCCACAAGGCCCTGGAGAGGTGTTAAAACAAAGATCAGGAAATTTCATGGAAGGGAAAAAACCTCAGGCTGCTTTTGCAGGAAAGCACCTGTGAAAACAGGCAGGACTTTAAAGCAAGATTTGTCCCTGTTAATGCTCCTATTTTGTCAACATCTTAAAAGGGATATTTAGCACCCTGACCTTAAAACATGGCACATGTGTCAGCAACAGCCAATTCTGAGATTTCAGTGACAAGACTATCCCTGTGCTACCTTGCTATACAGATGCTAAATCATGGGAAAATTCTGGTGCCAAGTGGGAATACGTGTTTACAAAACAAACTGCCATGGGAACGTGCAATGAGCATAGTTGTGGAAAAGTTAAAACAAGGCAAAGATGAACACCTTACTTATATTTTATATTCACAATTTCCAATAAATGGAAAGTGGGGAAGGGGGAAAACGTCACTGGGAAAGATTAAATTCCTGGAAGTTCATGTAGGTAATCATAGGGTCATTACGTTGAAATTGTAGACCCTGGATGTGATCCCATGATGGACTGGCTATAAGACCACATCCTAAAAGGAATAATGTGCATGTGTAGAGAGCAATGTTAAACTTTGTGCTCCGAAATTTAGCAGAGATGATCAACTACTGGCAGATTTTTTTCCTAAGAGACCTACTTTATTTGTAGCAAAATGGATTTCACTATAAAACAATACTACCACTTAGTGCTCTATACTAGACAGAATTCATTCCACTGTAATCTGCTTTACAATTATTGCAATATAGACTGTTTCTACAGGTAGGGAATAACTGTATGGTTAATAGTTTCTGAAAAGTAAAGGAATTCATAATTAGCAAGGTAACATCACTATAAAATTGCCCCCAATTGAGGTATCTTCAGACAGTAGGCAGAACCAGCTCTGAGGAAGTGATACAGTGATGATGTTACCAACTCCAGTGCTGGAACTCCCCACTAGCAGCAGGCAGGGATGCAGTTGTCCCACTGACCTGGCCAATGAGGCTGCTTTGGAATGATGCTCTGTGGAGAAGGGAAGGGAAGGGAAGAGATACAATGACAGCTGCTGCTGACAGCCCAGGCACTCAAGGGCAAACTTAAGGACTGCCTGTAGCCAGATGGCACTTATGTCCCAAACCCATTTCACAGGTTGCTGGTGTATGTACTTAAGTCAAGGCTGGTGTTTCTCAGCAAAAGCCAAGATGTGATATCCTTTTTTATGTTTAAGTATCCACAATCATTGTCCAACTTTTGCTGAAAATTAGACACCAAGTGAAGGATTTATACCACCTCCAATACCATTGCTCAGCTTCTCTCTGGCTGTTTTCTCAGTGCTGGCACGTGAGCAGAACCTCCTGCAGAAGCAATGCTGCTTGCTGTGCTTTGCAGGCTGGCCACAAACTGGCTACTGCCGGGCACCTGTGCTCTGTGGCATGGGGCCAGACAACTTGGGAGCAGGCACTGCTCCGTCCTGACAGATGGGGATTAACATCCCCAGGATTAACTTGGCCTGGCCCTGTACTGAATACGTATCAAGTATTCGGGACAAGATTCTCAGATGGGCCCAGCTTAGCTCTAGACCATTCTGAGTTTCTGCCACTCCCTTTAGGAGACTGTGCTGTCACTAATCTGGCCCCATACTAGTTTTCTAAAAAATCTGGATTTTTTCAGAGAAGCCTGACTGCCTTGCAAGTTGTAACACGAGGCAGTAGGGCAGCACAGTGGACAGAGAGGTCTTACAACTACTTTGGGACCCAGGAGCAGAAATCCTCTGGTTGGTGGGAGAGAAACTCCTTCTTGGAGGTCACAGCTCCAGGGGTGCTCAGGGCATCCCCCTGTTTGCTGATCCCAGCTCTGATTTGGGGAATTAGGACAAGTCACCTAGCCAACACCAGGCCAAGTGATGAATAGGCAGAGTATGAGCCAGAGGTGCAGCTTTTGTAGAGAAAGGATCACTAGCTGGACACAAGTTCATATTTATTTACTACTTTGATGTAGTCTTCTGTCAGAACAAGATCAGATGTGGTAAAACTGATGATCAAGACTGTAGAAATGTGTGCAAGGTTTATAAATTGACAAAAAATTAGTACAATCAGGAGTAGGACAAATTGAAACTAGGGTGAATCAGCTCATCTGCCAGAGTATAGTGCAAAGCATAAATGACAGTGCTAAAACACCAGTGCACATCAGATATTAGCTAACCATACTTGATATGATTGTAAAAAATTCTTGGTACATGAACTCTACTTGTTTTAGAGAAAGATTCTTTATTAAAAAAAATCTCTTCTTTTTTTTCCTTTAGCTCTACTACTTTTCTGATGTAACATTTGCAGTCATCTTTTTATCTTTTGCCATCAAGAAACATATGGCTTAAAATATGGATCTTATGGACCTGCTGCTGACCACTAGTAGTCGTGCATCTGGATTTTAGTCCAGTAAACATTAGCAACTGCTAAACTTGGCATATTGTAACTACAGAGGTTGCAGAGCAGAAATGAAATTGTTTTCTTTTGAAGGAACCTGGACACTGGATATTTTCTCAAGATGTATTATCTGTCAGCAGCTTACAAATGTTTCATGAGAGCAGAGTTATACAATACACAGCATGTCATCTTAGACAATTCATACAGAGCCACTATTGAGTTCCCACATAGAACATGGCATGCAGGAGCTGCTCAATTTTTAGGTAAATAATAGATGGATAATGCTGTTCTGGATACACAAAGAAGCCTCAGTTTCCTGCAAAATGCACCCTGAAATCCAGGCTACCATTTTCCATTTTGTCTGGTCTTCCCCTCTGGGCCCAGGCTGCCTCTTTTGCTTCTGCTCTGCACCTGAATGCAATGTTCAAAGACCAAGCAGTTCTTGTGGTTTTGTAGCATTTCTGCTCATTCAGCTTACTCTTTATAATATTTCTGTCACAGCAGAAAACAATGAAAACATCACTCTCTAGTAGTCTGTTCTTGGAAGACTTGTAGTGCAGTTTTTCACTTTAATAGCTCGGTCCTACATGAGCAAAACCAAATGTTTTTCTACAATGTTTATGTCTGTAGTATGAGATTCTAGGTCTTAGGATGGAATCACAGCTAATGAAAATCTAATACAGACTTCTACTTATCACTGCCATGTGTGTAGAATTCTTATCAAATTTCAAAAGAGTTAAAGATTTAAATGGCCACAGGAATTTGGAGCAATGTTAGTTATCTCATCTTTTTTCCCTTGGATAAAGAGGAAAGAGGTGCATTTCTCCTGACCTAGTTCCTCAATCACTTGAAAGTCACTAGGAGAAGCAAAGGTTTAGTATTGCCTTCCTTGCATATGCTTGTAGTTTGATAGCATTGCACCCATTTCTTTACACTGCAAAGGCGGAAATAAAATAAATTTATGTTCACCTTTGAAAGCATCAAAAACCAAATTATAATTCTGTTAATACATCAAGAAGAAAGAAAGAAATATTCCTTCACAAACTGCAAACTTTGAAAATCTGACCCCAACCATAGCAGGTTTCTCAAGATGCAAGCATAACACAGAAATTTTTTTTTAGAGAAATTTTGATTATCCTTGACTGCAAGTCTACATTATGTTCTTATTTTGACATAAATGGGTATTGCAGGAGTTCTTTTATGAAATAATACAGTATTTCTCTCAAGAAGCAAGATGAAAATCTGGGCCAGTCTGTCAAAATAACAGTTATTTGAGCACTCGGCACATCATAGTTATAACTTGATTTCTCAGTCAGAGCTGCTACTAAAGTTATGTTCTGAGAAGTGGAAAATATTATTGCATCTCGCAAGCTGGCTCAACAAATTATTGCTAAATGCCAACTCTGCTGTCCTTTGATCAAAATAAGTGAAAATGCTTTGTGGCCCAAAGTGATCCATCTAGATTTCATCCCTGCCTGTGTCCCAGTCCTGTCTGGTGAGCTGGAGCTGTGGCGTGACCCTGTCCTCTGCACCATTGTTTCTGCCTGGGCTGGCTGCTGTGCCCCCCTGGCTGGCAGCAGCCCTTGCCCACAGCTCCCCAGTCCTGGGCAGCTGGAGCCAGGCATTCCTGATGCCTCCTTGTTGCGTGGGCCCAGGTGGGAGACAGGGCAGCAAACTGCCCTGCCCTCAACATTTGGAGTTCAGCACAACAGTGGGGGAATGGAGCACCGTCCCCATCTGCTTTTAGCAAAGTATCTCGATAGGTCGTGTAGGCACAGGAGGGTTCCCTAACCTGAATGCAGGAAGAGAGGAGGAGAAACCCTTTGGGACTGGTGCTTTCTGCACTCCTGCCTTCTCTTCTAACCAGGAGTGCAAATGTTGCTATCAGTGCTGCATGTGCTGATGTTTTCCGCTGTAGAGGTCATTCCAGAAGTCCTTCACAATCATATTTGGGGGCATTCACCATTTCAGTTCAGTAACAGATATTCTAGAAACAGCTTTTTTTCCAGCATTAATAAACAAAACTTCCACCTGCATCTGTTGCACTGCACAAGGGTTCCCCAAGGACCCTTCCAGTTTGACACAGCCAAGCTCAGTAGGTGCCACGGGCAGCAGTGTCCAATCTGCAGCTCCTGAGCCACTCCCCAGTCACACATCAGCCACACACCAGTCCCGTAGCTCACATGCTGTGACCACAATATGTGACTTGCTGAAGGGCTCTGCCCTCCTGGCAGCAATACAGGCTCCTGTGCAACCCAGAGCAGAGGAGCTGTGGCAGACCAGGAGGCTGGAGGGGCTGCCAAAGCAGGTCCTGGCAGTGCCATCTCTCCGTGGCATTGGTCCCCTAGGAAACCACTGCCACAGCTCCCCTGCAAGCAGCCCTCACAGCCCCTCTTCTTCCCTTCACTTTTTCAGCACATGGTGTATTGCATGACTGTGATTTTGGTTTATGATCAGAAAGTTTGGTCTCTCCCGCCTGCATTTGAGGAATTGTGGTTTTCTTGGAGAAGAAATTGTATTATTTGCTGCTGTGCTGAAGGTTAGAGCTTTGCTGGTTCAGACTTGCTTCCTGAGGGGAGATTATGATGCAGGTTAGCTTTAGGAACCTAAATATTATTGTACTTTTTACACTGCTATTAAATGTTTGAGACTTACTTAACACTGAAGAATGGTTGTTATTGGCACAATTCTGGTTATGATACAAATAATGACTGTGGGAATTGGTTTCAAACTAATGCTTGAAATTGTTGTTTGAAAACCTTTTATAATAGACCAGTTTTATGAATTTCTACAGTCTCTGTCTATTAACCCCATCAGTCTGATCAACTAAAGCAAAATACTTGCAAATTAAGAAAATTTGCATCTTAATCTCTACTAGTTACATTTTTTCTCTTTCTTTCAAGGATATGAAATTTTACTAAATCTCACAAAATATTGAAATTTTGATGTTGAAATGAAAAAAGAAATTAACTCATTGAATTTTCAAAAGCCATGTTTTGTCTTCCTTTCTTTTCTAGGGCATATTTTTGTTTGGATTATTTAGACAGATACTTAATAAAGTATAAGTAAAAAGTACTCTGTATGCAATTAAAATAGGGTTATAGGGATGTTAATGCTACCGTTTTGTTAATTTCTTTGGTATTTAAATTTAATTTAATGTTATGGGTTTTTTTCATTTCATTAGAAAAGCCAAAGTTTTGCAAGGAAGTAATTCCTGGATGTGTGAGCATGCATGTGTGTTTCAGGCTGCCAAGTGCCCTTGAAATGTCCCTCAACAATTTTGCTGGTCCACTAGGTTCTGCACTGTATTTGCCTAATTGGAATAAGGTCTCTCTAGGAAAAAAAAAGGAAAAATTTGTTCATTCCAGGTCTGCTAATCAGAGTTTATTTCCTCTAAAACACTTCTTCTGATCTTCCTTTAAGAAAAGCGTGTGTTTTATGAACTCTCCTGTGCGATGCTGCCGAGAGGCTGACCATGGTGATGTGTTTATTTTAAAACTAGGAGAGCTGGTGAAAAGATCATCTTTGTGTGACAACTGAAATCTAGGAGCTGTGAATCTGTTTTAAAGGGTGGTTTTGTTTGGTCCATGTATGATATTTTGTGTCAGACCCCACATCTCAAGAAGTAATTCCTCAGCTATGTCTTTATGGACAAATGCAGAAGCATTAAGGCTTTTTGGAGGGTGGGTGCCACTGCCATACTTCAGGACTGAGGGATGGAAAATGGTTGATTTCCTTTTAAGGCCAAGTGTTTGTAGATTGAACAGTGATGGCCAAAGTGATAACTGATGACAAGAAAGTGAAACAAAGACAAGGAGAGAGAAATGCTAGTAGACCAGATTTTTGGCTTTTTGTGGGGGTGGTATCTACAGCATGGAGCTGGAGAGTAGAAACGAACATGAGGGCATAGAGAAGTTTCTCTCTATTCTTATCTTAACACTTTCTAGTGTTAGCATTCTAGTGTGGACATTTTATTTTGCCCATTTTTATTATTTATGAAATGCAGCTAAGTACAAAAGTGGCCTTGTGATCCTTAGCTGGTAAAGAAAAAGTTGCTGTTGAGTCTGTAAATCTGACATTCAGATTTCAAGCTTCTCTTGATTATGTTTTTTCCCCTTTCAGGTGCATCTAGTATGTCTTAAACTGTGTCACTAGGGGTTTTTATAAAGCTGAAGATAATTAAGAGGCACATAAAATTGTGATATTGGTGTAAACCCCAGAAACCTGAAGGGTAGCAAGTGGCTCATCAGCTGCATTGTCAGGAACGGTAATTTTCAGGGGATTGTGAATCAGTTTAAGACCTGGATGGGTAAGATTTTTTGAAGACAAAAAATGGGGTTTAAAAGCAAACATACTAAAAGACTTAACCTGAACAGAAATGCTTTCACAGCTGAAGGGGTTACTGCACTTTTTTTTGGTCTCAGGTTGAAACAGCCTTCCTGAGTGTAAAAGGACACATACACACATGAAACCCACCGAAAATACCCACTAAAGAAACAAAAAAACCCAAAACAAAACAAAAAAACCAAACCAAAGCAAAAAACACCTCCCCCCCCCAAAAAAACCCTCACAAAAAAACCCTGACAGCAAAGTTAAAGTAGAAAAGTAAATAGTCTAGGTTCACTGTCCTAACTGAGTGAGGCACAAGGAAGAAATGCTACAAATACAGGAGAAAAAAACTCATGCTATTTTTCCTTAACAGTATACCTTTAATATAAACTTAAAGCTATCTCACTTCTTTATTATTTTCTAAAGGCTTCACTGAAGATATAACAAATTCTAAGAAATTCTACTATAAGCTAAGGACTGCAGAATCTACTGTAAAAAGTTATGGGTGGTGCACATTTCTGTTACTGATTCCTTCCTCAGATCAGGTTGTTCAAAGCCCCAGGTCAGACAGGCTTTGAGCAACCTGATCCTGGTGAAAGATACCCCAGTGTGTGGCAGGGGGGTTGGAGAAGATGTTTAAAGGTTTCTTCTAACCCAGACCATTCTGTGATTCTACTCTCAATACTTTCTTATTGATTCTGCTGAAGGAATTTGAGTTACTATTCTGGAAAAATGTGAAAATCAGGATTTGCGGACAAGTAGACATACAAGATCTCTTTACCACTTCACCTTGCACATCAATGTGCAGAATTCATCAATGCCAGAATAGAGCCTGTGACAACTCCAGAATCCAGGTTTTCAAAGAACTGGGAAATACTTTATTTCACACAACCACTAAATGAATGAAATAAATCTGTATAGTGTGTGGACATAAACACAAAACAGGCTGAAATTGCATTCTTTCATTTCATGTTTTTTTAAGCAGTGTTGTCCTTAGCTGGTGGATAGTAGGACTTCCAAAAAAACCCCGTATCCCAACTGTGCCCCAAACCATGGGCATAGTGTTGGCTTCTGATCTGTTCTGTGCAAACCCACTGTCCTCAGACAAGAAGAGGAACAGTTTTGTCAGTCAATCTTCCCCTCACTGGATGCATTGGTCACTGTGTTGGTGGCAGACACAGGGGAATGGAGAAGCCAGAACAAGGTGTGTAGAGTAGTAATATAGGATGTAAAAGATCTACTCTTCCTTTCTTTCCCTTCCCCTTTTT